>OU898284.1:72272715-72725715 GCA_918026665.1 Diabrotica balteata
CAAAAATACGTTTCGAAATGTAGCACTCATTTTGAAATTATGATCCATGTGTGCAAGTCTCGGGTTCTTATACACGTTTTCCTACCCCCCTACTCTGTCCACTATTACCACACTGCAGGATGTTCCTTCTCATTTTGCACGCAATATATCATATATTTCCCCACTCTACTACTAAATGTTATCTGGACTAACAGGTCATTGACCTCCTCCTCCTCAGTTTACAAACGTGATATATATCAAACCGGATGTTCACTACCAGATGTCCAGGTCGTTAACCTTGAGTTATTTTTAGACCGGATATTGCCTAGACACACGACATGGCCAGGTCACTGACCGTCGGCTATTTTTAGATATTACTCATTAACCTCGAGTTATTTTTAGACCGGATATTGTCTAGACACACCAGATGATCAGATCACTGACGTTCAGCTATTTTAAGATATTGGTCATTAACCTCGAGTTATTTTTAGACAGGGTACTGTCTAGACTAACGGATATCCAGTTAATTGACCCTTGAGCTATTTTTAGATGTAAAAGCAGATGGCACTAACCCCCTCTTTATACTACTTGAAAATATATAAACTGATGCATTTAGGATTTTTGTGATAATATCAAAATGGTGCTAGAAAATGAAAACCAAGAAATGGTTGAAGCAGACGTAAATTTTTTGGATCCCATAGCGCCATATGAAGCTGAAGATAGTGACAATGTCTCTACTGATGGAAGTTTTGTTTTTTCGGTATCTACCGAGAATTTATCAGACACGGAAGACAGTGAAGTTTTAGATTCTGATTCCGCGGAGGTAGAGAACAAAATATTCAAAATGGACAATGTGAACAACGTGCGATTTCTGTCATATGAAAGCAGATACTCAGTTTGCATAAGTCAGCACTATTATGTGATAGACAATACCACTCTTTGTCCTTCTTGTTTTTTTGAGACTGTGAGCGGAGTGCCATCATACGTCCCCACTACTCATATTACAGAATATTCAAGTGGAAAGGTCAGTGATTTGAGTGCACATATTTGTATGTGCTGTAATAAAAACTTGTATATTTACTGTTTATCCACATATTGTATTGTTTGCAATAATATAAATCTGCAACAATAAAAAAGTTTTAATTCTATTCCCTTTTAATTAATAAAAAAAATAATAACCCCTTGTATTGAATTTTAAACAAATAAGTTATACATTTTCGAATTTGTTATTTTTTCCCCTATTGATTGATATCAACACTGTATTGTTTTGACAAAATTTTTATGGGTGAGGGTTAACTACCCCCGTTAATAATTATTACTTAAAATTTTTTTTCCGAGTTTTAACTAGACCTATACTTGTAAAATAAGATTTAAAAATATCGTTTCTTAGCTTTCATAAATACAGTGGAAATTAATTTATTTAAGTGCAAATAAAAAAAAAAGAAATTAACCCCCTTGTATTAAACTTTAAACAAATAAGTTATACATTTTCGAATTTGCTATTTTTTTCCCTATTGATTGATATGCAACATTGTATTATTTTGACAAAATTTTTATGGGTGAGGGTTAACTACCCCGTTTAAAAATTATTACTTAAAATTTTTTTTCCAAGTTTTAACAAGACCTATACTTGTAAAATATGATTTAAAAATATCTTCTCTTAATTTTCATAAATACAGTAAGAAATAATTTTTAAATCAATTATTTATTTAGGTAAAAAATGTAACTCCGTTTATGGACTGAAAATTCCATTTTTAGTTTCATGTGTCCCTATTTGCAATCATAAACTTTATGAATTTCAGTCTTTATTCGTTTCTCGGTTAAAAGACCTATAATTATCGCGTCTGGCAAAGTTTAGCGATATGTGATTTCTGTGATTTGTGTGTGTGTGTGTGTGTGTGTGTGTGTGTGTGTGTGTGTGTGTGTGTGTGTGTGTGTGTTATGAATTTATCTATTGGAATATAAGATGTGTTACTTAGGTAAGTCTTTTAGAATATATCATTCGATTTTTTTTATGCCATTATTTGCAAATTTGCTTTCTATAAAATACAAAATAAAGTCAACAAAAATGTTGACTTTATTTTGTAATTTGTGTGTGTGTGTATAGTTGCATAGCTCATGTCTACAGGTGGGGTTGAAAATTAAACAACAAAATATTTAAAATGTTATTTTATTAAAATTAGTTCATACAAGTTCTGTCTATATTTGAAAATGAAAGTAAAATTTTCATTTTAGAATATGTTTCTTTGACTAAATAAACCAATAGGCAAAATGCTATTAATTTACATAGTAAAACAAACTATTAATTTACATATTTAAACAAACAATTTACAATAAAATATAAAATCACTGTAATCCACAATATTTCTCCATAGGTTTACAAGTTAAGATCGATGTTAGAATTTGATTACATATGCCAATGTTTTTATTTACTCTATCCAAAGTTTTTTGCACTTTATCGCGTTTTTCTCGTAATCACTAATCTTCCTAAGTAGCACTTGTCGTTGACTCTGGTTTTCTTCTAAAAAACAAGTATTTTCAGTTACAAATGTTTGAATTAGTCTACCATACCCTTCATCTTTGGTTTTAGCGGTTCTCAATATTATCATAATTTGTGGTAATATTTAGGTCGGCTTCTGCTTTTTCAGCATTTGGTTGTTGTTCTTCCATGCTTTCAATAAAATCGTCACTTTGAATAAGATTGGACATATTACCTACTTGTTTTTCTTCTTCTTCTTGGTCAATTCATCTTCTGACGATACAGCATCGTATTTTGGGTCGATTATTGGGGTGGATGAAACCATAACTTGCTGCTCGAATTGCTTGTACTCCATAGGCCGGTGACAACTAAAATCTCCTTCGGTAAGTTCGACACTGGAATTGAGATTAATGCCGTTAAATTTTTTCCCGGCCACGCTGGTCAACTTCACTTTCACTTTTGCACTTGACAGAACTTGTACGAACTAATTTTAATAAAACTAATAACCACACTATTTCTTCATAGGTTTACAAGTTAAGATCGATGTTAGAATTTGATTACATATACCTATGTTTTTATTCACTCTGTCCAAACTTTTTTGCGCAATGTCGCGTTTTTTCTCGTAATCACTAATTTTCCTAAGTAGCACTTGTCGTTGACTCTGGTTTTCTTCTAAATAACGGGTATTTTCACTTACGAATGTTTGAATTAGTCTATCATACTGTTCATCTTTTACTTTAGCGGCTTCCTCAATATTAGCATAATTTGTGCTAATATTTAGGTCTTCTTCTACTTTTTCTTCTTCCATGATTTCAATAAAATCATCACTTTGAATAAGCTTGGACACATTACCTACTTGTTTTTCTTCTTCTTCTTGGTCAGATTCATCTTCTGACGACACAGCATCGTATTTGGGGTCGATTATTGGGGTGGATGAAGCCATAACTTGCTGCTCGAATTGCTTGTACTCCATGGGCCGGTGACAACTAAAATATCCTTCGGTAACTTCGACACTGGAATTGAGATTAATCCCATTCACACTAGTTAACTTCACTTCGGTAAATTTTTTTCCATTGGGGGACTTTTTAAATGTGAAATAATTTTTGCACTTGATTTCGAACATTCTGGTACACATTTGACTTTCATTTTCAAATATAGACAGAACTTGTACGAACTAATTTTAATAAAACTAATAGATAACTGAGAAAGAGTAAAGATAAGCAGGCCTATAAATCTTTAAAATCCCACCCGCTTCTTAGTACAAACTGGAGGGTGAACCAACCAATGGGATAGCTAGACCACGCCCATATCGTAAGCCCTTGTCTTGTAAGCTTTGCTCCCGCCATGGAATAAGGATTATTTTAAGCAACTGTGAGAACCGAATCACCATTTATGTTTTTTTTCCAAAAAATACCATCGATATGACTTTTACTCTCACAGTATGTGCATTTTATGTTTCTGCATAGTCTCTTAATTTTTTACAAAAAATACCACCAACTGTGTTTGTTATCTTCTCACAGTATGTTTTACGACAACTTTTTTCTACCAATTTGCATCCAAGAAATGAATTCCCACACTATTCAATATCATGTGTTACTCTTTCTTGTTTTATCACATTTGTTATTAAGGAAAAACAGTTTTGCCTAGTTTTAGTATTTCTGACAATTATTTGAAAATATGGACACTTTATAAATATCTGAGTCATAAAGATTATTTTTGAAGCATACCCAAATAATTGAAAAAATGCATGCAAGCGATTATAATAAAAGTATAGCTAAAAAATTCTATTGAATAAATTTTCAATCAGTTTGATTAGACAGAAACAACGTATGTGAACCTTATTATATATGGCTATTTTAAAAAATGTTGTCTTAAAAAATATGAATACATAAATTGATTGGTTAAAAGGTTTATTAAATGAAAATATATCTTAGTACGCCCATGCTCTGTGCTTGCTATAACTGGAGACATTGACCATGAATTTTTTATGTTCCATAATAACAAGCAGTGTTAAATGCCACTCAACATGTGACTAGATATTGCATTTCATTTGCTGCAATGTTTGTTCAAAAAACAAACTTTTGCATTTCCGTCTGAGTATGAGAATAATTATTTTTTCATATTTGGCGGGAATAACTACTTTATACAATTAACATGCCTTATGACGATCCCGCCCGCTAGAAGAGAAGTTTATTTAAAATTATTATTTAATTATTGTTTAGTAATTTAGTAAAATTAAAATCATTTTTTGGGGGGCTATTTAATGTCCAATTCAATGTTTTATATACAATGTCCTGCTGGTCATTTTTGCACACGGGATATATATCCAACCGGAAATAAAATCATTTTTTGCGGCTATTTAGTGTCCAATGCAGCCAGCCAGAAAAAAAGTAAAAATTATTGTTTTATATACAATGTCTTGCTGGTCATTTTTGCACACGGGATATATATCCAACCGGATGTTCCTTGCCACGTGTCTAGGTCCTCATTTTTTGCAGATATCAAACCGGATGTTGTCTAGACACACGAGATGCTCAGTTCGTTGACCTTCAGCTATTTTTAGTTATTGGTCATTAACCTCCTCCTCAATTTGGGGGTACAATATACATCTACTCACGAATGAAGATTTAAATTTGTATAAAGTAGATAGTAGGATAGGATAATACGTAGCATAAGTACAGCTAGCATACAGGAAGTGCGTTTTAGATTGCCTCGAGAAAATTTAGTTGCATAGATTGATAAATTTTATCGATTACAAAGGCGGGGATTTGTTGTACTTTTGAATGTCCATAAGCAATAAAAAACCGATATACAAATTTTATTACTTAAATAAAAATTAAAATTATTGATATTTCATAAAGAGACGGGCATATAAATTTTCAAACATCGTGTATAAGACAAAATATGTATTTTAAGCTGTTCGAAGAATTGTTTATTAGGCCTCAGAGACAAGACTTTCAAATATTATCGATAAGAAATTTAAATAAGTCGGTTATTGTGGAATGGATTTACCCGGAATAAAAGTGTATATAGAACGTGTTTAAACAATAGACCGGGATTTGCGGTGGTTTTTCTCCCCGAAAGATTATATCGGTAAAAGTTTATTAACAAAAGACATTGAATTGAGAAACACGTATCGTTTGTAGCTATTAGTAAGAAATATTTGTAAAGCAGATAGATTTAGTTAGAATAATTAAAGAATGTTGTTTTCTGGAATTACCCGAATGACGTTTTATAGAGAGAGTTGGTTGGTAACGATATACGTCACAGAGGTGGATGATTTTTATTGGTCAATTTTTGAATGCAAGGAGGTGGTGGTTTTGGCTAGGAGATAGGAGAGAGGAAAAAAGTTAGTTAGTCAGTTTTCGTCGTCTAAGAAGGAAGGAGCTTTGTGATTTGTGTTTGTTTGAAGTCCCGAAGACGTAATTTACCGGGTGTGTTTATTTGCTGTGTAAAAGCTGACCAGTGTGAGGAACGGGGTACAGAGAGATAGAAAAAACCAAAGGGTATAAGAATATTAATATCAGACGAAGCCAGAAACATTTGGAGTTATAAACAGGCGCGGAGATTGGCTCAAAAGGAGGCTGCATAGAATAACACGAGTTGTTGGGTGGCAGATACAAGGACAGATAGGAGAAAGGTGTACGTCATCTGGACCACAATAGGAGCAGAAGCAGAGAAAGGTTTTTTTGTGGCCATAGAATTGCAACGGCAGAGAAAGAAAGGTCAGTCAATTTTCATTAGAGCAGGAGTGTGGTTTTCATTTATTAATTAAATAAATTGCATAAATAATAGAGACAGTTAATTTTGCGATCATTTAAAAAAATTAAAAAAAGAGCTTAGTTATAACACATATTAAAAATCAATGTAAAATAACATTTAGGTCCATGATAGAAAACAACTTCTCATATATTTAAAGTATATTGCAAATATTACAGGATTGATTGTTATATAAAATTTCATTAAAATAAAGGACATCTCACATATAGTTCAGTTGAAATTCTATGTATTTTATTCAGGTCATATTACCTATCCCAATTAGGAAGCCAATTGGAAAATATTTTGAATCCACGATCAAGGGTAAATAGTACAAGTTAAATAGCCTGAGATTATAATTAATTAATGCTGATTCATTGTGAATAATTGGAGATTAGATCATTTAATAAATATAGACAGGATTTTTTTCTAAATAAGCAATATAATACAATTTAAATAACATAACATATATATATATATATATATATATATATATATATATATATATATATATATATATATATATATATATATTGGAATAATAATTAGATATACAAGAAATTAGCATAGTAATATTATGATGTTTAATTAATAAATTTACTTAAATAGTAATTGAAGACATAATTTATAATTGATTCGTGAAGTCAGTAAAGTTAGAATTCAAGAATTTAGTTACAAGAACATTATTAGGACAGTTACAGGGGATTATTAAGTAAGTTACAGTTGATTCGTGAAGTTAGTAAAGTTAGAAGATCATTGAGTTACAGGAAGTCATTAAGTTACAGTCAATTATTCAGTTATAGTCAATTATTAAGTGAATTAGTTAGAAGAATTTAAGAATTAAGTTACATTAAGTCAGTCAGTCAGTTACAATTGATTAAGTGAGAAGAATTCATGAACTGATTAAGCTAAATTAAGTTAGAAAAAAGGATTAAGTGAGAAGAAGTCAGTCAGTCAGGGACAATTAAGTCATTAAATTAGATTTATCAAGAAAGTTATTTCAATACAGTTATAATTAAATTAAATAAGAAGAAAGGATTATCTTGGAAGAATTCAATAAGTCAGATACAGTTTGAGTTGGTATATTATATGTAAATTACAAGAATTTTAAATTATAATATCTATATGCAATTTCCCAAATACAAGGATAACCGAGGCTGATTAAGAAGATATTTAGTGGTGATTATAAATTTGATTTTGGAAAACTTTAGGCTTTCGGTGACAGAAAGGTACCAAATTTTGTTAATATAATTTAATAATTGTAAGAATTTCAAATTTTAGATAGGTTGTTTTAAATTTAGATTGTTTATATTAGATATATATGTCTGTTTCATAATAGTTGTAATAAAGATAATTTAAAACAGTACTTAATTCTTTGAGAACCGCGATAAAAACCCTATACTCAGATATTTCATTTTAAACTCTCATTGCTCATATACAAATCAAAATATCATAACAATTTATATATATATATATATATATATATATATATATATATATATATATATATATATATATAAACCACAAAGTTTATTGGGGGTTGCAGTCAGAAGTTTGGCCGGGATGTTACAGAAACACTCTTTTGACTTTTGGTCTAGCTTTCGGAATTGTTTAATTCCTTTATCAAGACACTGTAATTAGAAAAATGTGTAAATATTTACAATATATCACAAAATTTCAGTGTACTTACTAGTCGTTGAGATTATTTGTAAGAAGCTATGACACTCAACATTAATAACAAATTTATAAACTATAACTTATACAATAATGGATACAATACATTTTAAAATTTAGTTAAAAATAATAAAAGTTCTAAAAATTCGTTTTCTACATCTTCTTGGTGTGTTTTAACTTACCCATAGAGAATAAAAAAACAAAAATAAAAATAGTATGATTAAAAATTCATTAGGAGTTCTTCATATGTTATTAATAGAAGGTAATGTATTAAACCTGTGTTGATGGTATGCAACCTGTTTAGCATGCAGGTGTATTATGGTGTGTATATGTACAAGTAAGTCTTTGTGTCATTTTTGATGTTTAGTCAGTAAATAACAATAAATGTTACTCAATTTGTCTATATCGGACTTCTTATGTATACAAGACGCACTGGACTTTATTAAACACATTTCCAAGAAAACACGTTTAGAATGGTTATTTTCCCTTGCCAGAATACAGGAATCCTCGAAATTAAATTCATGTTTTAAACTTAATGCATGTTCTGTCAACGCGCATGCGTTAATTTTTTTGGTTTTTATGTCGCTGCGATGTGAGATTACCCTACTGTGAAAATTACGAGATGTTTCACCAATGTACACGTTTTTGCAATTAGCACACGGTATAGAATAAGCAACATTCGATGATTCCTGTATTGTGAAAGGATTCTTTGTCTTTGTGTACAACTTCGATACCGTTTTCACAGTATATATATATATATATATATATATATATATATATATATATATATATATATATATATATATATATATATATATATAAACCCCAGTATGTTTCACTGCTCCTTCCGGAAACCAGCTATACGTCGTCTTCCAGAAGGAGTGAGTATACTTGAAAAATCTCTATAATGTGCTTTATAGTGTGTTTTTTTGTTATTTTTTAATCCATTTTTTTTCTCTTCTCCTTATATTATGCAATGTTTGAACCTTCCACGTGTATAATTGCGTAATCCATTTCTAACAGGTTTCGGTCTTCCTGTGTATATTTTTGTTACAAAATACATTTAATAGGTTAACCAACCTGTGTTGCCACATTTAGACGTTTAACTCGCCGTGGTAAAATTTTAAAAGTACCGCGACGTCACAAAATCACTTGTTTGTGCATAAGGTTCATAGTGATTGGTTTTGAAATTTTGCTAGGGCGCGGCGACACAAAATAATATAGATGTTTAGATGTAGATAGTGTTTGTTTAGAAACGAAATAGTTGTTGAACGTTTTAAGAGAAGTTGCGTTGTGATTGAAAACTTTGTCGTTTAGGTAGTACCAAAATATTTATCATATATCATAGTGGTTGGTGCACTTCTTTAAACATTTGAGGTACGTATTAAATATTTGTAAAACCTAGAATATACAGTATAGATTATAAAATATTGTAACACACACACACAAATTATGCCTCAATCTTTACAATTTCTAATTAATTTGTTATTGGGTTTTTGTGCTTGTGTGTTTTTGATTTTTTTCTTGCATATGAGGCAATATTTTTGCAAATCTTTGGATTACGTGACATTTTACCATAGAATAAAACAAACATTTATACAGTAAGATAATCTCGCCATTCTGAATACTAAATATAGCACTTTAATATCATCATTAACATTTTTATGTCGACAATGATAGTTTTCATGGGATTAAGCCACAATTGGTTGCAATGATAATTAAATTTTTGTTATGTTTTGACATTTCGACTTCCAATCCGGAAATCGTTCACAAAAAAGGAAAAATCAACCGATATTGGATTTACATGTATTTTTCTCGGGCAGCTGATTCGTGTGTACACATGAATTGGTATTGTGTTTGAATCGTGTTTACACGAGACGATAATTAAAATACAAAAACGAAAAAAAGCCACAGTTATAAAATGAATACTTTTGGTTGTGGTATTAGTATCCTACACTCTAGATATTGTCGACTTTTTTCGTCCCACCAATTCAATTTGATCTGAATTCTTGCAGGAATTCAAAATTTCATAATAGAATTTTACCAAAACGTTAAAAATCTCGGATGGCCCAGAAGCCTTTTCCAGGACACCAAGACACGACTTCGTAATTCGGACCATGTCCCGGATTCTTCGGATTAGTTGGTCACACTAGTTATGCTATAAAAAGGCAGAACTCATTATATACCTTAAATATATTTTGCAAATTTCTAAACAAACTTAAAATTACCAAAGTCATTAATTATTTCCAACAATTATAACCTATTATAACTTCAGGATTGGAATCTCACGAAAGAAGCAACTGTCGTTACCAACAATCTAGGCGATCCTAAATGTTCTTTATCAGATGAAGAAATAGTCTTCGACACTTGCTTAGCAGATTCAAATTATACGCTATCTGGCGAACAAATAACCGATAATTTTTAATTTCTTTTATGTTCTTATTTAATTTTTGTATTTTCAAATCGGATCATTTCAGTTTGTAATGGATATTTTTTATAGTTTTATATTTTTTACTCGAAATAAAGATATGTCACAATTTCGATATCATTTTGGTCTTCCCTATTCAGTCAAAATGAAAATTGATATGTATATACGACGACTGTATGCCACAATGGTTGAATACTGCAATAATTTCGCTTCTCTACACGATCTCTAGCAAAACAGGAACTATATCACATACCGTATCAAATCGGTCGTATATGACCGCCGTGACATGCAGCACTTATTGAACTGTCGGTCGTATACGACCGCCTTGCAGTCAACCTGTTAATACGGATTTACTGCTGCAAAATCAGCTATACCTCAAATTCAAGCACATGAGTAGATTCTAGAAAAGTCACTAGAATATAACATAGATACACACTATCTCTTTGTCGAGTTTAAAGCAGCCTATGACAGTGTTAAAAGAACTAGTGTTAAAAATACAAATCCCATTCTTTAAAATGGCGTCAATGAGTATCCTTAATTATTATAATCAAATTAGCTGTAAATTAACAAAAAAACATGGCTAACTTTGGCCCAAATTTACCTAGGCCAAATTTTTTTATTTGAAAATTCGGGTGAAAATACTAGCTTTTCGAATGTAAAAAAAGATTTTTTCTAAGGAGAATGGTTTTAAAGTTATTCTAAAAGTTTATAAACTACATAATTTCAAAAATTTGGCATAAGGATTTTTGACTATAATAAATAATTTTTCTATCTTTTTTTAATATATATTTATAGTATAAGTCTATTGCTATCATTTGTTACCCACAGCATTACCCTATCTTTATTATTTTCTGTCTTATGTTGTTGTAAAAAAAGGTCTCTGGGATAAACAAATACAATAACTTTTAAACTAATTAATATATTGGTCCCAAATTTTAAGGATTTGTTAAGTACCCCAATACCCAACCTTGGGTGGAACTCTAAAGTTTAACTTTTAAGTTTACTAAAAGTTTTTAACAAATATCAATTGTAACTTATTTTGCAGTTTGCAAAGCAATAAATTGATTTTTCAACTTACAAATATCGGCATTTTGAAGCTAAAATTAATTAGTTTTCTAATGGAGTGCAAAAATCTAAAGAATCGCGTTTTTTGTATTAAATTAATATTCATTAAAAAACGGCTCCGAAATTTACGCAGGAAACAGGTAGGTTTTCGTCTTATAGGTCTACAATAACTAAAAAAGTTGTCAGCTAACTGGATTATTGAGTGTCACGAGAAAATCCTTATTACCCTGGACTAATATGACTGGAAGAGCAAGAGAAAAAACAAACTTCATATATTATGTAAACTTTACTAACAAAAACGTTCAAAATAAATATTCCAATAAATATAAATAATCAAATTCCATATTCAAATACTGCAAAATATTTGAGTATTACTCTAAGCTTATGTAAAGAAGAAAAGTAAATAATAATTCTGATTGAAATACAAAAAATGTACTGGCTGATTTACAAAAATTCTACGCTGTTTCTACATAATAAATTATTATTATATAAGCAAATACTGAAACAATAGTATTATTATAATAACAGTATACACATTTAGAAGGAAAATGTCACAAATCAACAGAAAATATTTCTAGTCATAAAATTTTTAATCAAATTATAGGTACTTACTGCTTATTTATATAAAATTTTCCTCAATCGGAACATAAACGTCTTCGTAAACTATCCATTTTAAAAACAATTAACACACTGGTTTGTCAAAAGTCGGAATAAATCCTAATAATGTTATTCAACATTATTTATGACCCACCCTCGAGAGCGTATTATACTTCTTACCTAACCAACCTAACCGTCGGCGAGAATCCAGAAGCTATCGACAAGGACAGCCTGTACTGAGCGAGAGAGTTACATTTAGCAAAATTTGAGATTTTTAATAAAGTTTATACCAAATAGCTGCTTTGTGTTAGACTTTATCTTAAAAATAAAAACAGATTCGGAAAGTGGGTCAAATTCTGTAGTGCCCTATTTAAAAAAAAAATGTTTAAACAATTTATTAACCCATTTGGTCCCAGTGTACTCGTCTAAGTACAGCAGCAAAAATGGCCTAGTAGTGACACATCTGGCAAAAAAGTGGTACTCCACATGTATGTCCGATTCTATTAGGAAGTGTTCTACTAGATTTTCACAAATTATACCCTAGGTGGCGCTCTTCTTCGTATTTTGACCGAAGTAATTATAACCTAACCTCGATATTTCTGTTGGATTATTGAAGTGCTTGTCATTTTGTGATTTGATATTATTTATCATTTTTTTAACTTTTACTGTTGTAAGGGTAAGTACTAGTAATGTTTATTTATTCAGTATAAGATTTTTTTTATTATTTTTGTTTTTATGTTACAAAATAGACCTGTACTCGTCTGAGTACAGTGGGTTTGTATGAGATCAAAATGATTAAATAGTTTTTTATTGTTTCAGGTTTAATATTGGTATTACAATGGATTTTCAAGAATTGCCGCCTATTAGTCCCATTGGGTTTTATGGAAAACGTTATAGAACTCTTGCTTTAGCTTCAGATGACATAGCGAGTTCCACTCATAAAGATGCATCAGTGGTAGTCATTCCTCCTGAGATTGACTATCAAACTGACAATGACGACATAGATGAGAATGATCTTCAGACTCAAAGCCCTCCGAATGACGTTCCCGGAGAAATAGAGGTTTATTACACGAGTGATGACTCTGATGACGACGAAGAAGACAATCTTCCTCTTGCCATTAGAAGAGAACATTTACTGAAGAGTCAAAATAAAACAAAGGAATCTGACTGGACGGAAGAAATTACTGACATTAGTATGACATCTACAACAGGTTACGAGGGTCGTCTGGATAATATGAAAGAACAAATCCGAGGTAAATATCCTATAGAAATATTTGAGAAATTTTTCGACAATGAAATTATTGAATACATTACACAGCAGACAAATTTATATGCCGCTCAAAATAATAACCATCAATTTCATGTAACGCAGGAAGAGATAAAGATATTTCTGGCTGTTTTACTTTTTACTGGATACCATAGATTGCCACGAGAGCGCAGCTATTGGTGTTTAGATGAGGATCTTCATATTCCCTTCGTGGCTAATGCAATTTCAAGGAACCGTTTCCAAGAAATTAAAAAATACCTACATTTGGCAGATAATTCGAAAATTGATAGAAGGGACAAAATATATAAAGTGAGGCCTCTCATGAACAAACTACATAAAAAATTTCAACAATTTGGCATATTCCACAAAGACTTATCAATTGATGAAGCGATGAAAAAGTGTTTTGGGCATCACTCATCAAAACAGTTCATAAGGGGAAAGCCAGTAAGATTCGGGTACAAGGACTGGATGCTTTGTAGTTCAACTGGTTATTGCTACAATTTTGACACATATTGTGGAGCATCAGTGGAAAAACCAAAAGTCGCGGCGTTGCCTTTAGGATCACAAGTTGTTCTAAAAATGCTTGATGTCGTTGATGTGCCTACTGATCACGAAGTATTTTTTGACAATTATTTTACTAGTTACAATTTGATGGAAACTTTAAAAGAGAAGGGCTTTAGAGCAACAGGCACAGCAAGAGAAAATCGTATAAAAAAATGTCCTTTGTTACCTTCCGCTGTAATTAAAAAGAAGAATCGTGAATATTTCGAATATCGCTTTGACAAGACAAGTCTACTACTTTTTGTAAAATGGAACGACAACAATGTTGTCACAATGTCATTAAATTACGATAGTATTAAACCACTTTCAAAAGTTTACCGTTGGAGTGCTGCTGCCAAACAAAAAATTGATGTACCCCAACCAAATATTTTCTCATCATACAATGCTTCAATGGGCGGTGTTAATCTCTTTGACCAATCGGTTAATAACTACCGAGTCAGTATACAAGGTAAAAAATGGTGGTAGCCCATTTTTACCCACATGCTCAACTCAACTCTTGTTAACTCATGGAGGTTACAAATATTTGCTGGAAATAAAGAAATGGATCTTTTGGATTTTCAACGAGATGTAGTACGTCATTATTTAAGAAGTTTTGGGAAATCTACTTATTCTAAAAAACGACTAGCAGGATCTGTACCAATTAGTCTAAAAATGGATGGAAGCGGTCATTTTCCTAAGAAAATAGACAAACAACTTCTGTAATGTGAGCGTAGCAAGTGAGTGAGAAGTTGGAAATAAAGGGCTAAGTAGCATAGAAAAAGATAATAATTATTCGAGATAATTATTATATATTCCAAATCAAATAAGGGATAATTATTACAGTAAAATTTTCATTTTAAATCCCACAAAGAAATTGACCTAGTTATTGCATTGTTTGTTAATTGTTTAAACATAGAAAAGCACGTCAAACAAAAACTGTTATTGTAATGCAATATAGGACCCACAATTCAACGAAAACACGACCTTGGCACTATAACCGGTATTGAAAACATGAGCTCGATAAAAACTGGAAAACGGGGACAGCCAAGTCAGTAGTCAGTCAGTCAGTATTGGATATACGACAACTTCGTATATCCCCCGTATGGGTTCGCAACCCTCAACTGACCGAGTTCCAGAAGACTGAACGTGTCGTGGTTGAAAGCCCTGATATACACATAAGGTAACAGATTTCTTTATACTAACCTGTGTAATTATATTAGTACAACTGTCAACTCTTCACTATCTTGCTTCATCATCTCCCGACGCGCAGAATAAAGTGTTAACGATTGTATTTGTAACTTCAGGGTAGATTCAATATATTGTTGACTCTAAATTAGTTTTTTTATGTTCCTTTCGTCCGACTCTCTAGAGACTAGGAGAACACGAGATTTCTGCGTATGCATATCTCCGGCTTCAAAAGTAAGCCCATAACCTCTGCTCTTTACAGGACCTGAGACCTAGGAGTCCTTACCCCTATCCCGAAATCCCTTATCTTCTCGTAAATCCACGAAGACGAGCCAGCCCTCCAGACCAGTGTGACCAGTATTCCTTGCAGCCGCTCGCAGGGTTAGCATCCCATGAGGATCTATTGTGTATTTTATTTGGTGACAGCGTTTTCCTTACCTTCACATAACGCTCTTCTGCTTTACAGGACCCTATACATAGAAGTTCCTTACCCCTAATCCTGAACTTCTCTCCACTTCTCGTAAATCTGTCCCAGTATTATTACACTTCGATGTCGCTTATGCCATCAAAGAGTACGTTGGACTTGTATAAAGTGTGAAGTTACTCTGTGTATTGAACGTGATTGTTTTGTACAATTTCATACTCGTTAGATTATAATACAGGATGTAACCAAGTATGTACCTATATATAAGAAGAAAATAAAATATTTTCATTTTTACACAATGTTTTATATTTTTGACTCCCGATCAGCCCATTGTACTCGTATGAGTACACCTACTTTTTGCTAAAAATTTAAATTTTTTTGTCAAATAACAATGAATTGTTACTATTTAACCCAGATTCAACAAGGATATTCAAAAAAATCTTGTATTATCGAAAAAAAAATGTCGTGGGATCAAATGGGTTAATTTACAACCTAATAGTGCACTAGAACTTTTTAAGACCTTCCATATAAAAAAAGAATCATCCCAATATCTGCCATAGTTTTTGCGTTATTTGATATAAACTTTTACATTGGAATTTAGCTATGCCCAAAATCGCGAGGAACGGCCTTAAGCGGACATTACTGGAGCATGATGTTCCACGCTCCAGCCATTGTTAAAAAGCTATTATTTTGAGTCACAGGTTTTAAGAAAATAATTTTTTTTATCGATTAGAATACTTTCGCCCGCTAAAAAAGCAGCATTTTTAGTAACAGTTTTTTTAGCAACTGAAATTAGTGATACATTATTGAGAAACATGTGAGATATAATGCTGCGTGTAGATACTTGTAAGTAGAATCATTGTATAAGGTAGAATTACATGGATTTTTTGTTTTTATTTATTTTAATTCTAGTTAAAAACGGTTTTTCTACAATTTCCAATAGGTACAAATAATTAATTAGGGCTTCTGGTGGATTCAGCAGTCATATATCTAATGCATTCATTCTTCTTCTTTGAGTGCCTCTCCGATCGGAGATTGTATATCATTATGGCGATTCTAATTTTATTAACATTATGCGTTCATTAGTATAATATAATTTAAATGAAAGATATTTTTATTTTAAAATATAATATTAATTAAACAAAAACCAAAATACATCTAGAAGCGCCATGGTTGTTCTTACGACTTCTCCTAAATCAAGAATCCTTTCTAGCATACAATACGTAGAGTTCCATCTCGTTGAAACATCTTGGAGCAACTTTTTTGGTATTTTGCCTGATTGTTTCTGTACATATAATAATTTTACTATAGCTGACGTACTTCGTTTAAAGTACGTCACTAAGTTTCTAATTTTTGCTATGACAGGCTCGATAATAGTAATACAATCATTGGCAATTAGGTTAATGGTATGGGCTAAACATCCTAAATGTTTCCAATGCACGATATCTTTGACAGCTTTGGTAATATTAGCTGCATTATCTGTAACAGCTAATAATATTTTATTTTCAATTCCCCATTCAGTAATGACTTTGCCAAATTTACACTTGTATGTGCTTGTGAAAAGGTAGAGCAATCTAACAATACAGATTTTATTTCAAAATTATGTATAAAGTGTATTGTTACCGCCATAAAGCTCTCAGTATTAACGGAAGTCAACTATATGTAGTTATGGTGACAGATTTTACAATTCTCACTATAGACTTTACTGCAGTAAGAGTTTCCTCGTATATTGTTGGTAATAAATTATTTGTAATGGTTTTCCTACTAGGTATTTGATATGCAGGATTTAAAACACTTACGGAAATTCGAAAATATTTGTCCTCTACAATACTGGAACGATGAAAGTCTGTAGTTATTAACTTAATCAAGCATCTGTCGATTTTAGTTGGGACAGCACGTCCGACAGTCCTTGGAGCATAATCTAATTGTGTCTGTTTGTGTATGCTACTAGAAGAAGAACCTTCTGTGGTATTATCACCGTCGTTATTTTCTGTTTCTGGTAATTGTCTCTTATTTGCATTTGTCATTTCACTTTGTAAAGATGAGGAATCGTGTTCTATGTTAACAAACGGAGGATGTTTCCTTTGCAAATGTTTTTTAAAATTAATGGATCTTGATTTATAACTTATTATTTGACTGCATAAATTACACTTTCGTTTTTCTTTGTTTTCGGCTTTAAAATAGTTCCAGATCACCGATTTATTCTTCCTGTTCATTATTTTTAAAAAAAATTTACGAAATCTTAAACGAAACAACACAAACACTTCTATATTTTTAACTAAAAATTATTACTTAGAAAAGCAGCACTATATTTTCAAGATTACTTTAGAAACGTAGACTTGCAACTGTGACACAAAACATCTGGGTTTTAAACAAGTGTCTGCAAAATAAAGTATTTCCGAAATATTTACAGCTACGTCCAGAATATGTCGAATGGTCTCGTTCGACTCGGTCGATCGACACTGTTGCCCGGCTTTGTTGAACCATGACGGGTCGAATCGAACGCAATCCGAATGAAGTCGGTACGGATCAAAGGAAGTCGGGCGACATCATTAGGTGTGGACGTGTTGAAACGTGTCGGTCGACTTTTTCAGTAAATATTTAGGCTGTTTATTTGTGTTTATATCAAAATTATTTCATTTAGCTGTTTATTTGTGATCAAAATTATTCTATTTAAAATAATTTTATTTTTAACACATTTTTATTAACACGTATTTATAAATGGAGTTGGTGAATAAATGGTGAACAAACCATTTCATTTATAGAAATGAATAGAGAACGTGATTATTTGTGGGATCAAACTAACTCCCTATACAAAAATCGAAAGAAAGAAGGAAAAGTGTACCACTGGGATGGGGGCAGACAAACAGTACATTAGCAAATGGTTTGCATACAAAAGTATGATGTTCTTGGCTGATAAGAACAAACCAAGAAACACTAGTGATACAGATTTAATTAACACTCAGGTAATTATGATTTTTTAAATATTTAGCTTGTTTTAAAGTAATTTACTTATTTTATGATTATTATAGTTATGCGAAATAATGTTATTGTTAATTGTTGTTTTGTAAAAACAAAACAAATAATACCTACTTATTAATAAGTAGGTAGACTCCGACAAAGTTTAGTTTGGGAATATGACTCATAACTCGACGGTGCGCAGTGGTTCTTGTTTACTAGCGTTACCATAGAATCGGCCAGTTTGCAGTTTGCCAGTGTCGTAGCTGCGTATCGCAGAGAGTGTTTGACTTGTTAATTTGATCGTGTTGGATATTTTATTATTTTATTTTAGATTAGTGCTTATTAGTATAATATAGGTAGTAGTAATTAGTGAATTATTAAGTCATTTAGTGTTTAGTTTAGTTTATTTATAGTGTGTTAAGTTTAATTAATAATAGTTATAATATGGCTTCTAAAAGATAGGAATGAAAGGGCTGGGATTAAACAGCCAAGCAAAAGCAATAATTTATAATGTTACTACATTTATGGAACAAGCGGCCAGCACATTTCGAAGCAACCGAAAACTTGTTAATACCTTTAAGGAAATTGACGTAAGTATTGTCAATGATATTTTATTTTCCTATGCGTGTGTGTGAAAAATATGACACGGAAACAAGTAAGTTAGCCACATAATGTTTTATCTATGTTTAAAAATATTTTGTTTGTTACTTTTTTTAGATCTTTTTAGATTTTTTGTTATATTTATAAATCATTGAAGTTATACTAATTTATATTTCTACTTTTACATCTTTAAATGTAAAGTGGGGTGTATCTGTAAATATGTATTTTGCGAGTTTTCAACAATATTCTCCCATTGCTGTTACCATTTCAGTCTAATTTTATTTTTTATTGAGTTAAATATATCCCTTACCGTATAAATATTGCAAAAGACTATATTTTGCACTGCTTCCTCAGCTAGAGTATCAGCTTTTTCATTCCCTGGTATACCTACATGGCCTCTAACCCAAATAAATGTTTTATTTAAGTTTACAATCATGTTTATTAAAAAACATAACATATGACACTTCATTCCTTCAAATTTTGTATTTTTTATAGAGTCTAATGCAAATTTAAAATCTGGAAAAACTCTTAAAAACCCTACTAAAAGGTAATACCTTTTATATTTGCAACAAGCTCAAACTGATTGGTTTGTATTTTGTATAGATACACCACAACCAACACCTTGTGATTACCTATTTGCGATGTTTCATTTGATACTTTCTACTATTTACTTAAAACAGAAAATAACCGATCTCAATATAGATTGTGTTAGTAAATATGATTAATATGCATTTTGTTTCTCAATATTTTCATCTAGTAACATTTAACATTGGTAATTATAGGGATAGGATTCTAGCAGCTACAGGTATAAGTAAAAACACCTTATCCAAAATAAGAAAAGAAGGTAGAGAAGTTAATAAAAATGGAGCGACTAGTTCATCTTTTACAAGTCCAAAAAGAAAACGTTCTCGTGTTAAAAAAAAAGGAGAAGAAGAAATCATCAAAAATGTTACATATGACTTTTACACCATCGAGAAAAGATCACCGACAATTAATGGTAAATATTTAAAGTTTTCTAGTAAAAACACTGATATAGATACATTTTTAACAAAAACGGTAGATACAATTCCTTTACAATTTTACTAACTTAGTAAACAAGATTTACTTTCCAAATATTTTAACTATTTCTATTTATTTAGGTATTTATCAAAAACTCAAGAACAAAGAAATGGAATTTCCAGGGCCAAATGAGTCATTAAGGAAAACCATAATTGGATTAGGCTTTAGGTAAGATAGTAAAATAATTATTCAGCTGAACAAATAAAACTGTATAATGGATAATGTATTTTAAATTGATATTTTATTGGCATCGTTTTAGTTAAACTTATGATGAATATGAATAGTGTCTTTTCAAAAATACTAAATATTTGGATAATTTATTTCGATTTCGGTTTCCCTAAAAACTGTAAACAAAAAATACGATACGATTCTACATAATTTTTGTTTTTAAATGAATTGTTCTTAATTCTGCATGTTATGATACATTTGAAATTTAAACCGTCATACTTTTGAAAATATATTCTTCAAATTATCTCGAACAAATTACAGGTGGAGAAAAACCGAAGACAATAGGAGTGTCCTAATGGAAAAATATGACATTCGTTTAAAACGAATAGAATATTTAAAGAAGTTAATTCAATTTCGATCTGAGGGTAGAACCATAATTTATACCGACGAAACATATATACACAGCAGCCATACTCCACAATACCATTGGGCAGATCAAAGTGGAAAAACTTTAAAAAAACCAATTTCTAAGGATAAAAGGCTGATTGTTGTTCATGCTGGAGGAGAGACTGGATTACATGTTTATAATTAAAAAGTCAATTTTAATAACAATAACAATAATGTAAGCCATAATTACTTTTATAATAAACCACATTCTATTAGGGCATCTATGAATATACAAATGAATATTTTAATCGCCGAAAATTCCTCTAAAATAATTTGTACAATAATTTCATTTTATTTATGCTTTTAGGATCCAAGAGTGGCGACTATCATGACGATATGAACCATCTTAATTTTATGAAGTGGGTCAGAAGTCAGCTTATACCTAACTCACCTAAAAATTCGGTCTTGGTGGCTGATAACGCATCCTACCATAATGTACTAATCGAAAAAATGTGACGTCTGCTAGCCGTAGGGATATTATGGTAAAATTGTTAGAAGAAAAAAGTATTCCCTTTCAAGAAAATCTGACCAAACCGGAATTATATAAAATTATTTAAGCCAATAAACCACGTTTTTAACCAGTTTATGTGTTAGACTATGAGCTTGAACAACGGGCGGATGTAATTTCGGCCGGAAAAAGGGCAGGTACTAAAAGCCGGTAGGTAAATTCGGCCGGAGGTTTTAAGTTGCTTCCTTATCTCATAGGTATTTTCGGCCGCAAATCAAATAAAATAACAGAATGCTTTATATTAAAATATTTCTTTATTTCAATAATGTGTTGATGTGATACAGATTTAACGAAATTAATTCTAGAAATATTGTCAGATCGAAGCATATTTACCATGTTTTCGATAAATTTTAGTTTGTGTTTTACTTGTTTGTCTTTAATTTTTGCTGGAATATTTAAATTTTTTATTTTTAAATATGCATCGATCTGACAATCTTTTAATTTTTCTATAAAAATAAATATAGAAGGGTGACTTGAATAAAAACTAGAATTAAAGTGCGAATGGAATGATTTATCAGGCATTTGTGGTTCTTTTAATTGATGGTTTGATAGTCTGCGTATTTATCTATAAGTTTATGGTCCGGTTTGTATGACATGAGATCAAATATGAAACAATCTTCAACTTCAGAGGGGTCTAAATAAGTTAGCCCAAAAGTATGAGTAAGCCATTTGCTTTCCTCGCAGTTTTTATCTTTATACATTTGGGTTAACTCTAATGATTGTATTTTCCTATACCACGCCTGGTGCAAGTGGAATCTACAACCATTTAGTTTGGTTTTGGGAAAGACAACTTTTAATGCGTTATGAATTGCGATTTCAAAATCCACAAATACCTCCTTCGGTTCAAAAACAATATTATAAAGTTCAAAAATTTTAGATTTTACCAACAGAAAAAGTCTCATATATGTGTCACTGGTCTTATTGGGCAACAGACAATACAAAAGAGGAACATAATGCCCATTTTCCAGTCCATGGATGGTAAATAACTGATAAAAATATTTTGTACAATAAGAAAATGTGCCATGCATGTAAAAATCTTTCATTTTACATAAACTTATTATATTTGTATGGCAAGAAAAAACAATGATATTATCAGCTGTGCTGTTAATAAACAAAAAATTTTCACCTGTTGTGGTTTTCGGTCCATAACTATCGAGTACAGAATGTACATCGTGAATATCCTTAGGCAGGGCTGGTAAGAGCTTACGGCGGCTGTTGTACAAATTTCTTCTTATTAGACTGACATCTATCGATGACAAATTCTCTGGCAAATGATTTGAAAGAACGCTTTTAATAATTTTTGAAGGTTTCTCCGATATGTCTTCCTCAGCTTTGCGCTTGCATGAAGTCGTCACTATTTTTTCTCTCCAACGTAGTTTCATCGGACTCGTGGTTGTGGATTAATTCACTTCTAGTAACTGTGTATTCCGCACCAACAGTGTACAGTTTGGCTAAACATCTTAAATTTTTCTTTATACACCTCCAACGTACTTCACCACTTTTTAATACGTCTTGTTTACAAAACTGAAACTTTTCTACAACTAGTAAGTCACAACCGCGTGAACTCTTAATTACTGAAACAGATGCCATCGTATACAAATAATATATTTAATGCTTTCTATCGACTAGTAGCTTCAAGATAAGTTTTAATACTGACTAGCTATAATAATTTTATACCTGTTATTTGTGAATTTTACAGCGGCGTAATTTCCGACAGGTACACAGGATTAGGTATTTCCAAATAAATACACAATTAATATTTTACAGAAACTATTAAGCGTAATTACCAATATTTTAATCTCATCGTAAACATCAAGCCCTCGGCCGAAATTACCCCTGTCATAAATGGTACCCCTTGATTTATGCAGGTAGGCCAAGGGATTACCGGCCGAAATTACGCCCGCCGTGAACAACATGGCCATCAAGTACTTCGCTTGCCTCCTTATCCAGAGTTAAACCCTATTGAAAAAATATGGACTTTGGTAAAAGGTAGAGTGGCCACTCATAATACAACATTCAATATAAATGATGTTGAAAATATAACAAGAGCAAAATTTTCAGAAGTGTTGATAGAAGAGTGGGCTAACATATGTAAACACGTAAAACAATATGAAAACACTCAAATCGCAAGAGAACATTTATTGGACTCTACGCTGGACCACTTAAAATTTTTTATTAATACTGGTTCATCCGAAGAAAGCTTTTCTGATGATGAAGATAGTAATTAAAATTGCGGAATAGACGTGTTTTTGTGTGATATTCCTTTGTCATATAACAAAATATAGAAGTCTTTAAAATCCATATTTTTTTATAAAATAAATACATTATTTAATTACTTATTTTTTTTTGAGTTGTTGAAACCCTTCCTTCCTTCCTGGCAATGTTAATAAATTGTAAGTATTGAGAAATTTGTTATTTATTAAAGTACTCCTAATAGTATTATTTTATCGAATGTCTGTCTATAAACTTCATAATTATTAAAAACTATAAAAATAAAAATTGACAAATTAATTTTCACTTTAATTGAATATACTTATAAAAACACGACGTCACATTCCCAAACTTAAGTTTGTCTGAGTCTACCTACCTACCTAGCAATATTTTCAAAATTATGAATAAACAGATCTAAGTATAATCATGGGCTGAGTTTGGTTTATAAATAGCGTCCATTATTTTTTGGTAATGGGAAAACATAAATAAACAATCCATAAATTAGGTATTAATAATTTTTTTAATCAATCAAATCAAACGAATGTAATTAAAGTTATTAAACAGTTATACCTACAAATTAATTATTACTTAATTAACAATTACAATTACTTATCGTACTGGAAGTGCAGTTTTCCTGGCTCACTTATGATATATTCTGCAAATTCCTCCCTCATCGTTTGAGCTTCCTGGGAACAGTAGGCAGACTACTTATTTCACAAGTTGATGAATCTCGCCTCCAATGATATAACTCCAATAACTTCTCCACTGTCAGAACACTCCGTATCCAAACTCCCAATGGGGCAGTAAACATTTTTTGATCCGCTTTTCCTCAAATAGTTATGTAAATAAATTGCAGCCAATGTTACTTTTCTTGCAGTACTTGGCTTCAATAACATTGGTCTTCTAAATATACGAAAACTAGACGACACTATACCAAATACATTTTCTGAAACTCTTCGAGCCCTACTTAACCGGTAGTTGAATATTCTTCGTTTTGAACCTTTGTTATGCAGTCCAGAAAATGGTTTCATAAGATTTGGGGTTAGTTGAAAAGTTTCGTCTCCTACAAGGACATTTCTTAAAAGATGTACTATTAAAAACTCCACCATCCGAAATTCTTCCTTGACAACCAACATTCGCATATACGAAATTGTAATTTGCATCCACTACAGCAAGCAACACAATACTAAAAAACCCTTGTAATTAAAATGTTCTGTGCCTGGATATTGTGCTTGAATATTTATGTGTTTTCCGTCTATGGCACCCACACAGTTAACATAGTTCCACTTGTCGTTGAACATTTTTTCAACACAACACCATTCTTCTGCACTTCGCGGTACCTAGAATACAAAAAAAAAGTTACATAAATTAAATGTTTAATACTTTAATATCAATTCAAAAAATATAATATAAGCGTATTTTTCAGGAATCTCAAAATGAAGAAACTCAAGAAAAACATGACGAAAATAATAGTACAGGAAACATGGACAATTCTGAGGACGAGGGATTAAACGCTGAAGACAGTAATGCAAGTACATCAAAGACAACAATACCGAGTAAAAAAACATTTACATCCCCCAAAAAACCACTTAAAAAACGTAAATTGTTTTCAAGTTCTGCTGTTAATGTACCTGTCATTGATAAAGCAGTAAACCTGTTGAGAACTATACAGGAAAACAAAAAAGAAAAAGACGAATATCAGTTATTTGGTGAGCAGGTAGCAATTAAGATTAGAAATATTAACTCACCGCAAGCAAGATTTATGGCGCAGCAGAATATTAATAACACATTATTTGAAGCAGAAATGGGTATGGGGGTTTATTCGTTTAATTCTCAACCGCTTCATTATCAAATATATCCCAACATGTATCCCTCTGGAAATCAAAATAATCAACCAACGCTTTCGCCCTACCACTCGCCTACGCCTCTGCTAATTTCACCGCACTCTTCCTCAAGCAATCCTGCCTCACAGTCACCTGCATCTGTCATACCAGATACCCCTCAAAATAATTTTAATACCGACAATCAATACGATTTCATGTAACGAGAAACAACTGTAACTTTAATTTTTTTCTATAAATTATTTAAATTAAACTAATGATAATAACAAATGTTAAAATAAATGCTATATAGTAGTTACATTAAAATATTTGTTGATTTCTTACCTTGATGTAATCTAGTAGAGCTACTGTGAGGGCATCACAGACTTCCGGTACAATAGCTGATATTACTTGCTTTGACATTTTCAACAGGTGGCCCAATGATACGTATGAATCTCCCGTTGCCAAAAATCTCAGCGTTACTGCAAGGCGCTGGCTCACTGAAATTGCTTTTCTGAAACTTGTATCTTGCTTAATGATTGTGCAGTCATACTTAATAGATCTTCAAAATCAGAATTCGTGATTCTAAAAAAGTTTTGAAAACCTACGTCACATCTGTACTCCATGTTTAAATCATCAACGTCATTCAGCAATAAATCACCAATAAACTCTTCTGTCCTATACTTTTTCCTGCCTTGTACAAGGCTGGGCCTTACCCAAAATCGCCTTGGGTGACAACGACAGCGTTGTTGTTGACTTTCTGCAACTGCAATGACAATTGCAGCAGCCGCAACTGCAGCATCTTCAGAGTCACTCATTATTTAACAAATGTAATCAAAATTCACTAACTAATTTATTTAACTTGCTTGATCAGTGACTGTCGCTCAACTAGTCTACATATACTGTGGTGTGTGGACAAGTCAAAAGTCGACAGTGTCAAACGACATATGTTGGTCGACCTTGTCGATCGACATAGTCTGGACACGGCTTTACTTCACCTGAGACCACACCACTTGGCTGTCTGCGAAACTGTCACTGATTGCTATTCCCTTATTTTCAATCTGATATATAAATTATTTCTATTTATTCACTAGGGATCATTTTATAAATATTTACTATAAAACACATATAAAAATTCTCTTCAGGAATTATATTCACATAATAACATAAAGGATTAGATTAAGTACGAAAAATAATTTTTAAATTTTTATTAATTATTTTTTATTTTCTTATTAATCTTGTAACAAAGTAACTAAGATTTTTATCATTAAGTTATTGCTGTTTTTGCCTCCTTCTGGATAATAACCACTATCACATAATGCTACCCTTAGTTGATCTATGCTGTAATGTTTTTTATTAGATGGGGCTGCTTTATTTTGTCTATATTTAGTACAATATTCTAAATTACAGTCGCTACACTCAGAATAGCGAGAGGCTCAAATCATTGCTGAGGATATATGATAGTTCATGCATATATCAGTGCCTATATTTACATATATTTCATAGACAATATGTGAAGAACGGGTAACTAGGGCTTTCTATATTAAAATATTTTTAAAATATTGTAAATCTTGTTTCTGCTGCGCCCAATATAGTATTACGTATTACTGTTAACCCAATTGTCTTTATAATCTACTTCACTGTACTGTATTTCATCATATCTCGCAGGAACGAAACATGATATACAACCATATGTTCTTATTTTGGTTTAAGATACGACCTATGCCAACAAAGAAAGGGTAAATACTGTTTTTTACTCATCTGCTATTTTTAAATACTTATACCGAGACTTTTTAATAAGATAATCCAATACTTTTTAATAAGATTTATTTTAGACATATTAGTTTTTAGCAGATAACTTTTATACTGGTCGATAAGTATATAAACTGTTTTACCGATCCTATTATTTAGCTTAACTATACTCCTCTAATCATATATGATAGACTACCTAATAATTAGCCGTGTTTCACAACTATATCACACTTCATACCTTGTGTGTTCTCTTATTTTAACTAAATCATACAGGTGTGCTCTAACCATATACTAAAATACCTAATAGCCGTTTTTCGCAGACACGTCGTACTTCATATATCGTCTGTCGTTCCCAAACCAAAAAAACAAAAGATTTTTAAAGAAATATTTTTGAGCCTGGACGCGGCATCCGTATCAGCATCGGCGGCCTATGTTAAACCGGCACTGAATAAAATGGCAATATAATAAATTTAAAATAGTTTTGTATAATTATTTGTCATTTAAAAGTCCCCATTATTATCAGAATTTAATTGTAGCGAAATCTCACGATTTATTTCTCCCGATCTTACGATTTCTCTTTCACTTCATTTCGTCCCGTTTCTGCGTGAACCTCGTATGTACACTTTTTTCATTTTTGTCGTTGAGTTAACATTATTGTTGTAAATGATAATCTGCGTACCTGGAAATAACTCGTAACTGCTATTATTAGCCTTTAACGGTATAAAATCTATCATGTCAACCTTGTAAAAGCACTGCTTGCAATAAGTTTCTACTCAAAACTCGTAACTACTCTATAATAAGTTTCCCGCTTTTATTAGAGAGATATCGCAAGTGCATTTTTATTGCACGCTAATAGCGGAATACGCTATTTTGACATGTACGCAAGCGCATAGTGAATGTTACGTTAATAACGGATAAGGGCTTTCGCTATTTGGGTCGAAATAAGGGGTGGTAATTACGTTAAACGATAATTTGACATTCGCATAAACATAAAAATATTTGATAGAATACAAATTTAGAAACTAAAAACTGTGACTGTGGATGATCTTGTTTGGCAATCTAACCTTCTTATTTATGTTGTTTGGTTTGTTTTGAGAAACACGTGTGTTCTTATTTTGTTTAGACAAGTTTTATACTTTTCGTGCTTAGAATATTATTATATTATAAGTTATAATTACTATATATATATTATATATATTTTATATATATATATATATATATATATATACGTTATTAAGATATTTTATATTATTTTCTAACGTTTCTTTTGTAAATATCTGGTAAGTAAAACACACTATTAGGTTGTGCACTATTTTAAATGGGTTAGGTAATTTGTTACCTATTTAGATGTAATAATAAAATATTTTACAGAAGATGAATAAAAGAATCAGGTTTAACTCTGACGATGATCTGGCTTTATTGAGGCAAGTAGTAAGTCAGAATGTTTTGCAACAACCAGAAAAATGGGAGACACTGAGAGAAAATATGATTATACTAACAAAAAAAGAATTCTCAGTCAGAACGCTAAGAGACCATTTAAAACATTGAATGGAAATTTGGAAAAAGAAGGATGCTGTAAATAGAGTCAGGTAAATATTTTCACATAAAAAAAACAAATCTAATTTGTCTTCATTCCTACCTAAACATTTTCAGATCAGGAATTGAAGAGATTTTCTCAGAAAGAGATAATCTACTTCAAGACATTTGGGACATTGCTAGAAGCACAAACATTACTCCATCTAAATTAAAAAGAAACAAAACAAAACAGGAGCAACAATCCTCAGAAATCGGTGTTGCTCTAGGGGACCTTGCAGCAAAATCTTATGCCAAAGAAGAGTTAGACATGTCTATTGACCATGAAGAAAATGTCATCAGTGATCATGACTATAATTGTGGTAATGTTGATACCTCCATACTTACTTTTATTTAAAAAATATGGAATTCATAAAATCATGGTAAATGTGATTGGTTACTATTAACCATTTTTTTTTTTCAAAATACTCCTTTGTACACAGAATTTTATTTTGTATGTATTACTGTTATTTTAGTTGCATCAACTTCTCAAGAAATTCCTGAAGTGGTATATGGGCAAGAACCAGATGAGGGAACTGTTAATGAGGGTCCCATCAAAACACTCAATGATGGAACTGCTGAAGAAGGTCCCAGCAGCAGGAAACAAATAGCAGGATAATTCTAACTTATAATAAATATTATCCTGACAGTTTAACACTTCCTCTGTAACTGTTTTCTAATTGTTCCAATAAAAACTATGACATAACTGTATTATAATTAACACAAAATGTAATATAATTGTTTAGGCTATATTTTGTTTTAAAGAAATTTATTTATTTTATTCAGTGCCAATCAGCAAACGAAAAAATCAAAGTGCAGGTCTTCGTAGAAGTGGCTTAACTTTCTTTCAAGAAAGAAGTGAGATAGAGAACAACATTAGAGTACGGGAGCTGCAATTAGAGGAAAATAAATTGCAGTTATAAAAAAGGAAGGTTGAAGTTCAAGAGCGGCAAATAGCATTACAAGAAAGGCAAATAGAAAATTTACTATCAAAAGGCATTACAGAAAAAAAAAACAGAACAACAGCTACAAATTGAAAAAGCCAGATTTGAATTGGATGTTTCTGACCGTAATAGCCTGCGAGAGACAATCTTAGCCCAGAGGGAATTAATTCAATCACTACAATCACAATTAAAATAGTTTTTAAAACAGATTTAATGGTAGATTAAGGCAATTAATGTATTTAAAAAGGAAAATATGTAAGTAGTATAAATTATTTAGTAGAAGGGATGATTACTTAATTATTTTCCTATTTAAGAAATGAATGTAAATAAGTCTCCTCTTAGTGATGATGCCGTTTTGTTAAAAAATCATCTTAAAAGCTTAGCTAGTTGGTGTGAAGTAAATATGTTACTTAAATGTAAAAAATTTACTTTTGATAGATCAAGGGAATTTGTAAATTATTGTTATTGTATAAAACTTTAATTCTAAATTTATCATATTAATATTAATTAAATATCATATTAATGAAACTTCGACTAGAGCTTTAAATATGTTGGGATTTATTCTCAGAAATTGTAATCAAATTTCATCAGATACATTGTTAATTTACTTTTATGTAGTTTTTTCTGAAAATTCTATTTTTTATATTGTAATGTATTTACAATATTTGGATTATGTAAATTATTTATTTTGTTAATATGTGGTTTTTATTTTTTTTCTAGCATTTCATTGTTTATTGAAGTTGAAATATTTAAATAGGTAGATTTTAGTGGAAATAAAACTAATTCAATTTTTGTTACATACTTGTAAAAATGGTAAATCTGTAAATTAATGTTTTGTCATGGCAATACTGATATATTGTATATATAATATTATGTATTTTTTCTCAAAGTGCTGTTTTTTACATTGTAATGTATTTACATTATTTGGATTATGTAAATTATTTATTTTGTTAATATGTGGTTTTTAATTTTTTCTAGCATTTCATTGTTTATTGAATTTGAAATATTAAAATAGGTAGATTTTAGTAGAAATAAAATTAATTCAATTTTTGTTATGTTTATTTTTTCTTAAATTCCTAAATATTCTTTTGCAGTGGGTGACACTGTATTAAAAAAATCTCCCGTTTCACTGCCATACAAACAAGGTATGACTATTTGTAAATGGAACTGCTACCTTATATATACTTTCTACATCTTGTAGCAAAAGTTTTAAATTTTTTTTGTACTCCACAAATGCAAATAATGCAGCTACTTTTTCCACTCGACATATGTTTTCAATACTTTCATCGATGCATTAAATTACTGTTCATGGGGTAGTAGATTTGGTCTAGCTCCATAAGGGCACATAAGAAGCTCCCTAATACCATAGGCCTGATCGCCAAATATAACAAACCGTTGGTTTCCATAAACTGCTGCTGCTTGTAGTTGATTGTATATTCCACTTTCCCGAAATATACCTGCATCGTGGCGTCGACCAGGGTATGCTCCTAGTAGACTGACTATTAGTCCATCTGGACATATAATGGATTGATATTTAACACAATGCACTCGTGTATGTCCAGAATAATAATTCTGTTGGTCTACTGATGGGCGGCATATTGGTCGAATAGTACCATCGATAAATCCCCAACAGTTTGGTAAACCTCAACCATTATTTCTTTTTTTTTATTTATTGAAAGTTTACCGCATACACCATAAGGTGATTAGCGGGAATACAGTGTAGGTGTACAATTCTAATAGTTTAAATTTTATAATATAATCCTATACATTTTCAATATTTTCCCAAATCGACATAATTAAAGTCCGTACCTAAGAGTTTATTGATATTGTTTGGAATATTGAATCTGTTGCGTTCATTTACAAAAAGTGGACAGTCAATTAAAAAATGTTTAACACTGTTTGTTTCGTCACAAATGTCACATTTAGGGGGATTTCTCTGCTAAAAAGGTACGAATGCGTATATCTTGTATGGCCTAAACGTAGACGAGTAATGATGGTTTGCAGTTTTCGGTTTCGAGTTCTAGGTAGCCATGGATAAACATTGTCTTTAATTTTACATAGTGTTGTCTGTGAATAATTCCATTTTTGATGCCACTTACACGTAATTAAATTTTTTATAGACCTTTTTATATCGCCCGCGGGATTTCGACACTCCGTTACATCTGTTTCGACACTTTCCGACACTTTACGCGCGCACTGGTCTGCAGCTTCGTTTCCATCAATACCAATATGAGATGGCATCCAAATGAAGGTAATGAGTCTGGAATTTTCTTCAGCTTGCTTTAGTTAAGATTTTACCATTTTTTCAAGGGGACTTTTAGGATACATATGATTTAAGGTTTGTAAAACACCAAGCGAATCACTTAGAATCGAGCAATTTGGTATTTTATTATTGTTGATATGTTCAAGAGCTTTGAGTATTGCATAAAGTTCAGCAGAGAAGATGCTGAAATATTTGGGCAGTCTGAATTGAAATTGATTGATAGACGTTACATATGCAGCACCAACTCCTGTGTTGCATTTGGATGCATCTGTAAATATCTTTCAGTCATTTTCTCCATGTTTGTTTATGATTAAATTGAGGTTATTTTTAATAACAGCCGGATTTGTAGAATGCTTATTAAATAAAGTTAGATTATAATTTATTTCGGGGATATTGGTACACCAAGGTGGAGGATGGTTCAAATTTATTTGAAATATATCTGAAAAATCTAGGTTTAAATATCTTAGATAGAATCGAATTCTCTCATAGAAAGGCTTGTGTGAATTAGATATATTTTGAAGTGTACGTTTGTTATTGAATGTATTATCAAAAATAGGTCTATCTCGATTGGATGCTATAGAAGTTGCATGTGTTAATGTTAAATAAATGCGACCATTTATTTAATACCGACCACTAATACAGATCACACTTTTAAATTGAAGTTACAATTCACTAATGTTTGTATTTGGAGAATGATTTCCGAAGTGGAAATTAAAACATCAATAAACATCACATTTTTGACAAAACAAGTTAAGACACCATCTTTAAGTTACCAAAATTATGGAATAAATTTATAATTGTGCAATAACATTACCTGGGAATAATACTGCATTTTTTCAATAGTAAGCCAAGCATGGTTTCCTAAATCATTTAAAAGGTGGCCCCATGTGTTTATAATAAAATCTATCATGTAATTTTTTATATGGGATAAAGACTGCTGGGATAGACCAAATAAAATTTGTATATCCTTCTTAAAAGGATACAGAGAGCAGTTATACCTAAAAATAATAAACTTTAAATCATTTGATACAACTACATTTGGTATACTTTGTTTACCTGTTACTTTATTCCTATTGGCAGTTCGAATTTCATTTGGAATCCTTAACAAATTAACCAATAATCTAATATCATCGGAGCTAAACCGAAAGAAATCTTTACATTGACTATTGATTAAATCATTAAAATTAAAGTGCACGTCTACCTGCTCAATATCTTTTCCTTCTAGCAAATTAACAAGAATTAAGTCTTCAATATCGTTATCATCAGCACCAGCTATAATTACCGCATCAATTTCCAAATCCATTATTCAATAAAAAAAAAACAGTTAGGTACAAGTAGTTATATTCGAGTATGTCGTGGTATGGCTAACATTAATTTGTAGGTTACATTTAATGCCAAACGTCGGTTGTCATAATAACGTTAAGTCTTATCGTACCCCCCCAGAACAATTTGCGATAACTCTCTTGATACCTGTATTTCAATAGATCATTATCCGTTGTTTACCTTTCAATACGGTATTAACGTTTGACGTTGCGATATCTCTATATTCTCTCAATACTCTTATTTACGATAAACGTTAGGCACGGTAACAAAGTGTTAGAAACGTGATAAAAGAATTAAGCAGTAAATGAAAATGTCAATAATTTATATTTATAATTAACATTTTTGTTTAGTGGACTTAGTTCCTGTTCTACTTTTTGATTTGTTTTTCAATAATTATATTATACTGCTGGCATAAGTTAGGTTATAAACTTCGAAACGTCAATAAAGTTTCTTTTTTTAATAAATATATTGTGGTTATTCCCAACGAGACGTTTATAACTTTATTTAAAATCATAAAATATTTTTTTAATGAAAACATTTTTTTCAAACAATAAATTTAATTATGTCAATCACTTTGCACATCTGATTGATTGTAATTATTGTTGGTGAGCAACGACTTAAAGAAGAGATGATACTGAGAAGGAATATTGCCATTATTGCACAGCTCTTCTAAATCCTTATATTTTTCCTCTTTTATTGGTCCTTGTCCTTCATATGCCCTTGTTAAGTTTGGCATGAAAAATTTTCTAGTTTCTTTTCGGATAACCTCAAAAGACCCGAAATTTTCATTTTCCTTGTTTTATTTAAAAAATAGATGTTTATTATCGTCTTTTCTGTACTGCAGCCATGTTAATTTTAGCAAAATTTATACTAGTACTATCGATGTTTACTTTTTTGTTTTTTATTAGAATTGTGGCAAAAGTGTTGAAGTCATAAATTTCTTCCTGTCCAATTTTGTTTACAGTGTATTTTGATTTCTTTGACGCCATTCTTACAATGGAGTACCGTACATTGGGGTCAAATCTGTTCACATTTTTTTAGGCTTTCTCAATATGACCGTGGACAGCGTCACACTTTATTATCGAATGGCCCGGTTCAGAAAAACAATGGTCAATTTTTGGAATCTCTAATGTCTAAACAGCGCAAAGCAACATAGCAGATTCATTTACGTTGCGGTTTTGGCCACCACACGTGTCACTTATTATTAATCATCACCAAAAAATATATCCTCACATTGTTCATATCCCGATATATTAGGTTCACTATTAGTTCAATCTCTACAACAATTAACTTAAAACTCATGACGTATTTACGTCTTCACAGTTGTAACAAAATTGGAAATGCAACGGACCACCCTGCTAAATATATATATATTTATTATATATATATATTTATATATATTTATAATATATATATATATATATATATATATTGTTATGATGTGTTGTTTCTGTATGAGCTATGAGTAAATTTGAATGATATATATGTAAGTATAGGGTTTTTATCGCGGTTCTCAAGAATTAGTTTGTAAGTACTTTTTTAAATTATCTTTATTATAACTATTATGAAACAAACATATCTATCTAATATAAGCAATATCAATTTAAAACAATCTATCTAAAATTTGAAATTCTTACAATTATTAAATTATTAACAAAATTTGGTACCTTCTTTCACTGAACGCCTAAAGTTTTTTCCAAAATTCAAGTTATTATCACCACTCGATATCTTCTTACTAAGCCTTGGTTATCCAACTATTTTAATATGTTTCTTCTTAATTATCTCCACTCACCACATAAATCTATCAATTTAAATCCTTGTAATTTCCATATAATGTACTTTGAAATATACTGGATCTTGTGGTTGTTTAATTGAATGCTTATTTCAATGAAATAACTTCAAACTGTCACTATATTACTGTAGTAATAATTAATCTCCAACTGTATTTAACTTAATAATTCATTTAACTTAATCAATGCCTTCTTCTAGCTAATAATCTCTTCATAACCTCATAAATTATTCTTATTTCTTTGTAATTAATAATCACATGTAACAGACTTAATAATAATAATAATTGACTTAATAATCTTCGTGTAACTAAATTCTTGAATTATAACTTTACTGACTCACTTTACTAACTGATTAATCAACTGTTACTAATCATAATCTGTTACTAACTAACTAACTGACTGACTTCTAACTGAAAACTCCCTATACTGACCCATTACTGATAACCCTCTCCAAATTACATGGATTATATATCTTTTTTCGTTTCCAGAATAATCTAGCAACAAATAATGTTCGAATCATTCTATTTTTTTCTATTTGAACATTCTGGAATAAAATGTAATGGTTTTTGTCTATGATGTATTATGCAAATAGTCCTATTGACATTTCGAGAATTTTCTATGTACAATTTACTTGACTTTAGGCTCTCCAGATCAGAACTACACACTATTATATGTAGCTTAACATTTATATGAAATATATTTTTACTATTTTACATATGTAATTTTATTTTAATTATAAATTTAAAATAATAAATAACTTTTTGACTTTGACACTACAGTGTATGTTTGGTTGCATATGCACATGGCTGACTAAAAATATCTAATATTAAACAAAATAAAAAAAACTTCTTAAACTTAATTCTTATGCTAAATTTTTAAAAAATACCCTCATATAATTATTTTTTAATAATATTATCTAGTATATAACTTATAAATTATGTCTTTAATTACTATTTAAATAAATTCATTAATTAACATTGTATATCTGCTTGTATATATTTCTATGTTAATTTATTGTATTTCTGTTCTCATTATAATATATATATACAAGGTGGTCCAGAATTATGTACATTAATTTCTAGACCTCATAGTACGTCCAAAAATAAGGGTAGTTCTTTATGTACACTTTTTATAAAACTGAATAATAAGGGAGATACAATCATTTAAAGGGGTGAATTGAAATTCTTATTTTTTCAAATATCTTCCAAACGGTTTTGAATACGGAGTTCATATTTTAGGAGTGATTATAAGACATTAGGATAATTAATTTCATGTCACCACCTACCACATCCTATATTAATTACAGGGAGTTTTGGAGGATAAGTGGGGGTTATTGCGTCACATGTTTTTTAATTTTTACATATTTTGAAAAAATATTTTAAAAATTGTTTCCTTAGACTTTTCTACGCAAAAAAAGGTGCTCTTGTAATATTTCGATAGATATCACCGTTTTCGATTTATTTAAACTCGAAGGTATACATGTATTTTATTGTAATCGTTACATTTCTTAATATTCATCAAGTATGCTTTGGAATTGACACTTGTGTTAGCAATAATATTACAAATTAATGGAAAACTTAATTATACTTAACATTTAATTAATGGCGAAAATAATATTTCACAACAACTGTTCAAAATGTCCTCCATTTTGTTGTTTTCATAATCTAAATCTTTTATTTAGCGAACGCATTAATCCATTTATGTTACTGGATCGTTTTGTAAATCGGTAAATACTTGTTCAATTTTGTCTCTTAACTCATTTACTGTATTAATTGGAGTGTTATACACTTTTGATTTCAAATAACTCATACTGTAAAGTCCATTGGATTAAGATCACAACTACGAGCAGGCCAATGAATCGGTGCATCCGCACCCCGGCCTATCCACATATCAGGGAAATGTTCATGTAACCACCTTCTACAAATTCTTGTGTAATGTGGTGTAGCACCATCATGCATGAAAAACATGTTTCTTCGTATTTGTAATGGAATATCTTCCAAATATCATGTAAATATTGTCGTAATAGAAAATTGTATTACATGTTACCATTTAAATTTCCGGGGAAAGATGTGGTATCCTATGAAACTATTTCCTAAAGTAGCTGCCCAAAACGTTTAGTTGGAAGTGAGTTTCCATTGTAGCCTTGGATTTTCTTCAGCCCAGAATCTGGATATTTCTAGAATTGAACATACCTTGTCTTGTTAATGTGGCCTCGTCTGTAAACAGAATGTTGCTTAAAAAATTTGGTGCAGTTTGAACTTTATTTTGCAATACTTCACAAAAATCAACTCTAAGTGGCATATCGTCAGGTAACAATTCCTGCACCTGTCGATAGTGGTAAGGATGTCATTGCTCTTCATGCAGAACTCTTAAAACACTTTGATGTGAAATATTCGTTCTTAATCCTAACCTGCGTGTACTTATTGTGGGGTCATTTATTACAGCATCCAAAATTTTGTTGTTCAACTTGTTCAGCTTCTCTGTATTCCTTCTTTGAAGACAACCGGTTTCTCTCAGTCGTCGTTCAGTACTTACAAAAGTCCTGGCATTGGGAATATTTCTGTTCGGATACTTTTCTCTGTAGCGTCTTACAGCGGCAGCAGCGTTTTCCGAACATTCCCCTAATACTAAAAGTATGTCGTCATCTCAGAATTTGAATAGTGTGCCATATTGCGGACAAACCATGGACGTATTATACGTCCATGGGGCAAACAAATTTAAAAATATAGCAAAAGAGACGTGTTAAACAAATTTCACTGTCGAGTACAATAAAAAGTGTAAATAAACTAATTTAATTGTATTAAACGTCACTGACAATCTAATTCATAGATTACTTGAGATTAAAGTGTTGTTGCTAACACAAGTGTCAATTCCAAAGCATACTTGATGAATATTAAGAAATGTAACGATTACAATAAAATACATGTATATCTTCGAGTTTAAATAAATCGAAAACGGTGATATCTATCGAAATATTACAAGAGCACCTATTTTGCGTAGAAAAGTCTAAGGAAATAATTTTTAAAATCTTTTTTAAAATATGTAAAAATTAAAAAACATGTGACGCATTAACCCCCACTTACCCTCCAAAACTACCCTGGGTTAATATAGGATGTGGTAGGTGGTGACATGAAATTAATTATCTAATGTCTTATAATCACTCCCAAAATATGAACTCCGTATTCAAAACCGTTTGGAAGATATTTGAAAAATAAAGAATTTCAATTCATCCCTTTAAAGGGTTGTATCTCCCTTATTATTCAGTTTTATAAAAAAGTGTACATAAAGAAGTACCCTTATTTTGGGACGTACTATGAGCTCTAGAAATTAATGTACATAATTCTGGACCACCTTGTATATATTTATATATAATATATATATATATATATATATTGTTATGATGTTTTGTTTGTATATGAGCAATGAGTGTTTTAAAATAAAATATTTGAGTATAGGGTTTTTATCGCGGTTCTCAAAGAATTAGTTTGTAAGTACTTTTTTAAATTATCTTTATTATAAATATTATGAAACAAGAATATATATCTAATATAAACAATATAAATTTAAACAACCTATCTAAAATTTGAAATTCTTACAATTATTAAATTATATTAACAAAATTTGGTACCTTTCTATCACTGAATGCCTAAAGTTTTCCAAAATCAAAGTTATAATCACCACTAAATATCTTCTTAATCAGCCTCCGTTATCCTTGTATTTGTGAAATTGCATATAGATATTATAATTTAAAATTCTTGTAATTTCCATATAATATACTATACTCCTGTATTGAACTATTTATATTGAAATAATTTACTCTCTTACTCTTCAACTGTATCCGACTTAATGAATTCTTTTAAGTTAATCCTTTCTTTTAATTTATAACTGTCTTGAACTAACTTTCTTGATAAATCTAATTGACTTCATCTTCATAACTTAATTGTAACTGACTGACTGACTTCATCTCACTTAATCCTTTTTTCTAACTTAATTTAACTTAATCACTTCATGAATTCTTCTCACTTTATCAATTGTATTTGACTGACTGACTTCTTCTTACTTAATTAATGCCTTCTACTATCTTAATAATTGACTGTAACTGACTTAGTAACTGTACCTTAATTTCTGACTGACTTAATGTAACTTAATTCTTGAATTCTTCTAAATAACTCACTTAATAATTGACTGTAACTGAATAATTGACTGTAACTTAATGACTTCCTGTAACTTAATGATTGACTGTCACTTAATCTCCTGGTATTTATATCATTACATCATTCCAGATTGTTCCAGCAATAAATCATGTTCGAAACTTTTCATCTCATCCATAGATGAAAGTTTTGGAATCATCGACTATGCAAATTGGGCTAATTTGCTTGTGTATTGACGTTTTCTAGAAAATTCGAGTGAGAAATCTTATTGACATTTAGGTTTTACAGATCAGAATTCACTATTATATATATTTATATATATTATATATATATATATATATATATATATATAAACTAAATATCTTACACTAATATACTACTATTTTACATAGGTAATTATATTTAAATTAAAATCTCAAACTAATATCTAGCCCCATTTTACATCTGCGACCAAACAAATGTCAAATAACACCGTGTATGTTTGGTTGCCTATGCACAAGGCTCACTTAAATATATTTATTTATAGAATAAAATAAAATAAAAAACTTTTAAAACTTAATCCTATGCTAAATTTTCAAAAATACCCTCATATAATTATTTTTTAAAAATATTCGCTAGTATATGACATAAATTATTTCTTTTACCACGATTTAAGTAAGTTTATTAATTAAATATCATAATATTACTATGCTAATTTCTTGTATATCTAATTATTATTCATATATATATATATATATATATATATATTTATATTTATAATATATATATACACTGCGCTCCAAAATTAACGCATAATTTTTAAAATTCTTATTTTGAGTTATAATGAAAAATTTTTTGTTTGTTCTTTTCTGCTTTATGGTTGTTTTAGAACATCTTATAATAAAAAAACGTTTCTTTTTTTACAAAAAATGTATTGAAATTAACAATTTAACATCATAAATCTAAACATCTAAACAAACAACTGATCTAAACAAACCAACATTATAAATTAATGACGAAATTGAAATTTTTAAAGTTGAAGAAAAATACTAGTACCGTGTACTAGTATCGAGTATTGCCTCCTCTGGTAGTTATTACTGCTTGACAACGATCTCTCATATTGAGAATAATCGTTCGATTTCTTCTTGATCAATTTGATCCCAAATTTCAACCAACCACAAAAACAGCTCACCTAATGTGTTTGGTGCATTAGGTAGTTATCGTAGTCGTCTGCCTATGATGTCCCAAACATGTTCTATTGGGTTGAGGTGTGAGGACTTCTTGCAGGCCAATCCATGGCAGGAATTCCAACCTCCTGACGATACTGCTGCACAATTCTTGCCGTGTGTGGCCTGACATTATCTTGCATAAGCATGAAATTATCCCCAATAAATGGTGCAAATGGCACGGCATGCTCTTCTAAATTGTCTGTTATATACCTCTGCGATGTAAGCCGACCGCGATCTATTCTAATTCCACACGAGCCTCTAAATTAATCCAACCCCACACCATTAACAAGCCGCTGCCATAATGTACAGTCCCTACGGCGTTACACTGTGCGTAGCGTTCCCCAGGCCTTCTGCACACTCGGTTTCTCCTGTCATCAGAAAAAAGACAGTACCCGGATTCATTGGTGAACAATATTCTTCCACAATCGTCGTTATTCAAATCAACACGTTCACGCGCAAAATGCAATCTTTGCCTTCTATGGTCTCTGGTCAACAATGGGCCAATTGGTGCCCTTCCAGGGTGTAGGTCGTTTTCTGCAAGTCTTCTTCTAATCGTATTTTGGCTGATTCTAAGTTATAACGATCCAAAAAATTCATTTTTTAGAGAGTACTGATAACAAATCTTGGTCTCAGTGTACGAAGTGTCAAAACCGGTCTTGATTAGGAGTTGTAACCCTTCTACGGCCTTGACCGGGTCTTCCTAGTTACTTCCAGTAACAGAAAAACGTGTTAACACTCTTGAAATGGTTGACGGGGTGACGTTAAAACGTTCAGCGAGTTCTACTTGAGTGAATCCTTCTTCGCGAAGAGTAACGATTCTAAAACAGTCACTTTCTGACAAATTTCGATTTTCTTGCTGCTGGTGGTTCATTTCAAAGAAAAAATACTCAAACTTGAAAAACCCCTTTAAACGTTCAGCATAACGTAATCCAACTCAACTAAATTAGAAATAAGATGAAGCACAATTGATATGTTTTTAATTTTTTTTGCAAAAAATCGTAAAAAACATCAGCGTTTTTTACCGTTCTTTCGATAAATTTTACAATATACCGGCGGTAACAATAATATATTAGCACCAAAATCGAAACGTTAAAATTATTTGATTTACCAGGGTTTTTAAAATTATGCGTTAATTTTGGAGTGCAGTGTATATATATATACAGATTGAACCAAATTAAAACGGAACATACAATTTAATACATGTCTGTTTGAACTGCATTTGAAATAGTGGACCAATATAAAACTTGGACAAAAATAAATCCATACCTGGGTATAGACATTGTATAAAATATCGTTCAACTATCCGTTGTTTGCGTAAGACGGGTTTGTCTAAGGAGGCGATAATAGTTCAGGAAGTGAAGCTCGAAAAAAGTTAAAACCTCGCAATTTTTTCGTCCTGCATGTATCCAGTTGAAATTTTAGCAGAAGGTAGGTAATAGCCCGAGGATCAAAATCTATATCGAACCGAAGTGCGCTGAAGAGTTTTAGGGGTGAAAACTACCCCTAATTGTCAAAAATTATAAAATAACATATTAAACCTGAATATGGGTAAGATTTGGTTTGAATTAGTTAAATAATGATTATTTTATACTTTTGAATAGAGTTCCATCATATTTCAACCCTTAAAAAGCAACCCTTGTTAGAGATTAATGTAAAAAATTACTAATTCTAAAAAAATGATTTCACCTTGGATCGATTTTGATAAAAATTTGGATTTAAGCTCAATTCAGCGCTGCTTTATAGTTTATGTCATGTCGACGAACCCTGATTGTTCTTAGGGGTGAGAAACTACCCCTAATTGTCAAAAATTATAAAATAACATATTAAACCTGAATATGGGTAAAATTTGGTTTGAATTAATTAAATAATGATAGTTTCGTGCTTTTGAATAAAGTTCCATCATATTTCAACCCTTAAAAGCGACCCCTATTAGAGATTAATATAAAAAAATTAGTAATGCGAAGAAAATGATTTCACCTTGGAACGATTTGCATATAAAAAGTTGTAATTAAGCTCAACTCACCTCTGCTTTATAGTTTATGTCATGCCGATGAACCCTGATTGTTCTTAGGGGGTGAAAACTACCCTTAATTTTAAAAAATTGTAAAATAATATTACAAATCTTAAGATGAGTGAAATTTGATTTGGATTAGTTAAATAGTGAGTTTTTTATACTTTAAAATACAAATTCATACATTTTCAACCCTTAAAAATCAATTGTTATGAGTGCTATAGGTGAAAACAATTTTTTGCCAAAATTTTGCAACTTTTTCAACTTTTGAAAATCACCCTTTACAACATTGCAGTTTTTATATAAACTAATTTACAAGATATAAATTGAAAAAAAGTAGAATTAAATACAAAAATAATTATCAACATAAAAAGGCACCATATATTCTTATACATTTACATAAATAGTTGAAAATATTTACATTTATAGGTAAAACAATTATAATATTAATTTTGTTCGTCATCAATTACATCTTCATCGTGATCTATGTCATCCTCATCTTCTTCAATTATTGGTGGACTGTTATTGCACCCTTCACCTGAGCACCCAGAACCAGTAGAGTTTACAGTATAAACCAACTTTTCTGCACCCATATGAAACGCGCACGCATCTTTTTTTGCATTGGCAAAAAATAATTTTCAAAAAATTTACGGGTGCAGGTTGTTTGTTCATGCGTACGGGTAATAACAAACCATCTTTGGAATACCATCCCAATCTGTTGCTCTGATATTTTCATTGCCAAGCCATAGACATATGAGCAGATGTTTTATTCTGTTGTATGGGATTTCAAAATAAGAAAGCTTAAAATTTCGAATGTATAACGCCCCACTAGCTAATAGGTATACCGGTTTTCTAGATTATTATGCTCCGAAATGTACTGTACTATACTAATGGAATTTTCCGGAAAAAAATTAACTGGTTTTTTTAACGTATTTCCTTTAATTTTTAACGATAGAGTGTTTCTTCAAAAACAATTTGTAGAGGTTTTTAATAGCTACAAGGATCTATAAATTAAATCTTTTTGGAACCTTTGGTTTTTAAATAGGGTGAGTTTAAAGGGCTTGAAAAAGATGGTGCTTGATCGTAAATCGATGCTTTAAACGGCTATATCTCGCCAAATATTCATTGTACAACAAATCTAAATAAAGAATAATTTTAGTCATTAAAAAAGCTACAATTTGGTAATTTTTATTTTTTTCATATATTCAGTATTTTCGGGGATATTTAAAAAAAGAAGGGTAAAAAATATGAAATTGTAAATCGTTTCTCGCTTTAAGCTGTACTTTTTCTAAAACTAAGCATTTTAAATGGGCCAAACTTCTTGGACGTATTAACAATACATCTACAAAGGGAATTGCAGAAGGGTGAAGATCGATTTTAATTATGGGGGTGGTTAGGGAGTTGTTTTCCTCGATTTTTTCGTAAAAAATGAGGTATTGACCTTGTTTTTTTATGATAGGTCTATTTATGCTCTTTAAAAAAGGTTTTGTGAGTTTTCTTCCAAAAATGCATCATTTTCCCGATATTTGACTTTAAATCTTTCAAATTTTTCATTTGAAGAAAACCGCTGAACATTGATATTGTATTTGTAATTGTATTTGTCTTTTTAAAAGCTACAAATTTGTTCTCTACAATTTTTTTGATAAAATGCACCATTTTCGAGTTATTCGCGAAAAATCGATTAAAAACGTGGATTTTTTCGTCTAAAAGTTGTTACTTTCAATCGCGAATAACTTGAAAAATATCATTTTATATAAAAAAAATGTATAGCACATTTTTTGTTTAGAATCACTTTTCTAATCGAAACCTGTAGTTAAAACGTAAAAGAAAATTTCACCCCAGAGATGGGGTAGCAACCACCCCCTAGGCTTTGGCGCACTTTGGTTCGATATAGATTTTGATCTTTAGGCTATTACCTACCTTCTGTTAAATTTCAAGTCAATCCACGCCGCACGAAAAAATTGCGAGGTGAAATGCTACATTTCCTGGACTATAACTGGTTTGACAGCATAATAAAATCGTAGATTTATGTGTAGCTTTCATTTTTTATGAGTTCAGAATCCAGCAACCCGCTGAAGTATGGGATTTTTTATAATATAATTATTTGACAATCTTTTGTTGGCCAACCAGCTACAGCAGAATTGAGCCGAAATACATTATATTCCTATGTTCCGAATTTATTTCGTTCAATCTGTATATATATTATATATATATATATCTTATATATATATATATTATATATATATATATATATATATTTATATATCGGATAAAAGAGTACGACCGTCAATCCGATATATTATAAGGTACACTCAGACGAGTGGTGGGTTCTCATATCGGTCTCAAGGTGAAGAAATAAAAGACAAAGTTGATAGGCTACTTTATCTATTTTGAAGACGTTTCGCTTTCGCTTTCGTATTCTGAAAGCATCATCAGTTCATCTAAAAAGTACAATATGAGAACCACACAATCATGGAAAAGATGTTATAAGTGCTACCTTAAAAAGACATGTAGCAATCAAAGATATTAACAAGTTTGTGAATAAAACTAAAGTAAATGGACATTACATTAGTTAATTGATTGTTTATACAATACTACCGTATAATGTCCATTTACTCTAATATATTATTTAATTGATGTACCTTCTTTTCTATGTAATTAATATCATTTATTGTTACTGAAATTTCTAAGTTTAAGACTTTGGTTTTTAAATTTGAATTAAAGTTTTGAATTTTATTACCTAATTTACCTCCTTTATGATGTAACAAGTTATTAATGTTAAACTTTCCATTCTCTATGTGTGCAGGAAAACAAAGATTTTTATACATTTCAAAACTAAAATTCTTCTGTTGTTGAGTGTTGCAAGCTTGATCAAGTTTTAGGCTTAAAAATTGCAACTAAAAATGTGAAAACGGTATCGAAGTTGTACACAAAGACAAAGGATCCTTTCACAATACAGGAATCATCGAATGTTGTTTATTCTATACCGTGTGCTAATTGCAAAAACGTGTACATTAATGCATTAACATGCATTAAGTTTAAAACATGAATTTAATTTCGAGGATTCCTGTATTCTGGCAAGGGAAAATAACCATTCTAAACGTGTTTTCTTGGAAATGTGTTTAATAAAGTCCACTGCGTCTTGTATAAATAAGAAATCCGATATAGACAAATTGAGTAACATTTATTGTTATTTACTGACTAAACATCAAAAATGACACAAAGACTTACTTGTACATATACACACCATAATACACCTGCATGCTAAACAGGTTGCATACCATCAACACAGGTTTAATACATTACCTTCTATTAATAACATATGAAGAACTCCTAATGAATTTTTAATCATACTATTTTTTTTTTGTTTTTTTTTTATTCTCTATGGGTAAGTTAAAACACACCAGAATATGTAGAAAACGAATTTTTAGAACTTTTATTATTTTTAACTAAATTTTAAAATGTATTGTATCCATTATTGTATAAGTTATAGTTTATATGTTTGTTATTAATGTTGAGTGTCATAGCTTCTTACAAATAATCTCAACGACTAGTAAGTACACTGACATCTTGTGATATATTGTAAATATTTACACATTTTTCTAATTACAGTGTCTTGATAAAGGAATTAAACAATTCCGAAAGCTAGACCAAAGTCAAAAGAGTGTTTCTGTAACATCCCGGCCAAACTTCTGACTGCAGCCCCAATAAACTTTGTTGTTGTTTAAATTGACAGTCACGAATATCCAGTATTCACTGTATATATATATATATATATATATTATATATATATATATATATATATATATTATTTTTATATATATATATATATATATAATTATATATATATATATAATATATATAATATATATAATTTATTAACATTTAAGATTTTTACAATCTGTTTTGCAGTGAAAACAATAAGTAAAATTTTTTGTCTTTACATGACAGAGAGATGTAAGGTCCAGTGACCAAATCATCACGACACTAATTGGCTTGTTTAACGGTAGGATGCGCACATACACTGATACGCGAGCACTAAAAGCGGCACTGATCACAATGGCTGGGTGCTGTTGAAGACGTAACTCCCACTGCTGTAGGCTCTGTCAGGATCGGTGAGGTAGGTCCAAGGGGTCATGTCGCTTCAATCTCTTCGTTTGTTGGTTCTTGAGAAGATTGTGTGCCAGGGTATTAGATGCACCCGCAACCTGTTTTGATATTGTTCAGAAGATTTTTTGCTCTCTTTAGAGACTGTTAGTATCTGAAGATCTCTATGTATTGCATCATTCTGGATATACCAAGGTGCATTAACAATTGTTCTCAGAGTTTTAGATTGAAATCTTTGTATTATCATAATATTAGATTTGCTAGTTGAACCCCAGAGCTGTGAGCCATATGTCCAAAATGGGTTTTATTATTGTATTGTATATCAGCAGCTTGTTGTCGATCGATAGGTGAGAGTTTTTTCCCAACATCCAGTAAAGTTTTCTGTATAAAATTCCCAATTGAAGCCTTTTCGTCCATATATGTTTGGTCCAAGTTAGACGTTTGTCAAGGTGAATACTGTCGCGCCGTCGTAGCATCCTCTCCGTTATCTGGAGTTTCTGGACGCTCAGCGACCGCCGCTCTTTAAGATGATCTATTACGATGATCCATCTTCGTGTAGGAGTTGGTACAGATACCGGCTTATTCGTGTAAGAAGCTCTATCGAGCCTCTGCAACAAGCGGGGTGACACCGGCAAACAGAATTCTCTAACAGTTCCAGCTTTCTTACAACGATAATATATTTTTTACAATGACAATATGTGTTAGAATTCGGTTGCGTGGTATATGCCTCAAAATTGCAGATATATCGGTTTCCTTCTTATCAGGAATCGCCGCGTTCTGTCTCCTAGAAAGAGGCACAAAAATGCCCGTTGTGTCGGCTCTGCAATAGCCCGTCGCTTTGTACACCACCTTTCGCACTATCAGTTTTACAGTGTTTACTAATTACTGAAAATTATTTTACGTCATGCTTTTGGGGCAAATGATGTCCGTTGGGGTTAACTTGTGGACATGTACCTCTTCTTAGAGTGAATGTAATTTGTGTGGATTTTGAGGGGTTTACTCTAATTCTCCAGAGTTTAAGCCATCCATTTGTTTTGTTCAGATGTAGTTGCAGTCTCTCTGATGCTATTATTGGGTTGCTATGAGAGGCCAAGAAAGCAGTATCATCTGCGAATGTTGCAAGCGTTAGGTAATAATTGCTTATTGGCAAGTCAGCCGTATATATCAGGTACAGAATCGGTCCGAGCACACTACCCTGAGGTACACCAGATAGGATGGGGTAGAGTTTTGTATAGGCTTCACTATATTTTACCAGATATCTCCTTTCTGTAAGGTATGATCGAAGCAATGTAAAGTAAGGGTAAGGTAAATTTTTGTTTAATTTGTACAGAAGTCCTGTATGGAACACCTTGTCAAAAGCTTGAGAGGCGTCTAAAAAGGCTACAGTACAGTATTGCTTGTTCTCGAGACTACTTCTTATTGTTGTGTATAGTCTGTGACCTTGTTCGATTGTACCATGTTGGTTACGAAAACCGAATTGATGGTCAGGTATCAGACACTTTTCGTCCAATATTGGTTTGATTTTTCGTAGCAGAAGTTTTTCAAAGACCTTAGAGAGGACTGGGAGTAGACTAATCGGTGGGTATGAGTTGACATCTTTTGGATCTTTACCAGGTTTTTGAATGAGTATAATCTGTGCCACTTTCCATTGCAGAGGGAAGTAATGCAGACTAAGCATAGCATTGAAGATCATAGTGATTATTCTGTAACAGTCATTGGTTAGTTCCTGGAATATCTTACCGGGTATAAGGTCGAATCCCGGAGCCTTATTGGGTTGTATCTCATTATTTTTATCTGTTTTACTTCTTTAATATTAAATTTGGTGATTGGTAGTTCCATTTGATATGGAGCCTCAAGAACAAGAATTAAATGGTTCTTCTTGTTCTAATGGCACTACTCCGTTAAATGGGCTAAATACTGTAGAAAGATGTTCAGCGAATGTCTCAGATTTTTCTGTGTCTGTTTTTGCCCATTTACCTTTGACATTTTTTAGAGGAGGTATGGCGTCTTGTGGACCTTTTACCTTTCTCGTCGCCTTCCATAGAGAATAATTGGTGTCTTTGGACGGAGTCAAATATTCTAAGTAAGTTTGGATCCCCCTGTTTTTCCCTTCTTTTAATAGATTTTTAAGTCTTCTGGTAATTTTGTTTGTCAATAGGAGCGTGTGTGTGTTTTGCCACTTTTTCTTAAGTTTTCTTTTCTCATAGATCAGGCTTTTTGCACTTTGCGAACAGTTTATGCTTTCCTTCCATGTTGTTTGTTCAGGAGTAGAAATCCAACCTGCCTTTTGTATCGAGGTAGTAAGTTGTTGTACCGCATTTTCAATTTGTAATTCTGTTTTAAGTGGCAAGTTCGTTGGTATTTGTTCTGCTAGTGCGCTTCGGAATATTTTCCAATTTGCTTGATTATTGGCTAGGACTGGAGGCTTATTTCTGAGTATGATTTTGGAGTCTAGGTCAATTAGAATGGGAGAATGATCTGAAGAGAAGTCACAGCATGATTCTATTGCTAAATAGTTAAGAGAGATACCTTTAATCACACAGAAGTCTAAGATCTGGTGTTTTATTTGGATCTGTAGGCCAATAAGTTAGTTCTCCTGTAGATATGTGTTGTAGGTTGTTTCCTGTTATTGACTTCAGCAGTTGTCTACCTCTTGTTGTAATTACCCTAGAGACCCAGTGATGATGTTTACAGTTAAAGTCTCCTCCTGCTATGAATTTATGTCCAAGAGAACTGAAATAGGTGCTAAAGTTGTTTTCGTTGATTGGTTGACCAGGACAGTAGACCGCAGATAAGGTAAGGTTGCCTAATCAGTCTTCGATGACAATGCTAGTTGATTGCAGGTACTTTCCACTGAACTTATTTAACTCATGGTGTTTTATATTAGATTTGATAATGATAGCTGTGCCACCGTGTGCTTGTCATTTGGGGTGTTTTGTGTGATGGACAATGTATTTTGGAATTTTGATATAGTTTTTGTCTGTTAGATGAGCTTCTGATAACATCAATTTTCTTCTCGTCGAGGAAAATTTTTATTTCTTGGATGTGGTTCGTTAGGCCATTTGAGTTCCAGACGGATATTTTAAGTCTGTGTTGCATTAGTGCATTTTGGAAATCATAGTCATAAGAAGATTAAGCATAGTGTCCATTCTCTCTACTAGTTTTGTCATCAGATTTTCAAGGTTGGCAATTTTCGTTGAATGATTTGAGCTGACATTAGTTTGTTGATTTGTGATTTTATCCTCTTGACTATTTCCTGAAGTTTTTTGAGCGTAAGAAACACCAGGGGTTACTCTTTGACTATTAGTTTCATAGATGTCTGTTCTGTGGGTCTCTTGATTCTTTCTGAGTTGGGGGAATTTTTCTTTTTGTATTTGTTTGTATACGCTGCAGCCCTTATAGTTGGCCGGATGGTTTCCCATACAAAGTACACATTTTGCGTTATTGCTGCGTTCTTTTCGTGGACAGTGTAAAGTAAGATGATTACTTGCACACTTTACGCATCTTGGAGGCATATGGCAGAATTTTTGTGTGTGACTGTAGCGTTAACATTTGATACATTGGGGAACCTGACGTTTGGGATATGGTGGTTCGAAGGACACAATCATGTTCTGGAGTGCTCTTACATCATATATGTCTTTATTATTTGGCTTAGTTTTGAATTCTATATAAAAGAGCGGAAGCGCTATTTTGGATCCATTCTTATATATATATTAGCTATGTTGGTTATTCGTGTCCCATTACCTGCTAAATATAATAAACAAATTATCAACTGATTCACGTGTTTCACAACTATAAACAGAACTGTAAATACAACGGACCACCCTGCTCATATAAACAAATTAACAAATCCACAGTGCAATAAAATTAGTGCCACAAAAATGTAACTCAATATTAGCTTATTTATAATACAAAAAATAGTGTTATAGAAATGTAACAGCACTTACATTTATGTAACAATAAAAGATTGCTAAGAAATATAGTAACGAAATGGTGTAGATATCTAAAGTAAGATCACTAAAGTAATTTCAATGGTGTAGATATCTCAAAACAGGAAAAAATGTAGTTACATTTTTGTGTCACTAAGTCGACGAGATGTAAGTACTTTTGATAAAATTGCTAATACAAATAATAAAATCTGAAAGGAACAAAAAATGAATCAGTACGCAAGATTAAATGATGTTACAAACAAATTTTCTCAAAAAGCGGTGTGTTGCCAGATAAAAATAAAAATTCATAAAACAAAGACTTTTAAAACTGATATGTCCAGAAGTTGCACCAATCCATAAAAAATATTGACAATATATTTTGAATGTGTAACTTACGTTTTTTTATTTCTATTCACGAAATTATCAAAACATTTTATCAATATTTTGAAGATTTGTATTTTTATTATTTGCCATTTTTAGCAAATGATAATGTTTATTTTGGCGCACGTATAATGTAAAACTGATTATTTTATTGTGTTAAATTTTTGTAACTCTGTTAACGGGATTTAAGTTATCGGTGGATATAAACGTGTTTTTTACGCCTGTCGATATTCTTTCTCTCTTGCCTCAGATGATGCAAATGAAGACTGAAGTAGTTCTCAAGATATGAACTGCAGATTAGATGAAACTTCTGGCTTGGTTACAAGGAGAGAAGAAATAAAGGACAAGGAAATAAGGACAACTGGTTAAAAAACGAAAAGAAAAATGGTAGACAAACAGGTAAAGAATATTATAGTTGTAAAAGGGTCAAACGTAAAATAACTGGATTAAATGAAAGAGAAAAACGAAGACTTAAACCGGCATGTGACTCTAACAAGTGCAAAAAGAGTAAATATTTTAAATGTGAAGCACAATTTATTTCATATGTTTTGGAACAATTAGATTTGGGAACAACGTAAAATGATAATAATAAATCATGTCAAAAGATGCCCAGTAGCAAGACGCACATAAAATGATACTGACTCTAGCCGTGGAATGTCTCTAAAATATAATTTAAAGATTGAGAATGAAGTAGTATCTGTTTGAAAGAACATGTTTACTAATACATTTTCCTTAGGTGAATGGTCAATTGTCAACTGGATTAAATCTAGTGATAAATTTTGGATTCCAAAAAATGTTAAAACTTCAGACTCAAATAAGCGATCCAGTAAATTAAATAAACGGAAAAGAGAAAACATTAAAAACTTACTAAAAAGTGTACCAAAAATTAATTCTCATTACTGCCGACACAAAAAACAGATAGGGGATATCTTGATTTAAATTAGAGTTCATTTAGAAGAAGTTTATAACACTTATGTGCAGTTTTTAAAGAATAATAATATTGCTTCAAGTGAATAAGCATCTTATTTATGTTTTTAAAAAATGGTTCGCTCATTAAATATAGGCCTACATAAGATGCCTATAAAGGATCAGTGTGATCTATGTTTTAGTTTCAAAAATGTAACATTGAACAAAATATATATGATTCTCACATAAACTAAAAAGACAGGGCGAGGAAAGAAACGGAAATATAAGAAGAAAAGGCTTTGAAAGGTGAGATTAATGATTATACCTTGGACATCCAGACAGTACAACTGGTACCTCACATAGCTGCGAGTGCACAGTACTTTAAATAAAAATTTGCTGTGCATCAGTTTACAATTTATGATTTGAAAAATTATTAAGTTCACTGCTATGTCTGGCAAGAGGGGGAAGTGGGTTTGGATTCAAATATTTTTGCCTCTTGTGTTTCACATTTTTGGAAACCTATGTATATTTAACCTATGTATTCTAACTGCACTATTCACTGATGGTTGCAGTGCACAGAATCGCAACGTTAACTTGTCTAATGCATTCTAATTGTCTTGTCTAATGTCTAATAATTTATCAAAAATACCTTACAGTTGGGCATACACAAATGGAGTGGGATTCTGTGTGCACTCAACAATAGAACGAAAAAAAATTTTCGGGAATTATATGTTCCAGCAGATTTTGTTCGGTTAATTAAAGAATCGAGAATTTCATCAGAGCAATACAGAGTGGTCTATATTGATCACAAATTTTTTAAAGATTACTCAAAAGTTGCTTATTATAAATCTATAGAACCAGGTTCTAAATCCAGTGATCATGCGTTTCAGATATAAAGTGTTTAAATACAGACACTAGCATGTTTTATAAACTAAACTATGACTATAATTGGTTACTGTCACCTAACCGAAAAGTGCAACTAGATGATATTGTAATAACTTCACTTTACAGTGGTCTCATACCTTTACAGCTCAACTAATCACTAAACTCACATAATCTAATAATCTTGGTACATCATGCTGTCCGAGCGGATAAAAGGCGCATTTTGATAATAGAACAAACAATACTCCGCTGATATAAAAGATATAGCAGGTAACTTCTGTGTTTGTCATCCATTGATCAATAAGTATATCATCTAAATTTAAGCGTTTTATTTTTTTCTGACTGCATTCGGACCTTTGAAAAACTTGATTTTATTAATTTTACTTCTTAGAAGGCTTGATACATACTGAATTTAATTCAATCATGTGACCTCTATCAAGGTCGACTTTTATCCCACACGACTGCACGCGACATAATATACGTGACATTAGATATATGACGTGACGTTTGAAATATGTGACATTCGGCGTATGACGTGACATAAAATGCGACATCTGACGTATGACGTTGCGTTTGACTAGATAAGAAAAATGAACATACATTTGATATGAAATAATGTGAATGACGTGAGATTAGACGCAGAACGTAACGTTCGACGCAGGACGTGACATTCGATGCAGGACGTGACATTCGACGCAGGATGTGACATTCGACGCAGGATGTGACATTCGACGCAGGATGTGACATTCGACGCAGATTTTGGTAGATTTGAGACAAGGTTTACACATTTAAATATCAGATTAGAGAATTTCCCTATCAATGATGTTGAGGAAGATGTTAAAAAGTTTGTCAATGAGTGTAAAGATGATTTGTTGTTGTTACAGGGTGATGTGTTAGAAAAACTAGAATTATCTGATGATTTAGTACAACCATCCACTAGTAGCCCAGTCTCAGTCCCTGTAGTTCCCAGTTGTACAGCCCCAGCCCCAATAATACAGGTTTCAACTCCTGTCATTATTTCTGATTTACATGTCAAGTTTAATGGTGAGAGTAAAGCTCTTCCCACATTTTTAGAGAAAGTTAGAGATTCTGCTAGGTCTCGGAATATTTCCGAAGACATCCTGTTTCGCTCAGCCATTGAGTTATTTGAAGGTAATGCTGCTATTTGGTATAGGAGTGTTAGAGATAAAATTAATAGTTGGGATGAGTTGGTAGCCCTACTCAAATCTGCTTTTTTACACTCAGATTATAATGATAATCTCTTTGATGAAATTAAAAATAGGAAGCAAGAAAGGAATGAATCCATAACCATTTATTCAGCAGTGATGGAAAACCTTTTTAAACGTTTGGAAACATATCCTAGTGAAGCCCAAAAAGTAAAAATAATGAGGAAAAATATTTTAGTGGACTACATTCCACTGATAGCCCTTCAAGATTTTGCTACAGTAGAAATGTTAGTAGCAACTATAAAACGTTTAGAGCAGAATGTCCTGCCTTTGTTGCAGACTACTAAAGGTCTTGCAGGTATTTCGATTGATGATCAAGAAAAGCTCAAAGAACAAGTTTATGTGGTGAATAATCAAACCAAGAAAGATAGAAGTGGAGTAGGTAACAGACAGGACAGAGAAAATTCTGTATCTAAGAAACCCAAGCCCAAATATAAGTATAAGAATAATAGACCCAGTCCACCAGAAAATACTGAAATAAGAAATCAGTCTTTTTCGTCCCCACCTCCATTAATGCAGTCAGTCCCTTATCAAGCTCCCAGAAATCCGAAAAAAATTATTTGTTTTCAATTGTAATAGACCAGGTCATATTTCCGTGACTGTAGGAGTAAGTCAGTGTCTTGTTGGCGTTGTGGTCATATAAGGTGTGATCACATCTTCTTGTCCTAAGTGTTGTATTTCGAATAGGTCTAAGTCCAATAGACCTTACAGGTCATCATTGAACCCAATTTTTGGAAAGAAAGGTTTTGATAGTCGTCCTCATGTTAGTATTTCCATTTTCTCTAAAATCTTTGTAGTCCTTTTAGACAGTGGTTGCACTACGTCCGTTGTAGGTGCCGCTGGAGTTGAATTTCTAAATTCCCAAGAAATTAAGTATAATCCCACATCTACTAAGCATGTCCGCTTAGCAGATGGTTCCAATAAATCAATTGTTGGTACCATTGATCTTCCAGTAGAGTCTGATGGTGTGTGTCATATAGTAAAATTTTTTGTTGTACCTTCTGTCCCTTACAGTTTCATTTTGGGAAATGATTTTATGCGTCAATTCTCACTGTTATTAAACTTTGAGGATAGGACATGGCAGTCTTCCCGAAGGAAAAGTAAAACAGAAACTACCCAGATATTTGTTATTTAGAAATTGATTTAGATAGAATAGACCCTTGTGTTTGATAATTTGAGATCAAAGATAATCCGATCCCCCCTTGATTTTCCACAGTGGAAGGTGGAGAATGATTTTGTTTATAAGTTTGCCCCTACCAGAAATTCTTTTAAGACTAATGATGTAGAATGGAAAATTGTTGTGCCCAAACCACAAAGGTCTGAAGTTATGAAGTCTTGTCATGAGCCACCTACGTGTGCTCACTTTGGATTTTCCAAAACTTTGTCCCGTATTCAGGAAAGATATTATTGGCCCCAGATGCGTGTTGATGTGCTTAAGTTTGTCAGGTCATGTAAAGTTTGTGGTGCTCAGAAGACACCAAATTATGCTCCATTAGGTAAAATGGGTAAGCAGAGAGAGGCCAAGTTTCCTTGGCAAATAGTTGCAATAGATCTGATAGGTCCCTTTGTTCGTTCAAAGAAAGGTTATACGTGGTTATTAGTAGTTGCTGATTGGTTTAGTAAGTATACTTTAGTCCAACCTTTGAGAAAGGCCACGGCTAAGAATATTGTTGAGCTTTTGGAAAATGATGTTTTCCTAATGTTTGGTGTTCCTCAATATGTGATTTGTGATAATGCCTCAAATCTGAACAATCCTCTCTTAATTGAGCTCTGTAATAGGTATAACGTTCAGAAAGTATGGTTTAGCCCAGTATATGCACCTCAGTGTAATTTTGTGGAGAGGAACCATAGAACCATTGGTACAGCAATACGTACGTATGTTAAAGACCACGTAGATTGGGACAAGAATTTAGCAAAGATCAGACAAGCTATTAACACTGCAAAGCATGAAGTGACTGGATATACTCCAGCTTTTCTGAATAATGGCCGTCATGTTCCTTTAAGTGGAAACTATTATGGTGTTGATCATAAGGATCAACAGAATCAAGATATCGAGATAATTCCAGGTGACCGTAACATGTATGCTTCAGAAGTCAAAGGTTTAGATAAAGTTTTTGCAAAGGTTAAGGCTAATCTTCGAAAAGGATATGAACGTAACGCTAGGAGTTACAACTTACGTAGAAGAGAAGTCCAATTTCAAGTGGGTGATAGAGTTTGGAAAAGAAATAAGGTTTTGTCTTGTGCTGTCAACAAGTTTATGTCCAAACTAGCACCAAAGTATATTGAAGCAACTATCAAGGAAAAATTGTCACCACTGGTTTATCGTTTGTCAGATTTAAATGGTTCAGATCTTGGTAAGTGGCACATTAAGGATTTAAAGTCTTTTGTATCAGATGAGGACAATATGTCATCTTTAAGTAATTAGTTCATCCTATCCCATGTCTATATATTTGAGTTTGTATGTTGATTTGATTTCATCCCTTTGGAATATTGTTTCACTTTTGATAATTTTAGTTCAGGTAACCTATTTTATTTGGGAGACACATGTGAGAATCACATTTTGTCATATGTAGGTATATAGATTTAGGGTCTATATCCTAATTTTTTTTGTAGAACCGTTGCCGAATTCCCTGTCTCGCTAGGCGTATGGTGGAGATAGTAGACGCCTACCTGTTAAGTGTAGAGCAATTTATTTTGGATTTGTGTATAGCACCTGGCTTAGGCAACGAGGTGTCATGGCTATGCCTGCCCGACAAATCACTTGTGTTACTGCTGTGAATGTCAGCGAGGTTCACTGCAGGGCATAAGGTTAGCTTCCCCAAGGCATAGAAACTCATGTCACCTACAGTTCATTTTAGAGTCAAAAATTTCAGTCTACTCGACTTTAAAGAGTCTGGCGATCGATGGCACGCTAGCCCATTCTTTGTAACTAAGTTTGTTTTTGTTGTTTAATCCATGCTAGCCATCATCTAAAAGATATTATTAAGAAGTTTCGACTCAGTTAAGAGGTCATCTTCTGATTTAGTTTTTGTTGTTTTGCCTTTATCAAAAACTGGATAAGAATTATCCGAGTTTTTTCTTTTAAGAAGGGGCATTGTAGTGTTTTTTTTTATTTATTGTGTATATAAAAGATTTCTGTGTTACGCTCCTGTTGTTTTTACCAAAGAAAACAATCGAAATATTATTTCAAGTTTTTTTGACGAGATTTTTAAATGCGTATTAACGCTGGAAATATGTTTTTATCTCTGTGTTGCAATGTTAGAGAAAATAACAAGTTTTTTGTCGCCAAAGAGGTATTGTGTTAAAACGCAATAAACCGTGAATTCCCCTAATATTAAAGTTGTTTTTCGTTATTAGAATGAGAGTCAAAAAGAATATTTGTTTGTTTAGGCAATAACGGTTTTTTGTCGATACGAGCGAGGGGAGTCGACTGAGAGATTTCAAACAGGGAAGACATGTGAGATAGAGTCGACTGAGAGATTTCAAACAGGGCAGACATGTGACAATAGAGTCAACTTAGAGAGTTCAAACAGGGCAGACATGTGACAATAGAGTCGACGACTAGATTTGAAGCAGAGCAGACGTGCTACAATGTGAGCCCAAGAACCTATTTGAAACGGTGGTAGACGCTTTTTGCGGATGTGAAATGTTGGGCCATTTTTGAATCAAAGAGGATTCAAATTCTTTTGAAATGTCTTAGGACCGGTCAATGATAATACTATCAGATTTGAATAAATACCGGAAGCTTCTAAGAAGTATGATATAGGATGTCCCCGTAGTCGGCTTATTTCTTCCACCAAGTTCCTGTTCCAATCGTTTTGTCCTGGAGTGTAGAACTAGTTCCTGATGGTTGCTGCCTTCCAGTTTTGAAAGTTTTGTCCGAGTAGCTTCCCCAGAGATGTAAAGTTTCAAAGTGTTTGTATAAAAAAAAGCATTAAGGTAACAATTCAATATATTAATTTTTCAAAGTAAAGACAGATATTTTTTGGCTAAAGTAATAATTGCTTTCATTCTTTGTCATCAAAATTAAATGTGATACCTGACAGTAAGCTTAATTTGTTTTTTTGTTATGACAATTTTAATTTGATTATTATGTAAAAACGATATTTCATATATAAGGTTAAATTTATATGTTTTCATTAAGAAGGATCCTTAATTTTTGATAATCTAATTGGCCATAATATAGTAAACAAAGAACATGTAAGTTTTTGTTATTTGTATTATGTTATATGATATGTTTCTTTTATAATATGCATTTTTGATCTGTTTTGTTTGAGACAAGAATAAATGTTTACTTAATTTGTTTCTCAGATCTATTTTGAGTTTTATTTGAAAAAGATATTTTTTTCTATATTTTTGATGTTATACAATTATTTCCCTAGTTACAACTAGTGGTTGTAATAGGTATAATTGGGCACCTCAAGTGGCGCCCTATATTAAATTTCTTGAGGTGTTTCCGTTTATTTTCATTCTGTTTGTCCAATAGATTCGTATAAGTACCTTTTATTTCCTTTTTTGTAGTTGCCCCAATCCAACCCCCAATATCTTCAACTTATCCACGACCCAGCTCTCCAACAACCAACTGAGTGTCGTATGCACTTGTTTCGATTATTTTGTTTGCCCAATCTTGTCCCCCATATTCTTACCCTGTGGTAAGCAAAATAGTCGTTACAGGTGAAGTATAATTCTCATAAAATTGATTCATTATATCTGGATTAGTGATCATCTGATTAAATTTTTTAAGCGTATCCTCAAAATATCGATTAATATTCTCATCCGTGGTATTCGTTTGTTCTTGTGACTCAAAAGTTTCTTCTGGTTGTGGTGTGAATACTTCTTCCGTTGGAATAATAGATTCATCTCCAAAATTAGTAGGTGTTTTTGACCCCTCAGGAAGTATACTTGTATTTGGAGAAGAAAAAGCTAAACGGTAATTAGATTTTCGCATTTTATACCTTTTTGGTGAACCTAATTTCAATGGCTTTTGAAACGAATACTCTGGTTCTTGTTTAATAGATGGGGCGGTTTCTAGTTTATGCAAAAGTTCATTAAGTGGTTGAGTAATTGGTTTATAATTTTTTTCTAAAGCAGACTGAGACTGAGCTATGTCATGTTTTAAACTACGATACTTTTTCTTTAAAGCTTGTCGTGATAAAAGTAGTTTTCGTGTAACTTTGGGATCCATTGTGTATTCTAAACCTCGTCTTTACAGTCTTATATACTTATCGAACCCACAGCGATATCGACCCATTGATTTGGAAGAGTCTTTATCAATGACTATAAATCCATATCTGTCTTTCCAGCAGAATGAGCATAAATCTTTAAACTGTGGGAAAGTCATATCAATGTTTACGTGATCATCAAAGATATGTTTTAAATTTGTAAAGTCCTGTTGAAAAACTACGAGTAAATTAGAATTAATTGTTTTGAAATTGCACTATATGTTTGACATAAATAAAAGCAATCCAAGTGTTTATGTCTTCCGTAACAATAATAATTCTGTATAATTTTTTGATCACGGGATGGAATATCATCAAAAATAACTACCGAATTCTGTTTAATATCATCTGGAGGTGGTACATTGGATGAGTCATTATATTCTTTATAACCAATTTCCTTTATAGGCTCAATTAATCTTCGTAAGTACGTATACTTTGGTTGATACAACAATTTGGAATATAAATAAATATTTTCAAATCTAAGACCATTTGGATGTTCAATTAAAGACAATAGTACGTTAGTCTTGCCGCACCCACTTGGTCCAACAATTAAAACCCTTTTGACTCCATTAAAAAGATAACCATGTTTCACCTGAAGTTCTTTGGTAATATCATCGTGGTTTGTAATGGGAAGAGAGAGTTTTTGTGGTTCAATTTTCATTGTGAAAAATGAGTTAAAAACTTTCGGGTATATATAGCCCCAACACCTATATATATATATATATATATATATTTATATATATATATATATATATATTATATATATATATATATAAATAAATATATTTATATATATATATTATAAGAGGCAGACTATGAAAATAAAACAAACGACAAAAGGAAAAGGCTGTGGGTTATTAAACTCATGTTGAAGAAAGCAATAAAGATTGATAATTATGCGACTTTAGAAATTACTCCACAGGTATCAACTTCCAAAGTTGTTATTAAGAGTAGTCGAGAAATTTCATTCCTCCCCAAAAATTCCATTGGGAAATTGTTTGGTTTTAAACCACGACAACTAGTTCCAAACCGAACACATATTTCAGATAAACCGGTGGAAATATGGGGAGCAAACACTTTGTGTGTTGATTGTAACATCGCTTCAGGATGCTATTTAAATGGAAACCCTGTCCACTTGATTCACCAATTTTTTCCAATCGTTCCGATTGGGTATAGAATAGTGGATGCTCCTCAAAATATTTTGTATTATCCAGTTGGTATCAAGACAATCACCAACCTTACAGTAAAAATTATTAACCAAGCAGGTAAACTAATTGACTTTGGAGGAGAAGAAGTTACGGTAAATCTGCATCTTAGAAAACGTATATAATGGTTCTAGTTTTTTCTCACATAACAAAAACATATATAAGGAGATTACCTTCTAAAATAATAACATCATCTAATCGTCGTTTCTTACAATCGTTAGGATTTAAAGTCCTGGTATAATGGAAATTCTTCATGTTACTGGTCAACCTTTTAATGACAACACTATTGAAGAATATCAATTTCACACATATCAACCATACATTCCTGGAAAGTTGGGATATAACGATGAAATACGTATTCCTATTCAAGATCTAGATGCATTTACATATCCCGCAAATAGTTATCTTTATATCGAAGGACGTTTACTCACACATGATAATAACACACCAACAAAATTAAAATTTATTAATAATAGTATAGCTTTCATGTTTCGTGAACTACGTTACGAACTAAATGGGGTGGTAGTTGACTCAGTACGTGATGTAGGATTAGTATCCAGTATTAAAAACTATCTTAGTCTCAACGAAAACCAAAGCTTGCAATTGGAAAACGCTGGTTGGTTTCCAAAAATAAGTAGAATGGAAACCAATAATGAAGTCCCCAAAAACAGTGTGTTAGTGGATTCAAATGGAAATTTTAACGTGTGCATACCTTTAAGACTCCTATCAGGATTCTTTGAAGATTTCAGGAAAATTATTATGAACATGAAACAAGAGTTAATACTTATTAGATCAAATGATGATATTGATGCTGTAGTCAGCATAGATGAAAGCGAACGACCAAAAATTGATATTAGTAAATTATATTGGGAGGTTCCACATATAACACCGAGTATACGAGAACAGATACGACTTAACAAGATTTCACATACAAATCAAGAACTACCTATCAAATTTCGCTCTTGGCAAATTATTGAATATCCTGCTCTAAACAACTCTACCCGCCATACGTGGTCTGTACGCACTAGTACAAAAATAGAAACACCTCGTCACATCATTGTTGCTTTCCAAAATAACAGAAAATCGAAATTAACAAAAGATATGAGTAAATTTGATCATTGCTCTTTAAAAAATATTAAAGTATTTTTAAATTCTGAAAGATATCCCTATAACGATTTACAATTAGATTTTAAAACAAATAGATTTGCCAAACTTTATGAAATGTTTGGCAATTTCCAAGAAAGTTATTATCATATGGTGCTGAATCAACCAATATTTAATCCTTATGATTTTAAAATGATTGCACCACTGATACATATTGACTGCTCTCGACAAAAAGAAGTAATTCAATCAGGATCTGTGGTGTTACGTATAGAATTTGAGACAGATGAGCCAACGACCTCTGATATCTCCGCTTATTGTCTGATATTACATGAAAAAGAATTTACATATAATCCCTTAACTAAAATAGTAAAACAATTATAAAAAAATATGATTATTATTAGATGGACAGGTTGGCTTTTTAACATATTTTTATAATAAGATAGGTATTAAAATTTAATTACATCTAATCAGAGACTTTTTCGTATGAGGATAGACGTACATTATGTATGAAGATATATAGGTAGCTATAGCATTATATGTGAACCTCTCTCATGCGCATGACTGAAAATTGTTTTATATATGCAAGTTAGATACCATACAAAGACAGACTTTAACATGTGCCTAATAATAGACGTACAAGGTTTTAACATCGAGAAAAATAAATTTATCGTGAAAGAGTTGGCGACTTATGATGGCAAAAAAATTAGTCATTATTTTTTTAAACCTCCATATCCATTAAGGTTGCTGAATCCAGAGTTCCATAAACAAGCTGTATGGTTAATGAATAATCACCATGGTCTTAACTGGAATAACGGATTTACCCCGGTACATCAAGTTCATGATATTATTCGATACTTGACAAGTAATGTCGATATCGTTTATGTCAAAGGAAGAGAAAAGGCTCAATATATAAGAAAGTATAGTTTAGTACCAGTTATAGAGTTTGATGAACAACCAGCCTTGGAGATAATGGAGCCGAAATGTCCATACCATTTAAATAATAATAGTGTATGTGCCTTATCTAATGTATTTTACTTATACAATAATTTTATTATGCAATAAAGATTTTTTTCTTACATAATGTTTTATTTAAGCAATAAAAATACCTTATTAAAAAATAATACTTTAATAAATGATTATTACATTCAAACAATATAATTGTTATTTAAATTTTCCAATGCAAACCTACATAAATGACAACTGGATTGAGCAGGGGCGAATCCTTCTAGCTCTGTTCTCCATTCGGGGCGATTGAAGTGTATAAAACACGGAATTCTAGTCTGTACTTCAAAATCCTGAACCACTTCGATGGGTAATTTATCCCAGGACCGAAGTATTTCATGTGGTGTCACATATTTTCTAATGTACGGTATGGTAAAGTTTTCCAATTCTGTTTTTGTAAACATGTACAACGGTTTTTGTGGGTGTTGATTCATTACAATTCTTTTCTGACAACATTCCATTATTGTTAAAATGGTTAATGTTTTTAAACACCAAGTCTATCCACTTTTGCTCCTCGACTTTAGAAACAAAAAATAGTCTATTTTCTTCTTCCGGTGAATAAACTCTTCCACTACGCAAGCGCATCACTTATACTAAGTCGTGAAAAGTTTTTAAACATACAAAGTTTATTTTGATATTCACTTTTTAATTGGTTAATACGTCTCTGTAACTCTTTAACATTCCTTGTTTTTTCATAAAATAAAATATCGCGTTTTATTCTTTTTATATCTGACACAAAACTGCTCAACTCGTTCACGAAACCTTCTTGAGCGCATACTGTTTACAGTAATGAGCTTTCAGTACTCTTATATCCTCTCTACTCTCATTGACACCGGATGGTGATGTGTTGAGATGCACTCCCCCCACTCCTAATGATATAGTAACACTAGACTGTTCCGCGTCAGGTCTACTAAACTTTATTAGCTGAAAGTCCTCCACTCAAACTAATTCGTATACTTATAGTGCAGTTTTGTGTTCAAATACAAGATACGAGAGGAACATGTCGTATAAATATTGTGATAATCTGAATGATCAGTTTAGTGGTGACGAGTGGGAAACATTTTCGAGACCTCCTTTTTATATTGTACGACAAAAAATTTGTCTTATTTGTGGTAAAATGTCTGGAACTAGACTTATTCCAATAAACCTAATATTTAAAGGGTGGAAATTGGTGTTTGAATTTTGTAAATTTTGTAGTGAGACTAGACCTATGGGATTATCTCATCGAAGAGTTGGTTATCGTGATGGGTTAATGGAATCTCCACCACATAAATGGGACCCCCCACTCCCTTTATTAGATTTACTATAAATAGGTGCTCAAAATCTGTATAGAGATTATTAAGATGATACCGTTAGACTTTATTGTTTTACAAGCAATTCTAAGTAATCTGCTTTTAATCCAACAACCCATCAATGATAGGGAAGTTTTTGTGTGCTTTGACAGTAATGGCACACTAAATGAAACATGGCCTGAGACATGGTCAAGAATGAAATCATAGCCAGGAAACAATTTTTTACCAACTTTACAAGCTGAAATACCGCTAAACAGCACTAAATATAAATTGCGTTTTAGACATATGAGTGGTAGAAGCAGTGACTCCAAATGGTTGGAACTTTATAATGAAAGACCTAAGAAGGATACAGTTATATCTCCAATATTTTATTATATAGTTTTATGTTCGACTTTTTCAATAATTACGGTATTAATAGAATTGTTTAAGGTTTTAAATAAAAAAAATTGTTTATATATATGCGTTTTATTAATACAAATAAATTTACAATTATTTTACACAATTTACAAGTATGAATCATATTGAAAAGAATCAACCTGAAAAAATTCTTCAAGGGGGATCTTTTCTAAATCGGCCAAGTCCGGGGTATGTAGCAGCTCATTTCCAAACATAATAAGATCATCTATAGTACCATTATGTGAACTAATAAAAAAATGCCCCCACGCAAGAGTTTTTACGTCACCGTTTATTACATAGCGTTTGTCATCCTTAGAAGATAGTGCCACTTTATTTTAAGTTCCGTATATATGGTATGTAAATTAGACACAAATACATACATTTTTCTAAAGATTACACCACCTTTTTTTACTAATAGTACATAATCACTCATTTGCAACTGTGTTTTGGTTACATGTTTTGAAATGCCTTTTGCTTTTTGTATTATTTTATTTGCTTCTATGCAATAAGCTTTAGCACCTGTACCATAAAAACGTTTAATGGGTGTAGATGAAAATTCATCTTTCATTTTTCCTAGTATTGAAGGTGTTTTGGGTATCCCGTGAATATTATCAGTTGGATAGTTGGAGGTGTCGAAATGTTCTATATTTCTTTTTATGTCCTCATAGAAATTAGAGGTATATATTTCCATAATCAGGGAGTCTGTGTCTGTGTATAACAAGTTTGCAGCTTCCCCATACTTCTTTTTGATATATCCATAATAAAAATCATATATCACTGTTTTTGATAAATCTAAAATTGTAAATCCAACATAGAGAGGCTTATCCTAAACTATTTTGGTTTTACCCAAATGAACCGCAACCAAATTTTCATTAAACACGGAACAAGACTTGAATTCTGGTTTCGAGATAAGTGCCCTGGCTCCCAACGAATTTGTTTTGGTTTTCCAGCGAGTACAAAGGCGGATATCCTTTCTTTTTTCAACATTCTCTAAAGTTTTTCCGAATATCGCATTATTCAGCAATTTAAAGAGATCCCGCTCAAACTCGTTTTTGGCTTTGTTTCTAAGTGATGTGTTTAGGTCAATATATTTTTTTAGCCATGGTGATTGCGAAAACTCTAGTATACGATGAATCCTTTTTAGTACCAGACCATACTTAAGACACTGTTTAAGATTGCGATAATGGATAATGTATTTAGCTTTATTGTTGAGATTTGAGGTATAAGTTTAGGATATTTGCTTCCTGGTGGTACCATGCTTTCGGGGCAGAATGGCATATCATTTTGTGCAGAATGTAAATGAGCTGGATATTCCAAATCCACTTCCAACACATACCCTTTATCCGCATCATCCTCCACCGAAAAACAATTAAAATTTTCAGCATCGGTTACCCATTTAAAATTTCCATATGGAAGATATTGACACATGGCCGCACCATATAAATTTGTAGCATCGAGATACATGATGTAAGACTCGGGTTGTTGTGGATCATAGTTGGGTAGATATCGATTATTTGCCACGGCTTCTCTTTTGCTACATTGTGCCACTCCTCCTCTTACTCCTTTCTTTAAAAAGTGTACCATGTCGACATCGGTAAGAAGCTCTAGTTAAATTTTGGTGTATCTTAACATAGCATCCCAACTTAATGCAGGAGCAGTTATGTAGTGACAAGGATCCAAATTGTATTCTTTGTGACATACTTTTCTAAAATTTTCAAACACATCAGCCAATAATAAGACATCTGATATTAGATACAACATAGCATAGTCACTCATAGATTTATAATCAAATGTATTCCACACATCAATTGCTCTTGCATAATCTTCATCAGAAATGTGTTTGTTAGTTAGATTATTGTAGAAATTTTCTTTAGGTGGTAGTGTTTTTTCTTTAAGTCTGTCAAATCCATCCATATATGAATAAGGAAACACACCCTTGTGTCTCACAAGTTCAAAGTGTTTAGTATCTGGGAAATACTTTCTAATTTCTCTACACTGCTCCGAGTCTAAAGTTGTGCTCAGAATCTCCAGAGATTTTGCCAAAAATCTAAATGAATCAACAAATCTCAGAGTTATGTATTTATGTGGACCCTTTTTCGACTCTTCTACGAGTATTTTTTTAGAAATTGTGATATATTTTTCTTTGGTCTTTGCAATTACTGACACTTGTTCACCAGTTGTTGAAAGCTCTTTAACAAAAAGATGACAATCATAATTACTCATATTGTGAAAAAATACAGGTATTGTATTTGAGAGTTTGTAATTTATATTACATGAATTATGAGCGGGTCCAAGATATTTTGAAGTTAAATGATGATGATCTCTTACCTTATGATTCGGTAGCGCTTTCATGTTTTTCAATTTCTTCTTTTGTTAACGGTGACATTGGTTTAATATGTTTAAGGTGATTGTTGTATAGTTCATGTACTAAATCATCCAATTTCTGGATAAACACTTTGGGGGCATCCTTTCCTTCATATTTTATTAGTTTTGAGAGTGAATCGTCATAGCTGCATTTAAGATAAAATGCAAATGAATATGCTTGGTGTTCAGCTGTTTTAACGAAATATGAATTTCCACTAAAAGGTTCGGTACAGTCTATGGGCTTTAGCAAACTTTCAAAGTCCGCATAGATCACAAATGGCACTGGTAACATTTTTTGAAGGTTGATAAATTTCAGTATATTTTCTGGTCCTATTTCACCAAGCTTATTAATTTTAGGTTGTGTTGTGGGGAGTTTTGTGTAAATATGTGAACAGTCGCTCTTTTGGTGATTATTTAGCTTTTCGTCGCTAACAAAGAATTGTAGATATCTATCACATAAGTATCCTTTTCGATGGTTTTTTGTTTTTTGACTTCTTACAAGTCTCGACATGTCTAAAATCAGACAATAATGACTTTGTGTATCATTTGTGATAAGCAAAAGGTTCACATGAGTGGCATGGCGATTACTTGTAAAATACAGTGGCCCAACTATTTCATATTGCCTTTTATTAGTTACGAAATTAGATTCTAGCCCATAAACATTTACTGAAATATTATTAAGAGTTTCAAACTTTTTAATGTCTTTTAGTTTCATCGGAAAGTCAATACCTTCAAAATTCAATAAAGTATCGTATGGTGGATACGATTCTGGTTTAGTTGGGTTACCAGCGGCAGGAAAAACAGCTGCCATAACACTCCACGCAAAACACTTATTATCCTTGTTTTCTATATTTAAAATAGCGTGTTTTCTTGCTAAAGGTGTTGGGAGACGAATATACGTTGATGCAGAAATACTACTAAATTTGTTGATGTTAACATCTAAAAACATTATTTCTTGTAATACCCAATTTGAATCTTTTTCTTGAAATTCTGAGGCTTGTGTCATTAATGCTTCCTTAAAATCATCAAAGGCTTTATCCAGTTCAGTGCTGATAGATATAATTTTATTGCATGTGTTCATGGACTTGATATCTGATAGATTGGTGTCAGGTTTTAAATAAATAGCAAATATTTCAAAATTTACTTTAATCGTATTATGCTGATGTAGATATTCACTTAAGATTCTTAAAACTTTGGGTTTAACATCTTTTAAAAATCCATAATAATCCAGCTTTTTATCACTATTAAAACGATAAGATGCAATTCTGTTTTTAAACGCATGTGTCAATTTTGAAATAATGCCATCTATCACTTCCAAATTAAGCGGTCTTAATCTTTTTTTGGGAATATAATAATCCCCATTATGGTTATTATGACTATTCACATTTCTGTATTTACATGTTTTCATATGTCGCGATAAGTTATCCGAGCGCGAAAACGATTTATTGCACATACTACACGTATTCATGTTTCCCGATAAACTACTGAGGAGCCCCCACCAATTTGCCTTAAATATGTTATGTGAATATTAACCCCTCCATGTTATATTTAGACGATGTTAATCGAATGGTATTTTTAGACCGGATATTGTCTAGTGACACGAGATGCTCAGGTCGCTGACCTTCAGCTATTTTTAGATATAGGTCATTAACCTTAAGTTATTTATAGACCGGATATTGTCTAGACACATGAGATGGCCAGGTCACTGACATTTAGCGATTTTTAGATATAGGTCATTAACCTTAAGTTATTTTTAGACCGGATATTGTCTAGACACACAAGACGGCCAAGTCACTGACCTGTAGATATTTTTAGATATAGGTCATTAACCTTAAGTTATTTTTAGACCGGATATTGTCTAGACACACAAGATGCTCAGTTCGTTGACCTTCAGCTATTTTTAGATAAGTCATTAACCTCCTCCTCATTTTGGGGGTACAATATACATCTACTTTCGTGATATTTATATACATCATGGATATTATAAATACCTCTGATCTTTTCAGAATCCATATGCTTCAACTCATAGCTGTTTACTCCATCTTCGTTGTTTACTATGTAAGGCCCTTCGAAAACAGGCATCAATTTTGCGCAAATACCGCTCTGAAGATTTGACACTCTTAATGCTCTTACCATTACTTTGTCACCCTTTTGGAAAGTTACTGGTCTTCGTTTCCTATTATGACCCTGTCTCTGGATGTATTTCTCATTGCTTCTTCTTAATCTCCTCTGGACCGTTTCTATAACCTGTCGATACTCTCTTTGTTCTGGATCTTCCCACGGTCTTATCGGCATGACGCCTTTCATGATGTATTCTGGTGTTTCTTTCGTTACTGTACTTGGCATGGAATTTAGGTATATCTCTATTTCTCCCAATTTTCTGTCCCATCGCCGATGTTGAACATCCGTTGCAATGCGAAGAAATTTCGTTACCTCTTGTATAAATCGCTCAGAAGGATTACTTTGGGGATGCCTGATGCTTACAAAGTTCGTCTCGATTCCCCGTTCTCTAAGCTGTCCCTTGAAACGATCATTTCGGAAGTACGTTGCATTGTCTAGTAAAATTTTTCTTGGGGTTTCTACCGTAGCGATGAAATTGTCTATTTTTCTCAATATTTCTTCCCCTTTTGTGGTGCGGCAACTATATAATTTCACGTATTTTGAGAACACATCCACCATCACCAGAATATGCTTGTTCCTTAACATGTCGATGGCTATAATGTCCAGGTTGTTCCGGGATACAATGCTCTTTGCAATATTTTCGTTTTTAAAATTCCTGCTCTTGTATTTCTGGCATACTTCGCATTTCTGTGTGATCTCTTTTGCAATGCGGCAATCTTGTCGACTGATGTAGTTTTCCCTAAACACAAGCCATACCTTTCTACTGCCAATATGTCCATTTTCCTCGTGTAGTTTCTTTATGATTCTTTCTGCCAATGTCGGTGTCACTAAATATAATTCCTTTCCGTCTATTCTCTTAAAAAATATCTCGTTTTCTAGCTCCGCTCTTCTCTTTTCTCTTTCTTCTAGGCCTTCCTGGTCGGTCCTTATCTCATTTAACGAAAATATCCCTTCGTCTTGTGTCAATATATTCAATCCCACATGTAATGTAATTGTCTCCTTTTTTCCTGTATCTTCGTCCCGTGTTAAAGCGTCAGCTATTATGTTGTCTTTCCCTTTGATGTATCGAAATTGGAAATCATACTCTTGTAAGAGCAGAATGCCTCTGTGTATTCTGTTATTTACCAATCGATTCTTCATGATGTGTATCAATGCTGCATGATCCGTTTCGATGGTGAATTTAGCTCCCAATAAGTAAAACCTTAATTTGTTTACGTAAAATAGTACACTGGCGAATTCCAACTCGGTGTCACTGTATTTTCTCTCATGTGTTTTAGTCACTCGAGATATAAAACATATCGGAACCTCTTGGCCGTTTTGTATTTGCGACAACACTCCTGCAAATTTCTGTATCGACGCATCCGTACGGAGTATAAACGGCAAATTGTAAATAGGGTGATATATTTTCGTTCCTTTAGCAAATTCTTGTTTCAATATTTTGAAAGCTTCCTCTTGTTCTTCTTTCCAATTCCATTTTGTCCCTTTTTTTAACAATTTTATTAAAGGAATTTCTTTTCGGCTTAAATCGGGAATTAATTTCTTGAAATAATTTATCGTGCGGAGAAACCCTCGCAATGTTTTTAGATTTGTTGGTCTTGGGTATTCGTCGATGAGCTTTACTCTGTCCTCGGCTAGACTTACAGTTTCGGTGTCAAGTTTGAAACCCAAATAAATCACTTCCTTTTGAAAAAATTGACATTTTTCAATGTTTAGTTTTAATCCCGCTGTCTCCAATTCTTTCAAAATTATTTTGATATGTTCCACATGACTCTGCATATCTTGTGAAAAAATTAATAAATCGTCGATGTAATGGACGATGAACTCTTCATGGTGATTCAAAATGGTATGCAAAGCTCGTACAAGTGCTGCACAGGTGCTTTGTAATCCAAACGGAACTACCTTAAATCGGTATACTATATATTTTTCAGCCAAAGGTATTAACCAAAAACTATGCTTTAGATCTTTTTGAGAAAATATGTGATCCCGTGACTCTTCCAAAAATGGCCTCGATATTTAACGGTGATTCATATTGTGATACTGTGTGTTGGTTGATATTTCGGGCATCTAAACAGAGTCTTAACTATCCACTGCTCTTCTTCACTATCACAATTGGGTTAATATAGGGTGAGTCACATTTCTCAATGATTTGATCTTTCAACATTTTTTTGATTTTTTGCTTTACTTCTTGCCGATACTTATAAGGAATTGGATAAGTCTTCGATCGAAAATTTCCCAAGTTTTTCACCTCAAATGAGTGCTCGTATTTTGTGGCCACTCGGTTTTCCTCATTTATCAGCGTTTCGTAGTCTCTTAAAATTATACGCAAATCATTTTCTTTGCCTTCTCCACATATCAATTTTTTGTCTCTCCCATCAAATTCTTCGCACATATTCACGTGTACTCCGTGTCTTCTTCAAACACCACTGTCTCCATTGTGTCCTCTTCATTTTCCTTTGTTTTTTTTTCTGTTGGGCTCGTCTCTTCTTTTGAGGAATCCCATATGTTCTTTTCAACTGAATCCTTTTCCTTTTCTTTCATTTCCTTTGTTTCTTCTTCTGTTGGGCTCGTCTCTTCTTTTGAGGAATCCCAAGTTTTGCTTTCATTTCTTGTCAAAATCTTTCCATCTTCTTCTCCTGAGCTCGTCTCATCTTTTGAGGAATCCCAGGTTTTTTTTTCTTTGATCTTTTTCTGACCTTTTCCCCTCTTTCTTCCTTTTTTCCTTTCTTCGTCATCAGGTTCATTTCCACCGTTTGTTCTTTCTCTGATTCGTCCGTAATTTGTTTCTCTTGTTCCTTATCCTGTTCTTCTTCTTTTTCCTTTGTTATTTTCATCGTATTGGTTTTGAAGTCGATCACTACATGTTTTTCCGTTAATTCGTCAACGCCTACAATCATGTCATGTGACATATTCGGCATTATTACACATTAAAGTGCATACATATTTTTTTTCAATCGTACCATTACTCGTATACCTTCATTTATTGTTGCCAATGTCCGTTTATTTGCGCCCACTAAATTCACCCTAGGTATTTTATAAATTATACTTGTTAAATTTACTTCTTCGATTAATTTTCTTTTGACCAGTGTTATTTCAGAGCCTGTGTCTATCATAATTTTAATTGGTTTCTTATTTATAAATCCATCCACAAATTTTAAATTAACTCCATTTCTCTTTTCATTGTTTCCTGCCAGTTTAATAAATTCCTTGGGGTGACAAAAAATTCCTGTTTGTTTCTTCGTTTTTAGTGAGCGCCTTCTTGAAACACGCCTGTTGTTCTTCTGTGTTTTCTCGCCCGTCATCTTCTCTCTCATATTCATTTTCTTCTCTTTGCATATTATTTATTTCTCTTCTGTTCTCTTTTGGTCTATCATTCCCGTATCGGTTACCGCGAGATTCCTGTTCATTTCGTGGGTTATTGTATCTGTTTCCTTGGTATGGGCTGTTATTTCTACTCTGATTTTCCCGATCCCTGTTTTCATTCCATCTCTGGGTTCTGGGTTCATAATTCTCTCTTCCGTTCGGTCTATTTTTGTATCCCCGTCTAGGTATGAATTCTCGTCTTGTATAATCTCTTCTAAAATTTTGACCTCTATCTCTATATTCTTGGTTTTCTTTTTGTCTATAATTTTTTTTTATGCCTACGTGATTCTCTCATTTGCAAAAATTGACATAAGCTGTCAATGTCCTTGTAATTTTGGAGATTTATGTGGTCTTCCAAGGTATCTTCAAAGTGTCGCGATATCAACTCTACCAATTGTTCTGATGAATAATTATATTGCAAATGTTTTGCATTATTATAGAGTTGTAATGCGTACATCTTTTCTGATACGCCCATCCTCTCATGGTATTTTCCATTTTGTAACTCTTTATTTACTTGTAGTTGCTGGATTTTTCCCCAGAAATAATTTAAGAATCTTCTCTCAAAATCTTGCCAATTGTCAAATTCTTCTTCCTTGCTGACAAACCAAAGATTTGCCTCTTCTTTGAGATGGTTTCTGATGGTTTCCTTTGCTGTTGCAAACGGTCCTATGTATTTGACTTTTTCCTTTAGGTTATTTATAAAAGGCACTGGGTGTAGTTTCCTTATATCCCGCCAAATCGTACTTTTACGTCTTCTGTGCTATATACGATAACTTCCTTTCTTTCTACTCCTCTTATCTCCATCTCTGCAATTTGTTTAAATCTCCTTTCCGTTTCTTTCCGGTCTTCTTGTAGCGCATTTTCAAATTTTATTTCTATCTGTTCTAATTCCCTTTCTTGCATACTCTGAATATCCTTCATTTTAGTTTCGATTTCTTCTCTCTGCAATTCTAGTTTCCTCTCTGTTTCTTCCCTACTTCTTTCTAAACAGACTTTTATTTCGTTTTCATATTTGTCCATACGCGTTTCCATTTTTGTTCCATTTTTCTTTGGTTTTCTTCCAAATTGTCCAATTTTTGTTCCGTTCTTTGTTGTGATTGATCCATCTTCTGTGATTGGAGTTGCATCATCTTTATTAATTTTTCTATTCCCGATTCTTGTTTTTCTGTCTCCATTACTGTTGTGTCTAATACGTCTTCCTGGTCTGAATATTCTTCCTGTTCTGATTTATCTTCTTGTTTTTTGTTCTCTTTGGTCTTGTTTCTTGTGTTTGGCATTTATTATGTTTTTATCCCCGCCAAATATAAAATTCTACTGGTCTGTTGCAACAAATGGGACTTTTCTTGTTCAAATGTAATACCTCTTGAGTACGAGTATCAAATTTCAATATCCCACAAATAAATCAAATAGTAAAATATCAAATGTCAAAATCAATCAAATAAATCAAGTATGGTAAAATTATCAAATGTAAATATCACACAAAAAATCAATTATGGTAACCTATAAATTGTCAATATCACGAATAAATCAATTATGGTAAATTGTATCTTAAAAAAATATATATAAATCTTTATGTCCTCAAATTTTACATAATATTTCACTTTATCCACGGCATATAAACTTTCAAATATCTGCTCGTCTACTCCTATCCTTTTAAATTTGCCAACTAGAAATATTTTTCAAAGCTTTACACGTTGGGGGCCATTTTGTTATGTTATTTAAATTGTATTATATTGCTTACTTAGAAAAAAATCCTGTCTATATTTATTAAATGATCTAATCTCTAATTAATCACAATGAATCAGCATTAATTAATTACAATCTCAGGCTGTTTAACTTGTACTATTTACTCTTGATCGTGGATTCAAAATATTTTCCAATTGGCTTCCTAATTGGGATAGGTAATATGACCTGAATAAAATACATAGAATTTCAACTGAACTATATGTGAGATGTCCTTTATTTTAATGAAATTTTATATAACAATCAATCCTGTAATATTTGCAATACACTAACTTTAAATATATGAGAAGTTGTTTTCTATCATGGACCCAAATGTTATTTTACATTGATTTTTAATATGTGTTATAACTAAGCTCTTTTTATAACTTTTTTTTAAATGATCGCAAAATTAACTGTCTCTATTATTTATGCAATTTATTTGATTAATAAATGAAAACCACACTCCTGCTCTAATGAAAATTGACTGACCTTTCTTTCTCTGCCGTTGCAATTCTATGGCCACAAAAAAAACCTTTCTCTGCTTCTGCTCCTATTGTGGTCCAGATGACGTACACCTTTCTCCTATCTGTCCTTGTATCTGCCACCCAACAACTCGTGTTATTCTATGCAGCCTCCTTTTGAGCCAATCTCCGCGCCTGTTTATAACTCCAAATGTTTCCGGCTTCGTCTGATATTAATATTCTTATACCCTTTGGTTTTTTCTATATCTCTGTACCCCGTTCCTCACACTGGTCAGCTTTTACACAGCAAATAAACACACCCGGTAAATTACGTCTTCGGGACTTCAAACAAACACAAATCACAAAGCTCCTTCCTTCTTGGACGACGAAAACTGACTAACTTTTTTCCTCTCTCCTATCTCCTAGCCAAAATCACCACCTCCTTGCATTCAAAAATTGACCAATAAAAATCATCCACCTCTGTGACGTATACCGTTACCAACCAACTCTCTCTATAAAACGTCATTCGGGTAATTCCAGAAAACAACATTCTTTAATTATTCTAACTAAATCTATCTGCTTTACAAATATTTCTTACTAATAGCTACAAACGATAACTGTTTCTCAATTCAATGTCTTTTGTTAATAAACTTTTACCGATATAATCTTTCGGGGAGAAAAACCACCGCAAATTCCGGTCTATTGTTTAAACACTTTCTATATACACTTTTATTCGGGTAAATCCATTCCACAATAACCGACTTATTTAAATTTCTTATCGATAATATTTGAAAGTCTTGTCTCTGAGGCCTAATGAACAATTCTTCGAACAACTTAAAATACATATTTTGTCTTATACAGGATGTTTGAAAATTTATATGCCTGTGTCTTTATGAAATATCAATAATTTTAATTTTTATTTAAGTAATAAAATTTGTATATCGGTTTTTTATTGCTTATGGACATTCAAAAGTACAACAATATATATATATATATATATATATATATATATATATATATATATATATATATATATATATATATATATATATATATTATTGAGATATTTAAAGTCTTGGTGCGCCAAGCAATTAATTAGCTGATTAATTAATTAATTAATTAAAATTATTTAAATGATATGATTATGACTCTATCACACTTTTTAATTCTCTTATCTCAGGGTTAAATTCGTGCTTCAATATCTATGCTATTACATGTGAAAGGTAAGGTCCAAAGAATACCGGAATAATGAAAATATTTATATCCTTTCTAAATTAAGTGTAAAAAAAATGTGTTATTAATAAAAGAAAAACTGCAGAAAACAAAACTATCTCTCTCTGATGATGAGTGGTCCAAATCCTTGTTCCTTGTAGACTATACTATTTACTCGTAGCCGCTCCCTAGGTAATCAGCAATCTTACAACAAATTATTGCAAGTTTATCGTCCTTAATGATCTCCTTCAAATGCACGAATCGTTCAAATTATGCTAGCTACTTCTTCTCTCAATAAACTGAATCTCTCGTTGACCTGAGTAAAAACTGACTCTTGGAATATCTTTTCTTTACGATAAACTGAATCTCTCGTTGGCCTGAACAGTGACTCTTGGAATATAAGTACAAAATATAACTTACAATCTTTTACTGGATCAGCTTCTGTCAGATACACTAACTACACGAAAACTCACAAACTTTCACTGCTACTGCTTCCTACATCTGGGAAACTACTCGAGAACAACGGCCGTTCGCCTTCTACCCTTGGAAACCAACTGACTATCTTTTTTTTCTTCCGAAACTAACTAACGTCTCATTCTCAAATCAATCATCCAACCTTTTTCAATTTCATCCAATCAAAACGCATCATCCATCCCCATTTCTTTATTTCTATAACAAACAAATTTTTACCTATAATTATAAAATTTCCTAAAACTTATTTACAAATAATATTTTTCTACAATTCTTAAAAACTAACAAAAACCTATCTTTCTAAAATCTATTCTATTGTCCTAATCAACTGCACTAATGTATTTGGAAAACCCGGTTCAATTGTCTTTTATTTCACTTAAGCTTATTCACGTCATACAAATATATTTTAACAAAGAAAATAATTTAGGCATAGCTTACGTTTTGTTTAATACAGGTAATCCAAAAATTTAAAGACTTTCCTTCTTCGAAATGTTTGTTGGTTATTATCCTACTTATCTGAATTATTTTAATTTTTTGGACTTTGAAATATTTTTAAACAAACCGATATTTTCTTGAGTTTACATATCATAACAATATATATCGTCGGCTTAATCGGCAAAGTGCGTAACTCCACTTTTTTTAACAAAATTACATTTTTGTGCCATTTAGTAGAAAATATTATAACGCATACACTAGACAAGTCCATAAATCCAAGATTAAAATGTTTGCCTTGCAATATCTTAAGTAGAAAACGGCGTACCTCCTTTCCTGCCAAATTGAGTCAGCAAACTTCGTAAATCCATCAGTTTGTTACGAAGTGTCAATGTGTGCACGTGTATAGTAAATTATTAGCATAAATGCAGTAATAATATTAGCTTAATTTACACAACAAGCTGTTATAAGGTAAGACTAACTTTTATTAAATAAGGAACATAACTTTTTTCGATTTATTAGTAATTATTAGTGTGATGTGGAGGAAGAATATAAAAGATTAAACATGGTTTTATTTTACTTATATTTTTAACTAACAGTCGAACAGTGATCACAATTATAACCTCTTTTTACATAGACAATTGACATGACATTTGTTATATCTTCTTCTTCTGTTCTCTATTACAATATACTACAACACCTCCCCACTATAAGTTTAAACGCACAGGTGGTTTTACATTTCTTTTTGGCCTACTTGGAACTGCTGTCACACTTTCTTTGATCTCTGGTTTCTCATTAACCTTACTAACCACTGCTTCACTTGCTACTTCATTACCAGACTCTTCAAAATTTCTTGCTTCAATATCATTTTGTTTTAACACTTCCCCTTCTCTTACAGCTGAGAGGGGTCCAACACTATTACTAATGGTATTATTATTATTAGTTATATCAGCTTCAATGGTTTCATTAAGACTATCGTAGTTAGAATCAGATTCCTTATCTCGCAAAATCTGGTCCAAATGTCTTTTCCAAATTAAACCTTCCTGTGTTAACTTACACAAATATATCCTGTCACCTAAAAGTTCATCTATTATTGCTTTTGCCCATGTTTTACGATTAGGATAACGATAATCTCTACAAAGGACTTTATCTCCCACTTAAAAAGTTTCATTTCGTCTATAACTATTTAATTTATTATCAATTAATTTAGAACTCTGATTCTCACTACCTGTCCATAACAAATCTAATCGGGTTTTAACTTTATGTTTAAATACAAGACTGGAGGGTGATACACCTGTAGTACAATGTACTGAATTTCTATAATGGAACAATAACTTACTGATTATAGTTTGTAAATAATTATTACAGTTGTAATCATCCTTCAATCCTTTCAAAGCAGCATTTTTAAACGTCTTAACAAAATTCTCTGCAAACCCATTTGTTGCTGGATGATATGGTGGTGATGTAGAGTGTTTAATACCATTATTATATAAAAACTGTGAAAATTCACCTGATGAAAATTGAGGGCCATTATCTGTAACAACTACTTTAGGTAAACCAAACCGAGCAAAACAATCTCTAAATTTCTCAATAGTCTCCCCAGCAGTCAAACTATTCATAATAAACGCTTCTGGCCATTTTGTAAAAGTATCAATGATTATCAAAATCATTTTATTTCTTATGGGACTCAAAAAATCAGCATGCACCCTCTCAAACATACATGTACCCTTTTCACATGATATTAACTTAGCTTTACTTGGTTCTGCTCTAAACCCTAAACAAATTTTACAATTATTTACATAAGATTCAATATCTGTATCTAAACTTGGCCACCAAAAATAAGCTCGTACATTTGCTTTCATCTTGGAAATTCCTTAATGTGTATTGTGCAACTCTAACAGCAATTGTTTTCTTAACTTTGTTGGCACTACTACTCGAAATCCCCACATAATCACCCCCTTCTCCACAGATAGTTCTTCTCTTCTATTTAAAAATGGTTCCATTATTTCATCTACTGTCTCCGGGAATCCATACCTAATATGGTTAAACAAACGACCTAACACCGGATCTGTCCTGGTTTCTACCCTTATCTTGAGGGTATCAATTGGAGCCAAACCTTCTATAAAATGTAAATAATCAACATCTTCCTCTTTTTCGCTTACTGTTTTTTCTAGAGGAAGTCGACTCAATGCATCTGCCTGCACATTGTCAGCTCCTTTAATAAATTTAAAAACATAATCAAATCCTGACAGAAACAATGACCAACGCTGTAACCTTGCTGAGGCCATTTTTGGGAGACTTTTAAACTCACCAAAAAGTGCCTGCAGGGGCTTATGATCACCCAAGATTTCAAACTTTCTACCTGCTAAGTAATGATAAAGCTTCTGTACTGCTCAAACAATTGCTAAGGCTTCTTTTTGAACCATAGCATAATTTCTCTCTGCCTTATTTAAGACACTTGATATAAAGCAAACTGGTCGTTGTGATCCATCTGGCAGTACATGTAATAATGCAGCACCTAACCCGTATTCTGAACTATCACAAACTAGTCTAATAGGTTTATTTTGATCAAAATGCATTAACACATGACTCGAAGTTATCTCCTTCTTAATAGCATCAAATGAATTTTGACAATTATCTGTCCATAAATATTTGCTATTTTTTTCTAAAAGTTTATATAATGGATTCACCCTGTCAGCTAAGTTTGGAATAAATTTAGAATAATAATTTATCATACCTAGAAATGATCTTAACTCTGTCAAATTCTTTGGTTTAGGCAGTTTCACAATTGCTTCTACTTTTTTATTATCTTTTTCCAGCCCCCTATTTAAAATTTTATGTCCTAAATAAAAAATACAATCTTAAGCAAATTCACATTTACTCAAATTTAATCTAAATCCTGCTTTTAAAAGTCTCTCAAGAACCTCAGCCAAGTTCTCTAAATGTTCTTTGTTATCTTTCCCTGTAACTACTACATCATCTAAATAATTGACTGTGCCCCTACAACCCTGCAAAACTTTCTCCACTATACACTGAAAAATAGAACAAGCTGGTTTTGTTCCATATGGGAGTCTTTTAACTCTAAAAATTCCGTAAGGTGTACTCCAAGATAGTAAATGTGATGTTTCAGGATCTAATTCTGATTATACGCGTTTTTAAAATCTAGTTTAGTGAACTTTTCCCCACCTTTCAAGACAGCAAAAATATCTTCTATTAAAGGCAGTGGATAATTTGAATCTTTTAAATATTTGTTAATTGTTACTTTATAATTAGCACATCCCCTTACTTCCTTACCATTAGGTTTGAGCACAGGTACCAATGGTGTACCCCACAAAGCATTTTCTACTTTCTCTATTACCCCTTCTTTCTCTAACCTAAGCAACTCTGCCTTTACTTTCTCTCTAAATGCAAAAGGAATTTGATGTGGTTTTTGAAAAATTGGCCTAACATCTTTTTCCATCTCTAAATGAACTTGCTCACCTATATATTTACCTAATTCATCATTAAAAATTTTCTCATATTTTCTTAATAAAACATTTAATTGTGATTTAAAGTCAATTTCATTTATACTTATATCATTAATCTGGGTACACTTGCTAAAACTTAATTCATGATTTCCAATATAGACTTTTGTTCCCTTTATGGATAAATTAAATTTTATAAAGATATCTCTGCCTAACAGTGCCTTAGTAGCTCCCTCCACTACTGTCAATGAAACATTTTCAACTCTATCGCCTATTTTGCTTTGTACCTCAATTTTACCTTTTGGTATTACTACTGGTCATTCATAATACTTTAATTTAATCAAACTTGGTTTTAACTCTACCATTGAAAAACATTGATTATACATACTAAAAGGAATGCAAGAAACACCAGCTCCTATATCTATTTCCAGAACAATAGGTTGTTGATTTATTAAAACAGTTATTGACATTGGTTTAATATAAGCCTCAACATTACAAACATCCATCTGCAGCATCTCCACCATACCATCTACCTCTGAGGTATTGTCCTCAGCATCTACATTATTATAAGTTTCTATAAAATTGTTTCCCCTAACTTTACATGCTGCTGCAATATGCCCTACCGTAAAACGGGGTTACTTAAGCCTACAGGGTAACAAAAGCCATTTTGCATGGTAAATTTCGAGCGCCCATGTTGACAACACTGTTTGTAGCAATTGTAGATGTTTATGTGTATGTGAGTTCACAATCGTATAAACTTTAAGCTGCTGGAATACAACATTTATTCACATTAAAAGATAAGCCTAGCAATTTATTATTATTTAGAGGTAATTTGTATTGAAATTTCATAGCTGTTTAAACTTTTTCCGTCCAGCCCAGTCCGTTTTCTTTCAAGCTTAATAACTATCTTAAAATATAACCTTAGTTATCATTGTAGACCATGCTTTAATTCATTCTCCATATTTAAGGTTAGTTGTTTTTTGTTTGTTGTTCTTTTACAGCTGTGTTGACTACGGGGTAACAAAAGCCAGTTGCTTTTGTTACCCCGTAATGAAAAACATACTACATGAAAGTAAAAATCATAAAGTTACAGCAATTTTCTTTGTTTCAGACCACAATACCTATGCCACGAACTTATCACCGGCCCCTTGGGGCTCGAAAGTATAAGGACTATTCGGATGAAAAGCTCGCTTCAGCGGTAAAAGCAGTGAAGGATGATGGACTTTCTTTGAGGAAAGTTGCTGAACAGTATGGAATTTCACGATGTGCTCTAACAGCAGCAGTGAAAGGGAAACGCAATAAGGTAGGAAGACCTTGTATTTTAAGTCCTGTTGAAGAAAACCAGCTGGTAGAATGTGTAACATTGGCTGGAAAATGGGGATTCCCGCTAACAACCTTTGATATTCGACTGATTGTGAAAGGATTTCTAGATCGCCGTGGCCGAACAGAAAAAAGGCTTTAACACACTATGCCTGGTATTGACTTTGTGGATTCATTTATGAAAAGACATGACAAAGAACTTTCTAATAGGCTTTGTCAAAATGTAAAAAGAAGTAGAGCTGCTGTCAATGAGACAATTCTCAACAATTATTTTGACGAACTCACAACATCACTTGAAGGAGTTGAACCAAGTATGAGAGTTAACTATGACGAGACGAATATAACTGATGATCCCGGTAGAAAGAAAGTTATAGTAAGAAGAGGTACACGTCATCCTGAGCGAATCATTGATTCTTCCAAGGCAAGTACATCTGTCATGTTTTCAGGGAGTGCAGATGGAAAATTACTTCCATCATACATAACGTACAAGGCACTAAATCTTTACGACTCATGGACTGAGAATGGTCCCAAGGGAGCAGTTTATAATAGGTCAAAGAGTGGATGGTTCACGCTAGAAATTTTTGAAGACTGGTTCAGAAAAATAGTTATTCCATACTTCAAGAAGTTTGACAAAGATGCTGTTAAGGTAATAATAGGGGACAACCTAGCAATCCACATCTCACTAGATATTATTAATGAATGCAAGATGAAGAACATCAAGTTTGTGCTTCTGCCAGCGAACAGTACCCATTTTACTGTCTGTAGCCTGTTCTGATTCTAGTGTCAATGATGAAGTATTCTCACTACAAGATTCAGATGCTGAACTTGTTTTAAGTGACCACTGATGACAATTTTGAGGAACCCGAACCTAAGAACGTCTATAAGAAAGCCACGAGGACCACAGTGAAACGGGAGGAGATTACTGGCAAATCAGCTATATTTGTAATTGTTGAACTGCTATTTGATGAGGGAACCAAAAAAGAAGCTGTAAAGCAGTTTTATGCAAAAGTGTTAAATACATCACCAGAAACAAATGAAGTGTCAGTTAGTTTCTTAAGAAAAAGTACGAAAACTGCTGGGACTGTTTTTGTATTTCCTTACAATGCTGATGAAATGGATGTAAATATATCACAAATTTTTAAAGTTATTCACCCTACAAATGTAAAGCGTGGGCACTACACTTTTTTGTATGAGTTAAATTGATTATTTAATCTTCAGAAACCTTAAAACATATAGAAATGTTAGTAAATAAAGTTTTTTCCAATTAAATTCATTTTTTTTAAACATAAGTATTGTTTATTTTAGCTCTGTGTACGGATTTAGTTACCCCAGGAGTGTCTAACTTACGCCACACATTTATCTATCATGCCTGGTTTTTCATACCCGTTCTAAGGGGAAACTTAGGCCACCATGTTTTAAATTTTTTTGACAGGTAAAAAATTTTTTTAACTCTTTTTTTGGTATTAAACAATAAGTTTAGATACAGACCCACGTTTTTACCAAGTTTTAAATCCCTAAAGTGATTGGTCTAGATTTGAAAGGTGTTTGAATTTCAAAAGTGGCCTAAGTAACCCCGTTTTACGGTACTTTTTTACATTTATTACAAATAAATTTTCTAAACTTACATATTTTAAAATCATGATCTGGTTTATTACAATAAAAACACAAAGTATCTCTTTTATTACTTACAGATATCCTACCAGTCTTAGTTTGATTTGATGAACTTGCTTGTCTTACTTGAATTTTCTTACCACCTTCCCTTCTGGCTTCTGAATAATTTATGTCTACTCCTCTGGATTCCCTCAAAGCTGCTTCTTTTGCCAGTGCTATTTCTAAAAGATCTTTTAAAGCCCTATGGGGATCTTCTTCACATAAGCGGTCTAATATTGGGCCTGGTTTTATTCCAACTACGAATTTCTCTTTCTCTCTATACATTAACTTATCACCAAATTCACATTGCGTTGCTATATTTTTAACTTTAATATACCATTCATTTATAGTTTCGTCTTCCTGTCTCAATGTTTCAAATTTTATTCTTCTTCTATAAATCGCAATGCGAGGTTTAAATTGGCTTTTTAATAGTGCCATAATATCATCAAATGATTTCTCTTTTGGTTTGCTAGGTGCACATAGGTTTTTCAACACTTTGTAAATATATTCACTGAGTAATGTTAATAATACAGCAACTTTTCTTCCTTCTTCTACTAAATTAGCCAATAAATATTGTTCTAACCTTTCTTCAAATATTTCAAAATCGTCACCACTTCTAAACGTTGCCAATGCAGATATATTCCCTGCATGTACAACTCTTATGGGCTGTGATTGTGATCCACATGGCTCCCCGGCCTGGATATCGTTTCCACTCTTTGGCATTTTTAGCAATGTTTACTCTAAAAATATGTACATAAACGAAATCCTTGAAATATACACAATCACTTTTCCATTTACCTCGTCGCCAAATTAGTGTGATGTGGAGGAAGAATATAAAAGATTAAACATGATTTTATTTTACTTATATTTTTAACTAACAGTCGAACAGTGATCACAATTATAACCTTTTTTACATAGACAATTGACATGACATTTTGTTATATCTTCTTCTTCTGTTCTCTATTACAATATACTACAATTATACAGGGCAGTAGGGTAAAATATTGTATTCAATGGAGTTACGCAGTTTTCCTGTTATATGTATTCTATAGTAATATGTTCTCGTGTAGGAGATAAGTATTTTTCTTCATAAAAAATTCTATAGAAAACGCAAACATTACGAACTAAAATTCATTTCGTTTTAAGAAAAACACTTTCGATTCAGCGGCGTGCATTATTGTTTTATCGCATTTTTCTTGGAAAAAAAATACTTTAGTCTGACCGTTACTTTGGCCTGACAGATCTGAGACAAAGCTTTTCTATTCGTGTAAAATATAGCTTACATATTCCAAACTTTTTATAGAGTTTATTCATTCTAGACCATGGCAAGACGAATTGATAGGATATTCGAAGCCTTGGATGTACGTAAGAGCAATAATATGGAACAGACAGTTAAAAAAAGGGTTCATAAAATATCAGCTAGCGACGATCCGGTCTTGAACCTAACTTTAAAGAACAATGATAACTCAGATCTATCAAGAATTATTGGCGAAGCCGAGGTCATATTTTTAAACCAGGGTGGTAAGTAATCATCAAAACTCTGTAACAAGATAAGCCTGGCATACAATTAACTAACTTTGTTTTATAATATTATGCTTCAAATTAACTTTCTTTCTTTCTCCCCTTCCTTTTACCCTATCAGGGTGTCGGATTTCAAATTAACTTCTGAACCTAAATCATCTGAACCAGAAATTCAAATGCCGGACAAGAACAGAAGTGATATTAGGCACAATATTTTTAAAGTTTATGTTCGACTACCAATGTCTTTTCTTTTTTAGAAGAGTGTAATAGTAACTTGTTAGACGCACAAATGAGCGAAGTTATGGTTGCTGAGTCTAATAATTTTGAATCTACATTTTTGAACGAGAAGTTCAAATGCTGGACAAGGACACAAGCGGTAGGAACGATATTATATTATTATGTAAGTTATTATTTGACTACCTATGTAATTCCTTTTCAGATGGCTTTAACAGTCAACTTGTAGACGTACAAATGAGCAAAATTATAGTTACTGAATTCAATAATTCTGAACCTAAATCATCTGACGAAGAATTTCAAATGCTGGATATAAACAGAACCGGTAGGAGCAATATTTTTAGAGTTCCTATTTGAATACCAATGTACTTTCTTTTTTAGAAGGAATGACATGCTCAATTAACTTCAGTATGGAAGGTGACCAGTTATTTGATGAAATGCCGTCCAACATGACGCTGTTCAATACAGCAGTCCAGTCTACTGATATTAAGGCATCTGCTGATGTTCACAAGACACCAATTGAAAAAAACATCGAATCAGAATCGGATATTAATGATTCAGATTTCAGTCCAACATTACATAGCTCTGACTCAGAAACTGATGCCACTATTTCTGTAACTAACTTACCGGACAATACAACAGAGGATGAAAATCCAAAACGAAAATCTTCAACAAAGTATGAAATAAATAAAAGTGGATGGCACGAAAACAAAAACCGAATCAGCAGAGAAAAAGGAGAATCCTATGTAAGGAAAAGAAAGGAAATGGAAAGTGGAGATATGATATTCTGCAAGAACCAAGATCACAAAAGATGCATGTCACTGTAAGTTGAGACATATCAACAATCTTTGTTGAAATACAGTCAACTAGCGCAAAATGAGAGAGAAAGCATCTTTAAACAATTCTGGAAAAAAATATACTTGGGCAGAAAAAAAGATGTTCGGAAAAAACTACGTGTCAGTAGAAACCACTAGTAGAAAAAGGGGAAATAGGGAAATTTTCAGTATATCATTCTCAAATAAGTTTTATTTGAGCAAGGCCCGACTAAGGGTATGTAATCTAATGTTTCTTAACACATTAGGGGTGAAAGAGTGGGTTATAAAAAAATGGGCAAAAAATAGTCTGGAAAACAGCGACAAAGATGACAAAGTTCATGTAGATCAGCCTGAAATGAGTGATAAAAATAACCCTCCTGTTCGTTTGCTGCATGATTTTTTCACAACGCTACCAAAATTAGAGTCGCATTACTGCAGAGTTTCCACCAGTAAACTCTATTTAGAACCGAGTTAGAACTCTAAAGCCCCTTTATATAAAGTTTATAGAAACGACTACTGCAAAACACACAATCATACACCTGTATCAATTGCCACATTTCATAAGCACTTCGATAAGCAACGGCTGTCACTTCATCAACCGAAAAAGGATCTATGTGACAAATGTGTCGCTTATCAAACACAGGCAATTCAACAGAAGATGAATACAATGAACACATAACACTAAAAAATGAAGCAAGAAATGAAAAGAGTGCAGATAAGGAGTCTCAACATGAAGTTTTAACAATGGAGCTTCAATTAGTTTTGCTCTCTTCAAAATCCAATGTTTCTGCGCTTTATTACAAGACCAAACTTATCAACTTATCGCCCATAAATTCATACTATTTGACATTAAGTGCAAACAAGGCTACTGTAACCTTTGGAATGAGAGTGAGGGCGGATTGACAAGCAACGAATTTACAAGTATAACAATTCATTTTTTGGAGGGACATGTGAAAGATCATCAATTAGAAAATCAAAGAAACATTAACATTATACAATGGAGTGACGCGTCAAAAGATGGTGCTTGATCGTAAATCGATGCTTTAAACGGCTATATCTCGCCAAATATTCATTGTACAACAAATCTAAATAAAGAATAATTTTAGTCATTAAAAAAGCTACAATTTGGTAATTTTTATTTTTTTCATATATTCAGTATTTTCGGGGATATTAAAAAAAGAAGGGTAAAAAATATGAAATTGTAAATCGTTTCTCGCTTTAAGCTGTACTTTTTCTAAAACTAAGCATTTTAAATGGGCCAAACTTCTTGGACGTATTAACAATACATCTACAAAGGGAATTGCAGAAGGGTGAAGATCGATTTTAATTATGGGGGTGGTTAGGGTGTTGTTTTCCTCGATTTTTTCGTAAAAAATGAGGTATTGACCTTGTTTTTTTTATGATAGGTCTATTTATGCTCTTTAAAAAAGGTTTTGTGAGTTTTCTTCCAAAAATGCATCATTTTCCCGATATTTGACTTTAAATCTTTCAAATTTTTCATTTGAAGAAAACCGCTGAACATTGATATTGTATTTGTAATTGTATTTGTCTTTTTAAAAGCTACAAATTTGTTCTCTACAATTTTTTTGATAAAATGCACCATTTTCGAGTTATTCGCGAAAAATCGATTAAAAACGTGGATTTTTTCGTCTAAAAGTTGTTACTTTCAATCGCGAATAACTTGAAAAATATCATTTTATAAAAAAAAATGTATAGCACATTTTTTGTTTAGAATCACTTTTCTAATCGAAACCTGTAGTTAAAACGTAAAAGAAAATTTCACCCAGAGATGGGGTAGCAACCACCCCTAGGCTTTGGCGCACTTTGGTTCGATATAGATTTTGATCTTTAGGCTATTACCTACCTTCTGTTAAATTTCAAGTCAATCCACGCCGCACGAAAAAATTGCGAGGTGAAATGCTACATTTCCTGGACTATAACTGGTTTGACAGCATAATAAAATCGTAGATTTATGTGTAGCTTTCAATTTTTATGAGTTCAGAATCCAGCAACCCGCTGAAGTATGGGATTTTTTATAATATAATTATTTGACAATCTTTTGTTGGCCAACCAGCTACAGCAGAATTGAGCCGAAATACATTATATTCCTATGTTCCGAATTTATTTCGTTCAATCTGTATATATATATATATATATATATATATATATATATATATATATATATATATATATATATATATATATATCGGATAAAAGAGTACGACCGTCAATCCGATATATTATAAGGTACACTCAGACGAGTGGTGGGTTCTCATATCGGTCTCAAGGTGAAGAAATAAAAGACAAAGTTGATAGGCTACTTTATCTATTTTGAAGACGTTTCGCTTTCGTATTCTGAAAGCATCATCAGTTCATCTAAAAAGTACAATATGAGAACCACACAATCATGGAAAAGATGTTATAAGTGCTACCTTAAAAAGACATGTAGCAATCAAAGATATTAACAAGTTTGTGAATAAAACTAAAGTAAATGGACATTACATTAGTTAATTGATTGTTTATACAATACTACCGTATAATGTCCATTTACTCTAATATATTATTTAATTGATGTACCTTCTTTTCTATGTAATTAATATCATTTATTGTTACTGAAATTTCTAAGTTTAAGACTTTGGTTTTTAAATTTGAATTAAAGTTTTGAATTTTATTACCTAATTTACCTCCTTTATGATGTAACAAGTTATTAATGTTAAACTTTCCATTCTCTATGTGTGCAGGAAAACAAAGATTTTTATACATTTCAAAACTAAAATTCTTCTGTTGTTGAGTGATGCAAGCTTGATCAAGTTTTAGGCTTAAAAATTGCAACTAAAAATGTGAAAACGGTATCGAAGTTGTACACAAAGACAAAGGATCCTTTCACAATACAGGAATCATCGAATGTTGTTTATTCTATACCGTGTGCTAATTGCAAAAACGTGTACATTAATGCATTAACATGCATTAAGTTTAAAACATGAATTTAATTTCGAGGATTCCTGTATTCTGGCAAGGGAAAATAACCATTCTAAACGTGTTTTCTTGGAAATGTGTTTAATAAAGTCCACTGCGTCTTGTATAAATAAGAAATCCGATATAGACAAATTGAGTAACATTTATTGTTATTTACTGACTAAACATCAAAAATGACACAAAGACTTACTTGTACATATACACACCATAATACACCTGCATGCTAAACAGGTTGCATACCATCAACACAGGTTTAATACATTACCTTCTATTAATAACATATGAAGAACTCCTAATGAATTTTTAATCATACTATTTTTATTTTTGTTTTTTTTTATTCTCTATGGGTAAGTTAAAACACACCCAGAATATGTAGAAAACGAATTTTTAGAACTTTTATTATTTTTAACTAAATTTTAAAATGTATTGTATCCATTATTGTATAAGTTATAGTTTATATGTTTGTTATTAATGTTGAGTGTCATAGCTTCTTACAAATAATCTCAACGACTAGTAAGTACACTGACATCTTGTGATATATTGTAAATATTTACACATTTTTCTAATTACAGTGTCTTGATAAAGGAATTAAACAATTCCGAAAGCTAGACCAAAAGTCAAAAGAGTGTTTCTGTAACATCCCGCCAAACTTCTGACTGCAGCCCCAATAAACTTTGTTGTTTGTTTAAATTGACAGTCACGAATATCCAGTATTCACTGTATTATATATTTATATATATATATATATTATATATTATATATATATATATATATATTATATATATATTATATATATATATATATATATATATATATATATATATATATATATATATATATATATATATATATATATAATTTATTAACATTTAAGATTTTTACAATCTGTTTTGCAGTGAAAACAATAAGTAAAATTTTTTGTCTTTACATGACAGAGAGATGTAAGGTCCAGTGACCAAATCATCACGACACTAATTGGCTTGTTTAACGGTAGGATGCGCACATACACTGATACGCGAGCACTAAAAGCGGCACTGATCACAATGGCTGGGTGCTGTTGAAGACGTAACTCCCACTGCTGTAGGCTCTGTCAGGATCGGTGAGGTAGGTCCAAGGGGTCATGTCGCTTCAATCTCTTCGTTTGTTGGTTCTTGAGAAGATTGTGTGCCAGGGTATTAGGATGCACCCGCAACCTGTTTTGATATTGTTCAGAAGATTTTTTGCTCTCTTTAGAGACTGTTAGTATCTGAAGATCTCTATGTATTGCATCATTCTGGATATACCAAGGTGCATTAACAATTGTTCTCAGAGTTTTAGATTGAAATCTTTGTATTATCATAATATTAGATTTGCTAGTTGAACCCCAGAGCTGTGAGCCATATGTCCAAATGGGTTTTATTATTGTATTGTATATCAGCAGCTTGTTGTCGATCGATAGGTGAGAGTTTTTTCCCAACATCCAGTAAAGTTTTCTGTATAAAATTCCCAATTGAAGCCTTTTCGTCCATATATGTTTGGTCCAAGTTAGACGTTTGTCAAGGTGAATACTGTCGCGCCGTCGTAGCATCCTCTCCGTTATCTGGAGTTTCTGGACGCTCAGCGACCGCCGCTCTTTAAGATGATCTATTACGATGATCCATCTTCGTGTAGGAGTTGGTACAGATACCGGCTTATTCGTGTAAGAAGCTCTATCGAGCCTCTGCAACAAGCGGGGTGACACCGGCAAACAGAATTCTCTAACAGTTCCAGCTTTCTTACAACGATAATATATTTTTTACAATGACAATATGTGTTAGAATTCGGTTGCGTGGTATATGCCTCAAAATTGCAGATATATCGGTTTCCTTCTTATCAGGAATCGCCGCGTTCTGTCTCCTAGAAAGAGGCACAAAAATGCCCGTTGTGTCGGCTCTGCAATAGCCCGTCGCTTTGTACACCACCTTTCGCACTATCAGTTTTACCAGTGTTTACTAATTACTGAAAATTATTTTACGTCATGCTTTTGGGGCAAATGATGTCCGTTGAGGTTAACTTGTGGACATGTACCTCTTCTTAGAGTGAATGTAATTTGTGTGGATTTTGAGGGGTTTACTCTAATTCTCCAGAGTTTAAGCCATCCATTTGTTTTGTTCAGATGTAGTTGCAGTCTCTCTGATGCTATTATTGGGTTGCTATGAGAGGCCAAGAAAGCAGTATCATCTGCGAATGTTGCAAGCGTTAGGTAATAATTGCTTATTGGCAAGTCAGCCGTATATATCAGGTACAGAATCGGTCCGAGCACACTACCCTGAGGTACACCAGATAGGATGGGGTAGAGTTTTGTATAGGCTTCACTATATTTTACCAGATATCTCCTTTCTGTAAGGTATGATCGAAGCAATGTAAAGTAAGGGTAAGGTAAATTTTTGTTTAATTTGTACAGAAGTCCTGTATGGAACACCTTGTCAAAAGCTTGAGAGGCGTCTAAAAAGGCTACAGTACAGTATTGCTTGTTCTCGAGACTACTTCTTATTGTTGTGTATAGTCTGTGACCTTGTTCGATTGTACCATGTTGGTTACGAAAACCGAATTGATGGTCAGGTATCAGACACTTTTCGTCCAATATTGGTTTGATTTTTCGTAGCAGAAGTTTTTCAAAGACCTTAGAGAGGACTGGGAGTAGACTAATCGGTGGGTATGAGTTGACATCTTTTGGATCTTTACCAGGTTTTTGAATGAGTATAATCTGTGCCACTTTCCATTGCAGAGGGAAGTAATGCAGACTAAGCATAGCATTGAAGATCATAGTGATTATTCTGTAACAGTCATTGGTTAGTTCCTGGAATATCTTACCCGGTATAAGGTCGAATCCCGGAGCCTTATTGGGTTGTATCTCATTATTTATTATCTGTTTTACTTCTTTAATATTAAATTTGGTGATTGGTAGTTCCATTTGATATGGAGCCTCAAGAACAGAATTAAATGGTTCTTCTTGTTCTAATGGCACTACTCCGTTAAATGGGCTAAATACTGTAGAAAGATGTTCAGCGAATGTCTCAGATTTTTCTGTGTCTGTTTTTGCCCATTTACCTTTGACATTTTTTAGAGGAGGTATGGCGTCTTGTGGACCTTTTACCTTTCTCGTCGCCTTCCATAGAGAATAATTGGTGTCTTTGGACGGAGTCAAATATTCTAAGTAAGTTTGGATCCCCCTGTTTTTCCCTTCTTTTAATAGATTTTTAAGTCTTCTGGTAATTTTGTTTGTCAATAGGAGCGTGTGTGTTTTGCCACTTTTTCTTAAGTTTTCTTTTCTCATAGATCAGGCTTTTTGCACTTTGCGAACAGTTTATGCTTTCCTTCCATGTTGTTTGTTCAGGAGTAGAAATCCAACCTGCCTTTTGTATCGAGGTAGTAAGTTGTTGTACCGCATTTTCAATTTGTAATTCTGTTTTAAGTGGCAAGTTCGTTGGTATTTGTTCTGCTAGTGCGCTTCGGAATATTTTCCAATTTGCTTGATTATTGGCTAGGACTGGAGGCTTATTTCTGAGTATGATTTTGGAGTCTAGGTCAATTAGAATGGGAGAATGATCTGAAGAGAAGTCACAGCATGATTCTATTGCTAAATAGTTAAGAGAGATACCTTTAATCACACAGAAGTCTAAGAGATCTGGTGTTTTATTTGGATCTGTAGGCCAATAAGTTAGTTCTCCTGTAGATATGTGTTGTAGGTTGTTTCCTGTTATTGACTTCAGCAGTTGTCTACCTCTTGTTGTAATTACCCTAGAGACCCAGTGATGATGTTTACAGTTAAAGTCTCCTCCTGCTATGAATTTATGTCCAAGAGAACTGAAATAGGTGCTAAAGTTGTTTTCGTTGATTGGTTGACCAGGACAGTAGACCGCAGATAAGGTAAGGTTGCCTAATCAGTCTTCGATGACAATGCTAGTTGATTGCAGGTACTTTCCACTGAACTTATTTAACTCATGGTGTTTTATATTAGATTTGATAATGATAGCTGTGCCACCGTGTGCCTTGTCATTTGGGTGTTTTGTGTGATGGACAATGTATTTTGGAATTTTGATATAGTTTTTGTCTGTTAGATGAGCTTCTGATAACATCAATTTTCTTCTCGTCGAGGAAAATTTTTATTTCTTGGATGTGGTTCGTTAGGCCATTTGAGTTCCAGACGGATATTTTAAGTCTGTGTTGCATTAGTGCATTTTGGAAATCATAGTCATAAGAAGATTAAGCATAGTGTCCATTCTCTCTACTAGTTTTGTCATCAGATTTTCAAGGTTGGCAATTTTCGTTGAATGATTTGAGCTGACATTAGTTTGTTGATTTGTGATTTTATCCTCTTGACTATTTCCTGAAGTTTTTTGAGCGTAAGAAACACCAGGGGTTACTCTTTGACTATTAGTTTCATAGATGTCTGTTCTGTGGGTCTCTTGATTCTTTCTGAGTTGGGGGAATTTTTCTTTTTGTATTTGTTTGTATACGCTGCAGCCCTTATAGTTGGCCGGATGGTTTCCCATACAAAGTACACATTTTGCGTTATTGCTGCGTTCTTTTCGTGGACAGTGTAAAGTAAGATGATTACTTGCACACTTTACGCACTTTTACAATCATGTTCTGGAGTGCTCTTACATCATATATGTCTTTATTATTTGGCTTAGTTTTGAATTCTATATAAAAGAGCGGAAGCGCTATTTTGGATCCATTCTTATATATATATTAGCTATGTTGGTTACTTCGTGTCCCATTACCTGCTAAATATAATAAACAAATTATCAACTGATTCACGTGTTTCACAACTATAACAGAACTGTAAATACAACGGACCACCCTGCTCATATAAACAAATTAACAAATCCACAGTGCAATAAAATTAGTGCCACAAAAATGTAACTCAATATTAGCTTATTTATAATACGAAAAAATAGTGTTATAGAAATGTAACAGCACTTACATTTATGTAACAATAAAAGATTGCTAAGAAATATAGTAACGAAATGGTGTAGATATCTAAAGTAAGATCACTAAAGTAATTTCAATGGTGTAGATATCTCAAAACAGGAAAAAATGTAGTTACATTTTTGTGTCACTAAGTCGACGAGATGTAAGTACTTTTGATAAAATTGCTAATACAAATAATAAAATCTGAAAGGAACAAAAAATGAATCAGTACGCAAGATTAAATGATGTTACAAACAATTTTCTCAAAAAGCGGTGTTGCCAGATAAAAATAAAAATTCATAAAACAAAGACTTTTAAAACTGATATGTCCAGAAGTTGCACCAATCCATAAAAATATTGACAATATATTTTGAATGTGTAACTTACGTTTTTTTATTTCTATTCACGAAATTATCAAAACATTTTATCAATATTTTGAAGATTTGTATTTTTATTATTTGCCATTTTTAGCAAATGATAATGTTTATTTTGGCGCACGTATAATGTAAAACTGATTATTTTATTGTGTTAAATTTTTGTAACTCTGTTAACGGGATTTAAGTTATCGGTGGATATAAACGTGTTTTTTACGCCTGTCGATATTCTTTCTCTCTTGCCTCAGATGATGCAAATGAAGACTGAAGTAGTTCTCAAGATATGAACTGCAGATTAGATGAAACTTCTGGCTTGGTTACAAGGAAGAGAAGAAATAAAGGACAAGGAAATAAGGACAACTGGTTAAAAAACGAAAAGAAAAATGGTAGACAAACAGGTAAAGAATATTATAGTTGTAAAAGGGTCAAACGTAAAATAACTGGATTAAATGAAAGAGAAAAACGAAGACTTAAACCGGCATGTGACTCTAACAAGTGCAAAAAGAGTAAATATTTTAAATGTGAAGCACAATTTATTTCATATGTTTTGGAACAATTAGATTTGGGAACAACGTAAAATGATAATAATAAATCATGTCAAAAGATGCCCAGTAGCAAGACGCACATAAAATGATACTGACTCTAGCCGTGGAATGTCTCTAAAATATAATTTAAAGATTGAGAATGAAGTAGTATCTGTTTGAAAGAACATGTTTACTAATACATTTTCCTTAGGTGAATGGTCAATTGTCAACTGGATTAAATCTAGTGATAAATTTTGGATTCCAAAAAATGTTAAAACTTCAGACTCAAATAAGCGATCCAGTAAATTAAATAAACGGAAAAGAGAAAACATTAAAAACTTACTAAAAAGTGTACCAAAAATTAATTCTCATTACTGCCGACAAAAAACAGATAGGGGATATCTTGATTTAAATTAGAGTTCATTTAGAAGAAGTTTATAACACTTATGTGCAGTTTTTAAAGAATAATAATATTGCTTCAAGTGAATAAGCATCTTATTTATGTTTTTAAAAAATGGTTCGCTCATTAAATATAGGCCTACATAAGATGCCTATAAAGGATCAGTGTGATCTATGTTTTAGTTTCAAAAATGGTAACATTGAACAAAATATATATGATTCTCACATAAACTAAAAAGACAGGGCGAGGAAAGAAACGGAAATATAAGAAGAAAAGGCTTTGAAAGGTGAGATTAATGCTTATACCTTGGACATCCAGACAGTACAACTGGTACCTCACATAGCTGCGAGTGCACAGTACTTTAAATAAAAATTTGCTGTGCATCAGTTTACAATTTATGATTTGAAAAATTATTAAGTTCACTGCTATGTCTGGCAAGAGGGGGAAGTGGGTTTGGATTCAAATATTTTTGCCTCTTGTGTTTCACATTTTTTGGAAACCTATGTATATTTAACCTATGTATTCTAACTGCACTATTCACTGATGGTTGCAGTGCACAGAATCGCAACGTTAACTTGTCTAATGCATTCTAATTGTCTTGTCTAATGTCTAATAATTTATCAAAAATACCTTACAGTTGGGCATACACAAATGGAGTGGGATTCTGTGTGCACTCAACAATAGAACGAAAAAAAATTTTCGGGAATTATATGTTCCAGCAGATTTTGTTCGGTTAATTAAAGAATCGAGAATTTCATCAGAGCAATACAGAGTGGTCTATATTGATCACAAATTTTTTAAAGATTACTCAAAAGTTGCTTATTATAAATCTATAGAACCAGGTTCTAAAGCCAGTGATCCATGCGTTTCAGATATAAAGTGTTTAAAATACAGACACTAGCATGTTTTATAAACTAAACTATGACTATAATTGGTTACTGTCACCTAACCGAAAAGTGCAACTAGATGATATTGTAATAACTTCACTTTACAGTGGTCTCATACCTTTACAGCTCAACTAATCACTAAACTCACATAATCTAATAATCTTGGTACATCATGCTGTCCGAGCGGATAAAAGGCGCATTTTGATAATAGAACAAACAATACTCCGCTGATATAAAAGATATAGCAGGTAACTTCTGTGTTTGTCATCCATTGATCAATAAGTATATCATCTAAATTTAAGCGTTTTATTTTTTCTGACTGCATTCGGACCTTTGAAAAACTTGATTTTATTAATTTTACTTCTTAGAAGGCTTGATACATACTGAATTTAATTCAATCATGTGACCTCTATCAAGGTCGACTTTTATCCCACACGACTGCACGCGACATAATATACGTGACATTAGATATATGACGTGACGTTTGAAATATGTGACATTCGGCGTATGACGTGACATAAAATGCGACATCTGACGTATGACGTTGCGTTTGACTAGATAAGAAAATGAACATACATTTGATATGAAATAATGTGAATGACGTGAGATTAGACGCAGAACGTAACGTTCGACGCAGGACGTGACGGACGTGACATTCGACGCGTGACATTCGACGCAGGATGTGACATTCGACGCAGGACGTGATATTAGACGCAGGACGTGACGTTCGACGCAGGACGTGATATTTGACGTAAATGGAATTTGAAATGATGTGAATGACGTCTTTGCGTTTGTTTTTTTTTGTGATAACATATTCATTAGCCCATCCTTTCATTTACCGCTTCATACGTAGTAATTGAACCAATAACAACGAAGATATGATACAGTGACGTTTTGGTAATGTTGGCATGTTTGATGTTATTGTTGTCATATTCGATATCCCATCCTCTTTCATTTGACGTTTTACGCCTAGTAATCTGACGAATAACGATGGAGATACGATATAGTGCCGTTTTGGCATTGTCTTTGCATTTGATTTTCATTTCAACATATTCGCTGCCACTTCCAAATTCCATCGATACCTTGCACGTTGTTGTACGTTGAGCTGTTTAGACGTTACAAGCTTAGTGTCCTTTTGGCAATGACGCCATCTTTGATTTTTGTGTCTACGTATTCGTTTGCCCCTCTCCTTTCCATCGATACCTTGCACGTTGTTATACGTTGAGCCGTTTAGACGTCACAAGCTTAGTGTCCTTTAGGCAATGCCGCCATCTTTGTTTTTATGTAAACGTATTCGTTACCCCTCCCCTTTTCATCGATACCTTTACACGTTGTTATACGTTGAGCCGTTTAGACGTTACAAGCTTAGTGCTGTTTTGGTAATGTCTTTGCGTTTTATTTTTATCTTAACACATTCGTTACCACCTCCCCTTTTTAAAGATACCTTGCACGTTGTTGTACGTTGAGCCATTTACACGTTACAAGCTTAGTGGCGTTCTGGCAATTCCGCCATCTTTGTTTTTACCTCACCGTATTCGTTACCCCTTACCTTTCCATCGATACCTCACACGTCACGATCCGCTAGCAAACGCACCCCTTTTCAACAACACCTGTTACGGTTTAAAAGAATTGACGCTATTTTCAAGTTTGAACGATGTTATACGAAAAGAAGAAGAACGCTATCTTCACGTTTGGACGATTTCATACGAAAAGAACAAGACTTGACGTTATTTTCATGTATCGACGACATCTCGAGTACCCCCGTCCCATCGTAGCCCCGAAACAGTATTACCCATAGCTGTGCGAAAACCGTTGCGCGTACAGTTCCAAGCGCCACAGCTGCTCATCGGCTCCAACGCACCTGTGACGTCAGAATTCAAAGGTCAAAGTCTCTTGAAGTGGCTTATTATCTACTGCGGTATCTTACGAAAAAATATTGTTTTTTGCTATTTTTTTCTTTGATAATACAACGCTTTTCATAACATAAAACCAATTTACGGCCCTACTTTTCATATTCCATGCACAAGACTTAAATAAAAAATTACTGAATGGCAATATTATAAATCGGTGGTCCTGTAACGTTTAAAACATCACATATTAATTTCAAAGTGCTCTCCATTATTTTCTGCTCATACTATTTAATTTTCGTTGATAATAACTTCTTTTTCCTTTGTTTGTATTCCTATATTAGATTTCAATATTTTCCTATTACAAATAAATTCACTGATTAATTTCTAAGTCCCCTCGTAGTTATACCTTCGCTTACTTGATCATACAAGAAACAGAAACCCCACCACTAAATAATTTACTTCTATCAATCCGATCCGATTTGATTAATTTTTAAAATAAACCAGCAAACGACAAAGTACTCAGAAATAAATCTTCGTGGTCAGAAACTTCCAACGGTCTAGCCACGTTGGCCACCTTGGTTATGATATAAGAAAATCTACGTCGACCTTGATTTTGGTCGAAGAAAATCTACCTTGGTTTTGTTTAGGAAAATCCCTCTAGTTTTTAGAATAAGAAAATCCATCTTGGTTTTGAGGATCCACATGGTTTTGGCTTAGAGGCATGGTTTTTTGCAAATAGTTTATGGTTCGAGTTGAGAAGAGAGCAACATGAGCATTTCTCATAGAGTTAAGCTAAGTTCTTTCTTTCTTTGAATTTTGTGTATAGATGCTTAATTCCCTGTTTCTAGAACCTCAATTTTTAATTGTTATTATATTTTGATTTATTATTTTATTAACTTATAAAATTAATAAAGATATGTGTTGAGAAATTATTTTATTAATAATTCCCGATTTCTCAAATTAAATTAGTTTATGCCGAACAACACCCCTGAGGGGTTTCAAGGTGCAATGGATGAGCTAGTCGTTACACAATTGGTGTCCCAATGTACGCAAACTATTTAATTTGTTGATTTTGGGTTTTATTAGTAAATTTTTCTCACATTTTCTCTATAAACTTTGTTTCCGTAAAATATATTTCAATTTTTTGCATTTTTTCTCTCAATAAGTAATTTATAGAAAAAAGGAGAACTCATTTGAGTTATCAGCTTATCAGTTTTTGTGTCAAAACAAGGTATTTGTTTGACCATTTATTTAAACGTTTAATTTAGATATTTGAAAAGCGAAGTGTTTTTCTCTAATTATATATAAATAAAACTTATTTCGATATCTACATAAAATAAGAAACTTTTATTACTATACTCACAACGATCTAGATGATAATTTTATAGTAATGATTAGTTTTCATAATACAAGGCGCGTTCGAAAAGTTTGCATATTAGTTTAACACTATAATTTTATTTAAATATTTTTTTTGAAACAAGCGTTAAGTATTATGCTGTATGAGTCAATTAAGGCAATGTTTTATGTAGTTCTTCTTAAATGTTGCTGCCAATTTAATTCACATATATTTCTAGTTCCAATTTAAGGACTTATTTTATATTTTGCTATAATTGTTAGATCTTATATATTATATATTAAATTGAAATATTTTCCATCTATTCCAATTTTTTGGGTGATATAACATGCTTGCAATACATGCCCAGTAATTAAACTACACTTTTTCGATTACCTTTTGCTATTATCTTGTAGGCCTATATGCATCTGCGTCTAGTCCGCCTTTTTACGAGTATTATTGCCTTTGTATTTAATAATTATCAATATGTCTCTTCCGTTTAATCCAAATCATTTAAAGTCGGATGAACTGGCTTATGAAATTCAGACAAGAGATGTTGATGTGCCAAATACAGTTGAAGAAAAAAGGAAGGTTCTTCGTGGACTTTTAACACAGGAAGTTTTTAATCGTAGCTTTTCACCTGCCTCGAATGACTTGTCATTCGAACAAGATTTCAAAGGTGCAACAACAACTTTAAAATAATTGAATACACTTATAAACAATTTCACTGGCACAAAGAACTCATCACCATATAAACAGTTAACGGATAGATTGACACATTTGTCTGGTAGGATTTCCAAACTGAATGCTACTAAAGAGGAGGAATTGAAAATTAAGCGAGAAATTAGGAACAACCTCGTCAACTTAGAAGTTTTGGCTGAGAAAATCCAAGTGGACTTACAAGAGGACGCTAACGATGAAATTCTTCCCCAAACCGCTTCTACGCCTATTGCATCAAGATCCTTTAGTACTGTTGTTAAATCCGTCCCGATTTACAAATGGCGAATTAAAAAGTTTTCCGGTCGAGAACAAATTATTTCGTTTTTAGAGCAAATTAAAGCATTAAAAGCCTCAAGAGGATGTACGGACCAAGAGTTATATCTATCTGCTGGAGACCTTCTTGAAGGCTCTGAGTTTGTTTGGTGGCACAATCATTTTATTAAGAGATCTTTTCACGATTGGTCAGAACTTGTTACAGCTCTTAAAAATACCTATTTGCCTGAAGATTATGAACGTAATTTATGGGATCAAATACGTTTTACCAAGCAAAGTTTTAGGGAACCCGTTACTACTTTTATTTCAAATTTTGAAGCTCTTTTCCACAGGCTTCCAAAAATAGTAGAAGAATGTGAAATGGTTTCGGAAATAAAAAGAGGCCTTCTTCCAGACTAAATTAAAGCCTTAGCCTTGCAAGAAGTGAGCACAATTGCAGATTTAACAAAATTTTGTAGAAAAATAGAGTCAGCTTTATCTATGTCTACTATAAGGACTCAAAATCCTATCACACCAACCCACCAGCCCGTCTACATCGAGCACAGAAATGCCGACAACAAAAGACAAGCACATTCCAGGAAAATCTCTACAAAAAAGGTCACGACAATAGACCTACGACAAAGTAATTTGCATAACAGTGATTCCCATCCGTCTTCTAATACAGTATTGCATAACAATGATAATAAAATTGTCACTTTTTCTAAATTGAATTCAAATAGTAATATAGACAAAAACGTATCTAATTTATTACCTACTTATTCTTCAAAAGTTGACGATTCTAATGATGAGTCATCATCAATCATTTTTTTGAGTAATAATTTGGCTTCAGATAGTAATTTAACTTTAGTTCCTATTTTGCCTTCTGAGAAACTAACTACTAATCCATTGTTGGACAAGCACGGTTCTAATAATCGTCCATATATATCTATTTCAGTAGATGGAGAGATTATTTCTGCACTTTTGGATTCAGGTAGCTGTTTCTATCCTGGGTTCATCATCATTGTATTTATTGAAAAAGTGTTAGCTAACTTTAAATTATGATGTTTCTATTTGCTTAACAACAGCTGATGGTAGTCTTCAAAATACTATCGGTTGTGTTGATTTACCCGTATCTTTGCAGAATATCACACATATATTGAAATTTTAAGTAGTAACTTTATTTCTCAAAAAATGATTTTAGGTATGGACTTTGTAAGAATTTTTAAACTTAATTTAGATTTTTCCAATTTTACCTTTAATTCTGTCAATTTAATGGAGTTTTCAACATGTGTTGTCAACACTATTAGTAACAAACACAGTCTAACACCTTCTCAATCAGTTCAACTCGATTCCGTGATGAAATTATTTAAAGAAATAGGTTCAGTAGATTCTATTGGTAGAACTCATCTTTACACTCATCACATTGATACAGCAGGCAGTAAGCCAATTAAACAGAGGCAGTATCCTTTGTCTCCTGCCATGCAAAAAATTTGAAATGAAGGAGTTGATGAGATGCTACGTTTGAAGGTGATCCAACCCTTAACTATTCCCACTCCTTGGCTTAGCCCACTGTGGCGTGTTAAAAAAAAAGACGGTATACCGCACATGTTTTGATGGCCGTAAATTAAACTTTGCTACGATACCAGATAGTTACCCTATGCCACTTGTTGACACTGTAATTTCTAAGGTTCGAGATGCGAAGTATATTTGAGGCTATGAGTGCAATAACGGACCAACCCACAAAAATTCAAAATTTGTTTTATTGTAGAATATTAACCGTCTAGTTAAAATATATCAGCTGCATAGTGGACCAATCCACATTGTTCCATTTCTTCCTAGATGGCAGCACTAAAGTAGTTTTGGAACTCCATATTTGATAGGATCTTTGAGAAGCAAAGTGGACCATGCGCGGTTAGTCCACTGTGCCGCTGACAGTTATATGTTTATCTATCATTCTTGATTGATATTTTTGGATCTTTTTTTGAATTATTGTGACTTTTAATTATTGTAAAATATATTTATTCTATTGATATGGATTTCGATGAAGATGCTACAAGTAGAGGTGAGTAGGTATATTTTTATAAATAAAAATAAAAAAGTATGAAAGGAAGAAACATTGTTTCTAGGTTATTATTTTATTTTATTTTTCTTAGATAGTTTTTGCTTTCAAATAATTTAGTTTTTTATATTTTAATTTGCTTTTAATAAATTTAGTTGCTATTCTTAAACATTTGTTGTAAGTAGAGGTGTGGTAGGTATATTTTGTAAAGATAAATAAAAAAAGTACGAAAGTAAAAAACGTTGTCTTTAGGCTATGATTTAATTTTGTTTTTCTGGGATAGTTTGCTTTTAAATAATACTATTTAGTTGTTATTCTTAAAAATTAAGAATTGAAAAAAAAGTTGTTATATTAAAAAAATTCTCTATGATTCTAATTTGTGCGTTTTGTTGCAGGCGGCTCAGCCTCAGAATCAGATCCATATGTGGATTCTGGATCGGAGTACTTGCCTTCGGATGGAGATTTGGCGGAAACTAATAGGGACATGGAAAAAGGCAACGATACAGAAGCAGATATCGACATAACGGAACCAACGACATCTAGTAAGCCCAAAAAGCGTGTCCGCAATCCTGAAAAACGGAAGAGAAACATAACCAAAAGAAAAAAGTGTGCTGGACAAGAGTATGAGACTAAATCGGGTAAAATTGTACATTCCAAATCTTTTAAACCATTTGAATGTAAATGTAAAGGAAGGTGTTTATTTTTTATTCCAGCAGAAAGGCAAATGGAACTGCATAACAATTTCTGTACTTTAGAATCCTTCGACTTGCAAACTGCATATTTATTTGCTCTGATTAAAGTCGTTAATAAATTGCGTAGCTACACTCTGAACACAGGATCTAAGGGGGAAAAACAGACTTTACTTTTTACCCAGTCAGGAAGGTGTGGAGCATAAGGTGTGCAAACCATTTTTTCAAGCGGTATTTTAAGTTTCTGTCGGTAGATTAGACAGACTGCTCAAACGTAAATCCATAGGAACACCACCACCTTGTGATAAACGTGGCAAACATCCACCGCACAATAAAACATCTGACGCAAAGAAAATGGAACTAAAGGAGTTCATTGAAAAATTTCCATGGTACGAATCACATTATGGGCGGAAAAAAAACAAACAATAGGAAATACTTGTCTCCGGATTTGAGTCTCGGTAAAATGTATGAGTTATATAAAGGTGAAACACAGAATCCCCTATCCTATTTTATTTTTCGAGAAACATTCAACAACGAATATAATTTACGCTTTCATCCACCAATTACTGACTCTTGTAAGAAGTGTGATTTATTTGAAGTTAAAATAAAGGCAGCCATTAGTGAATCAAGTAAACAACTCGAAACTGAAAAAGAACTTCATCAAAAGAAGGCGAAGAGTGCTAGAGATTCTTTGAAAAGAGACACCGAAATGGCAAAAAATGGAAACGCATCAGTCATCTGTTTCGATCTAATGAAGACTTTACCTACACCTGTGCTTACCGCAGGAATTTGTTACTACAAGCGACAATTATGGACCTACTGCTTAAATGTTCATGAAATGGGAACCAACAACTCATTTATGTTTGTGTGGGATGAAACCGTCGCCTCTAGGGGTCCTCAAGAAGTAGGATCCTGCATCTTATTTTACATAAAAAGATTTACTTAAGATTTTTGATGCAACAAGATAAATATATTTTGCGCTTTGTTCACAAATACATTTTTTTGTAAAGTTTACATAGTACTGATCACTTTCAAAACTTGCCATAGCTAGCAATGCCAGCAATATTTTATGATCTGTCTGTTTAATAAATTTTATATTAATTTCTTTATTATTAATTATATATTCAAAAATTGCACATATGTGAAAGTATAAAAATTTGATTTCATCCGTAGCTACACAAGCCCCCCCTTTATAAATAATCAAAGTAATTGTCTTCAACAGGAGTACCCACACTCTCTACAACGAAGTTTTTACATGCAGCACATATATGCTTATTTTTATAAATGTTGTGCGCTACATAACCACATACATATGTTTGGGTTGACTCATCCAATTTATAATTTTGTAAATAATTTGAATCAAAAATATGAAGGAATTGTGATATGTCAACATTGATATCATTTAATATGTCTTTATTAGATGGATTTTTGTTACAAGATTTTAAGTTTGCCATATTCTTATTTAAAATGTTGTGAATTCTAATTTTTCTTTCAGATTCTAGAATTTGGGTATAGGATACATTATAATTACATCCCGATAAGTATTGAAATTTTGAAATTGATATTGAAAAAACCTTTTTTCAATGACGTCTGTTTGAAATTTCCTTAATAATATATACTCAATTTGAAACTGTGAGAATGAGTATTCAATTATTTGTAATAATACAGAAGTAGTTCGGGTTAAAGCTTTATATGTGTCATTAGTTAAACCAATTCCATTAGGCAGCATTTTCCACCTCTTAAGCCAACTAATAAAGTTTTTCAAATAATTAATTGATGGATGCAATGGTGGTGTCATGGAATATATTTTCAACAAAAGTAACATTTTGGCGTTCAAAAGTATTAGGGTATAAAGTTTTATAGTTTAACTTGTATGCTCTCTTTGTTACTTTGTTCAACTCTACTTTGTAAAAGTATCTTAGATTTAGAAATGATGCTTTACGTACTTTTGTTTAAAGTCTGGATATACAAATGTTTTTGTAACGTCCTTAAGATTAAGCCAATTATTAAGAATATTTTTAAACATATGAACGGTATCATAAAGAAAAAAGAAATCATTAGGATATGCTGGATTTGCTATAAATGAGTAACTTGATAATTTATTAAACATGTTTTGATTTACTTTATTATCATCTGTTACGACACATAAGATTTTAAAACCATAATTTTGAATTAAGCTAATAATATCTAAGGTGTGTTTTTAACTCTGTACCTGACATGCTAGTTACTGGAATTAATTTAACTATTTCTTTAAAGGTTCGAAATACAGACGAGATCATAAAAGCTACTACTGTTGTTGCTAAATTATTTACATTATTATCAGCATAACCTCTGATCGTTGCACCTTTATACTGTAAACCCTTTTTTTACATATATCTCATCTATAAATAAACCAACAATTTTTTCTCTGTCTGAAAGAGTTGACATTCTATGTGTTAGGTAATTATTTACATTGTCACTTGGAGCAATATTCAATGAAGAAGATATTTGTTGTAAATGTCTTTTTGAAGGAAGTAAAAGGTATGCCCTTAAACTGTTATAATTAGATGGAGACTGATTATAAACAGATAGAGAAAATAGCAAAATATTAATACCGTATTGTATCTTATTCTGAAGCATCAAATGTAAATAATCTTTAATTAATTGTAACATATCTTGATATTTATTGACGTCTTCTGTAACTGACAAAGCAGAGCAAATATTTTTATGGGCATTTTTTACAAAAAAAGTAAAATCAGAATAGGAATGAGGAATGTAATGAGTTAGGATCTTTTCCAGTTGAGACCATCTTTCTAATTTACCATCTGCCACAATCCACTTTAAATCGTTGTCGCTTAATAAATTTTTTACCTATATATACCGCAACTTTAAAATTTTTAGAAATTTTAACACTAGTTAATATTTTTAGACCAATGTCATACGAGTCACTACACTCTTGAATGTTTAAAAAATAAAAATATACACCGTCATTCGTCACTTTTTGATTCCACTCACTTAAATTAATCTTGATGCTGTAATTGTTAATAAAGTTATCAAACGAGTCTATTAAATCTTGTTGCACAAAGTCTTTTTCCAGTTGTTCCAGTTTGTGGTTTTCTCTATCAAAGTGATGTTGTCTTTCATCTGGATCACTTCTATCTCTAGGTTTAGGAATAGACATATACGAAGGAAGATTGAGGAGAATTCTAGGCATAGCATTTAATTTCAATTTGGGATATTTTAGTTTTTCGGAAACAACATGGCCCTCTCTGTCTTTCCAGGTCTGGTTAAGTATAATATCTTCAGAATGAAAATGCTTAGCACACACAACAGAAGATTTTGTTGGGGTATACTTGTCTCGTTTGATAGCTTTTATCCACTTATCACATAGTTGTTTATCTTTTGGGAACGAAAATGTGCTTACAGGTCCTTCCAACTTCAGAATACTGGTGTAATTACTTTGGCATCGAGGTACACAACAACGTCTTGGCATCTATAAATGAAAAGAAGAAAACATTTAAGCTTGTAAAAACTCTGATTTAATTGCTTCAAGGGTTAATATAAAAAAGAATTAAAGATTGCGTTAATAAATACCAAAGATGCTTTGTAAACACTGAGAATAAAATTAGACACACAACCTAACAATGTTTATATTATTTGTTTTTACTTACTTTGAGTTTATTTCAACCTGTAGAACAAATATCAATAATATTAGTCCAATAAGATAACTTAAACAACTCCCTAGACACATAAAAACACTTAATATTAAATACAAAAATATAATTTACAAATAGCTGCCACATATATCACACATTTACAATGCACTGCAATCATCTGGCCACATTCGAATAGGACTACCATATGACGTTGCCAAATTTCTACTTCATGGCTTGTAACTGTAGGAGGCTGTGATCGTGCCAATCTTTCTGACTATATGACGTCACGACCAATGAGGACGCGTTTTGGACTGGCTGCTATAATTTGAATTTTCTCTAGATTTTAATCGTTTTTAGAGGCCAAACTAAAGACAGAAACAACTTTTTTTTGTTTGATATATATTTTAAATTATGTTTTGTTATGATTTAAGGCATTTTTTTCGAATTTAAAATTTTATGCAAGTTCCCTATTCTTCATTTGTTATGATGTTGGGACAATATATCTTCAGAATATTTCGTGGGAATCTATTAATAACAACTTTTCCTTGTATTTCCTTCTGATACTGTTCATGTCTCACTTCCATATAGTAGTAATATTGATTTGATGATACTACTAAATGTGTTTTGGCTAATTTAAGATGAGATATGATATGAGAGGATTTCAAAGGCCTGTTGTTCTTTTCCTATTCTATGTTTAATGTTTGCCTGGACTCTACCTTTTGCACTATTATACTATCAGGTAGCAAAATTCTTTAACCTGTTTTTTATTTCTTTTTGATTGATGTATAGTTTACCATGTTCACTTATTCCTATTCTCATCTATACTATCTTATTAGTGATGATTTTGAGAGCAACCTCATCTACCTTTCCCTAAAGCTTATTATGCATATTGCATATCCCAATGTTGGATTGGCAATTGGCAACCAAATCCAATCTTTATACAACAGTTACAGATGGTGCATCTGCTTACTTTACATGTAGTGAGTTCTTATTTTATTTAATTATTTAGCTAAAGGTAAGTAATTCTAACTTTTTAACTAATTTAAAATTAAAACAATTTATATTTTTTTATTTTCACACTAACACAATATGTTAAAGTAGAAATAAACAAATCAATGATCCCCTGTACCACCATCTAGATGTGTGTGCAGCCTAATATATATCCAACAAGAACATAGGTTATTTAAAAAAGAAAAATAAAACTTTGGGGAGTGAAACTGATGTTTTATAAAAAAAAATTGGGAGGTGCAATAACAGAAAAATAAAGCAAACTAATTAATTATAGAAATCAATATCTAGAATTATAAATAAAAACATAAGAATATGAAAATTTAAAATGTAAAAAATTTATTTGAATAAGAAACAAAAAAATGTGTTTTCAAGGTTTATGTACCTAACCTAGTAAAATGCGTTATTACTACAGATGAACGGACATTTTCGATTCTCATTATTTCTTCCAGCAATCTCATACATCTTCTCAGGAATAGCAGCTTCAAATCTTCCATATCACCAATGTTGTCATTGTGATCGATAGCTATGTTGTGCAATACAACACAGGCCACAGCAATGTTTATGGCTGTATCTAATTTTACCCGTAGTTCTATAGACAGGCAGGGAAAACGCCTCTTTAATAACCCAAAACATCTCTCTATTGGATTTCTTGTGGCTACTTGTGCTCGATTGTAGGCTTCCTTACCATTTGTTTTAGGCTGCAAAAATGGAGTGAAAACGTAACTTCTACAAGGGTATCCACTATCTCCCAAGAGAAAAGCTTGCCCATATAGACCACTCTCAAAATCGGCACGTATGCGGCTATCGTTGAAAATTGTTGTGTCGTATACAGAACGAGTCCTTTTCTATTCCTGAACAGTTCTGCTCGTGGACCTCCAACTGACTGACTGAATTTTGATGTGAGTAAAGTCAACAGCAGCTATTACGTTTGGAAAATTAGCCAACGCATAAAACCCAGATTTAACACGCAGGCGTCCTCTGCTGTTGCTGGCATCTTTATAAAAACTGTCCTTAACCTAGCTATAGCAAGAGATATTCTCTTGATGATTCGACATGCTGTTAATTTGTGAACTCTTCACATTATCAGCTACAGTTACTTAAAAAACTCCAATAGCATAAAAGCTAATTGTCACTAAGATCTGCTCAATGGCACTGATAGATTTGGTTCGTTAGGTTTTTAGTTCGATAACATCTATTAGTCCTACTAATTCTATCACAACTTCTTTGGGTACTCTGTATCGTTGTTTGAATTCACTATCACTGTATTGTGTCATTGGATTCTTCGTGGTTCTGTGATTAACCCTGGGGACGATATTTTCGTCTTCGATCGACAATGAAAGGTCAGAAATATTAGAGATATCCATGTTCTATAAGTTAAATAAATATTTTTATTTTGCCCAGCAGGAGTGGGCAAAAGGAGGCAAAATAAAAAGGCAAACCGAAACCAGAGATCCCTCCTAACATAAAAAGAGCGATAAAAAGGTTTTAATAGAATGCGAGTTGGAAAACGAAAGAGAACCTTTTTCTGCTAAAGAAGAAAATGATGATGCCGCTTGCATTTACTGTACAGAAATGTACAAGTTGTCTAAAAAAGGTGAGACATGGTTATGCTGTTAATCGTGTCAAAAGTGGGCACATACTGAGTGTGCCGGACTAGACATGAAAAAAAAATGTTTGCGAGCTTTGTACCGACTGAAGAATATCAATAGCTACTAATCTGTCATTTTGGCCGCCAGGTGGGGTAAAATGAACTTTTCTTGTTCATTTAAGTAAGTTTGACTAAAAGTTTATATTTTCTAGTACTTTGTTAAAAACTTGCCTGAAGTGTTTCAAATACTTTAGTTTGTGTTCTATCTATTCTATTTATAAATTTTGTAAAAAAATGTTTTCTCTAAGAAAAATTTTCGGTGGTTTAAAAATGTATGTCATTTTGTACACCCTTCCCCTACAAGTCAGACATGGGTGTGGCAAAATCTTTAACCAAACCAGGAAAACTGCTTTTGAGCATGAAACCAAACTTGATTCCTTTGTCAAACTCGACGAAACTAGTGAAAAAAGTTGACATCAATAACTTGCTGAAGAAGCATTAGGAGAGCCAGTGGAGGGACAACGAGAATTTACTCTTCTACAAGAATGTCATCGATGGGGCTGATGACAATGCAGAACGGGTCAGTTTGTGAATACATCGAAGAAGTTAACATCGCTAATGTTTAAAAATACGTTATTCTAAACAGTGTATCTAAAACACTCAAAGCAAGTCTTATCTACAAAACAACTAACAATTAGTTTTAAAGAGTAAAACATCATAGCACCGTAAACTAAATTTAATGTTTTAATAAAATAATTTATTTAATGTTTCTATTTTTAAATCACAAATATCATAACCATATAAATCACCTTATTTTTCTTGGTTCTTGTTTTTAATTTAAGGTTAAAATATAAATATAAAATCAAAGTTCAAATATTTTGCACTATGACTAACATTATCCATGAGATTTTGGTGCAAAACTCACAGTTAACTACATTTTGCTACAGAACTCACATTGTCTGAATTTTAAATTAAGTTTATAAAACAATCTTCATTAAATACACCCATTAAGTTTAGGCGAACAGTTTCTATTACAACAAAGTTGTTAAACAAAAAAAAACTGAAGCATTATAACCATGGTCTTAAATAGTAAAAAGTTTTTCTCATTTTTTCGAAAGTTGAGAAACGTGCAGAATGTGAATTTTGCATCTATACAATTGGACCGCGTTATGTAATAACAGATTCAGCGAAAAAAAATTGAAAGTCGAGATAATAGTGCCATCTAGCAGATAGGGTGCAAATATATGTATAAAAATATGTTTTCTGTAAAAAAGTATGAAAAGTTTCGAACGTAGTTGTGAGGTTCGAATCGGTTTGTAAATGCTCCCTTGTTCGCTTCGTGTCGATCGACGATGATAAATATAATAAAAGTTGAAGTTACACATAAAAACGTTGATTTTATTGACAGCTACTAGTAGTTACACAATATGATATTCGTTGGGTAACTACTTATTATAGACTGTGCCCAAATGAGCTCAAATCCCCAATTTATAATCTCACAAATAATTCATTCTCAGCACAGAGGTTATTGCTTTCTATCATACCATACTTTGAACTATTTGCTTACATTACAATTTAATCTAGGCCTTAATTGCGACACTTAGGAAGTTCAATTAGAAAATATATTATTCGGCAATTTATTTAGTTGTAGGTAAATGAACTAATTATTAAATATTATACGATATGGTTTTACAAATTCACTTATACACGGTGAAACTATAAAATATTAAGAAGTTAAGAATAATGTGAGATTACAAATTAAGGGGTTAATTTGTGATTGAACAAAATACAAAATAAAGCGGTTTTTAAGAACCTGTATTAAGCTACATTGATTATTTTATTAAGAAAAATCTCACATTAAGATTTGTAATATCGAATTAAAAGTCAAGTTAATTTTACAGAATTAAAAACTTTAAAAAAAAATTGGAATACTAAATCAAGCCATAAAATATTAGTATATAATCCACCGTCAAAAACAAAAATCCTTACCTTCTAAGTGTAATAAAGAATCAAGCACCACACATAGTCAGTTAATTCTTTAAAACAGACATATTGTGTTTATAACAAAAACATGTTGTCTAGCTTTCAGGAGATCGAATTACGCGTCATAGTTTGTCGGATAATTCGTTATTAACAGATAATACAAAGTACTAACAATATTTCAAAAAGTTTCGTCTATATTGCCAAGAAGTAGAGCGTTATTTATGTGTTGCGGTAAAAAAAAAGTTACTTTCGGTATATTTTTATTACCTGCTATAATATTGGATTTGGTACGTGTCTTCAGCTAACAGAAAAGATAAAGGTTGAAAAAAATAAAGAACTTAAATATACATTATTAACCGAAAAACGCATACATAAGTTACGAGCAAAAGCTTTTTGTAGTTTACTCCAAGAAAAAAAGCAAGGCCTTAAGACTATATCCTTTGATTGTCAAAAGAAATGGGCGATGCCGAAGATTCCTGATCAGTATGTTTAGTAGAGCCGGCAGTTATATACGTACAATTTTGCTGCTGTAACAGGTTCATCCCATTCGCCGTTGACTAAGGAAAATGCGTTTTTGTATACATCGACAGAAGGTCAACATTGAAAAGGACCAAATGAAATAGCCAGTGCCGTTTATCACAAACTTTGCCACACAACCTTTGATGACAATATACGCACTGTACGACTTGTTGCAGATGGGTGCGGAGGACAAAATAAAAATTATATCATGATAACTATGTGCACTAAATGGCTTAGTGTACCAGGCTTCTTGATTCCAATATATATGTTGTAAAAGTCTCAGATCTTTATCATCTATTCCAATCATTTCTAGATATTCAAACAGCCTACCGTGTTAAACCCTAACAAACGGCTTCTCAAAATCTATAAAACAGACATGAATTGATTTATATACTTCCCATGATCGTTGAAGTAGTGTTAACATTGAGAACAAAGCTTCCTTGTTCCAATCCTTTTCTGAAACCAAATTGTTTATTTTCCATTGTATCTTCACATTTTCGCTTGATTCTATTAAGAATTATCCTACGAAGTAGCTTGAGAAAGTGACTCATGAGACTAATTGGAGAACTAGGGGGATATCTCTCAATCACATCAACCAAGACCAACGGCTCCCGAAGCATCAAAGGACCCCTCAGTGTCACCTCATGCGGGGAAATCCATCGCTCTATCCAGATATGTCACCAATGAGGAAGTGCTGAGAAGAATGGGTCGAGTCAAAAAATTGTTGAGAACGATAAAAGTACGCAGACTGCATACCTTGGACACATACTAAGAAATAATAAATATAGTCTTCTGCAGGTCATCATGCAGGGTAGAGTCGATGGCAAAAAGGAATAGGTAGAAAAAGGAAATCATGGCTGCGAAATATTCGATACTGGACAAACATACTGTAGACGAATTATTCCACGTTGCAAAAGACAGAGAAGCTTTTAAAAATGTGGTCGCCAACCTCCGTTAATGGGACGGCATAGGAAGAAGAAGATCCAGATATATTTTTCAATTTCGATCCAAATGTGAAAGTTATTTGATAATAGTTAGAACAATAATTGTCTAATTATGGATTTATTAAGTCAAAAAAGAAGCGCTATCTGGATACACTTTGCTATCACTTCTAATGATAAGGCGAAATGCAATTTTTGCAACGGTATATATTATTATAAAGGCGGAAATGTATCAATTTAAGAAAACATCTTAAACATAAACATCTAACAATGGTTCTAGAGGAACCACTCGAAAAAAGAAGCAGTCATCCTGAAAGCATTAATCCTTTGCACATGGAAGTAATGCAAGCAGGTAATTTTTATATTTCGTGTACAATTTAATTTAATACATACATATATATTTAATTTAGGTCCATCCACATCAATTGAACTTCAAGGTTGGAACAAAATAAAGTAACACCGACGATATACACTGAAGAGGAGAAGCATACAAGACCTGTAAGTGTTGAAACAAATTCAATTTCTAAAAAACAAAAACAGTCAAGTCTGCACGGATATGTATCACGACCAATTTCATTATCACGTCAACAAAAAATTAGCGATTTAATATTAAATATAATAGTAAACGATCTTTAACCTTTTTCAATTGTCGAGGATCGGGGTTTTCGTAAACTTTTAAATGAACTTGATCCGTCTTATACCACACATATCAACATTTAGCAAATCTTTAATGCCTGCTAAATATGAAAGAAAAGTTCTCGAAGTTAAAGCTCTTCCCAAAACTGCTGAATATATCACATTAAGTACCGACAGTTGGACTTCTATTAATACAGAAGGATATGTAGCACTTACAGCATACTTTATAACAACTGATTGGCAGTATTATGGGTGTTTACTGTCATGTTTTAAATATGATGGGAGGCATACTGCTGAAAATATAGCTCGTGAATTACGGCGAGTTGCAAATGAATGGAGCATTTCTGACAAAGTATATGCTATAACTACCGACAATGCGGCAAATATTATAGCGGCAGTAAAAATAACTGGTTGGGTGCATATTCCTTGTTTTGCACACACTATCAATCTGATCGTTAGGAATGGATTGGTGCACATAGAGGAGCTGCAAAAAAAAGTTAAAAAAATAGTTGAACTAAATTTTTTGAAACTCAGTCTCAAATGAATCCCAATGCTACTCCTTTAAAACTAATTATTCATGTACAAACAAGATGGAATTCAACATATTATATGTTAGAAAGGGTAGTTAAATTATGTAACCCATTAGCTGCCACAGTTGCTGTTTTGCATAATCCAGTAACTTTACCGACGGAAGAAGAATGGTTACTATTACAGGAATTCTGTAAAATATTAAAACCATTTGAGGTTGTTACTGTAGAAATGAGTTCCGAAAAACAAATAACTCTGTCCAAAGTAATTCTTATTATTAAGGGGGTATTATCATCTTTAAAGCGAATAAGAGTTCAAATTACGAGTCAATTAGGAAGAGATTTAATACGTTCATTGCTAGCCTCAATAACTACACGTTTTGGGAACCCTGAAAATAACACAATAATGGGAAAATCCTCTTTCCTGGATCCAATATTTAAAACTAAGGGATTCAATAACGATGACTGTTTAAAAAAGGTTAAAGATAGACTTCAAGAAGAATTAGTGGAGATAATTAAAAAAAGTCAACAAGACGATACGGTCCCAGAGCCTTCCAATGATACACATCAGTTACCGTTGACGGAGACATTAAGTACAGAAACTGACGACATCATTTGGCAAGATTTTGACAACTTGGTCAAATCTTCAAACACTGTAACAAGCCCAACGGCAGTGGCTATTGCTGAACTAAAAATGTTTTCAGAAGAGGCGAATTTAGAAAGAAAACAAAATCCTCTGCTCTGGTGGAAGGAAAGAGAAAAGATATATCCATGGCTTGCGGTATTAGCAAAGAAATATTTGTCAGTACTTGCTACATCCGTTCCATGTGAGCGTGTATTTTCTAAGACAGACCAAGTCATTACAGACCGAAGGAACCGCTTGAAATAAAACAATATTGAAACTATTTTATTTTCAAACTGCAGTGAAAACCTATAATAAGTGAAGTACATTTTAAAAATTTTTTGTCATTGTTATTGATAATTATTTTATTTTTTATATTTAGAATATACTTTTTGATAATTAAAAATTTCTGCTCTTTTTGTTTATAATGCTCTTACACATGAAACAGGCTATCATGTCTTATCTTAAATTTTATAGTTAGGAGCTTACTTCTATTTTTTTTTAATATATATACCTAATTACCTAATACTTTAACAAAAGTAACTATATAAAAGTAACCGTTACAAAGTAACGAGTCCTAACACAAAAAGTAACTAATCGTTACCAGTACTGAAAAGTAACTAAAGTTCACATCACTAGTATATAACATGGATGAGACGGATCTCAATTTTAAAATGCTTCCAGAAAAAACATTTTTAAGAAGTCAAGTCATGAAAAATCGGCTTCTAAATTTAAAGAGAGAAAAGAGCGCATTACAGTTGCTGTTTGTTTCTCTGTTCGTTGTTGGTAAGTCCGCTAAACCGCGTGCATTTAAAAATTTACATCCATCGTCCATCCCCGTATTCTACATATCCCAAAAATCAGCATGGATGAGCGCTGATCTATTCAAAGAATGGTTTGAGCGTGAATTTGTTCCGAGAATAACGAGCCATCTTAAGAGTGTAAATCTTCCCACTAAAGCAGTCCTACTTCTGGATAATGCTATAACTCATCCTGGAAACCTAACATGTGAGACAGATGACATAAAAATTATCTTTCTTCTGCTAATGTGACAAGCTTGGTGCAACCAATGAATCAAGGTGTGATTGAAAGCTTAAAAAGACGATACAGATGTAAATTACTGTCCGAAATTTTACAGTACGCAGAAAGTGAAGATCTCAATCTTATTGATATCATAAAAAAATTAACTTAAAGGACGTAATTTACATACTAGCTTCTGCCTTCCAAGAAATTCCTACTTCTACTTTCGTTAAGTCTTGGCAAAATCTTTTCAAAAACTAACATTGAGTAACTTGTTGAGTGTCAACAATTACACGAAGAAGATAATTCTACCACCATTCTTCAAGATCTCCAAACGTTATCCGAAAATGTCTAATCGCTGGCCGAAGATATTGAAGAATGGGGAACCGTGATGAGGAACTTGAAAACGAATTTTTGACAGACGACGAAATAATTACACTAGCAACACATGAAGAGCCCTATGAAAAGGAGGAGGCTGATGATGATGATGTTGACGGAGGGGAAAAGGTCGGCCATACCGAGGCGAGGGCTACAATGGAGGTGGCATTGAAGTATATTGAACAACAACCTGGGCCATTTCGAATAGACGTCTTGGCTTTTAAAAAATGGACATATATAGCTTTTAAAAATTCACTTAATGTCAAGAAACAGAAGAAAGTTGCCGATTTTTTTAAAACAAGTTTGAAAAATATTTAAATATGTATGTATAAGTAGATATAATATAGGTCTTTGAGCACACCCGTAAATCGCATCCCTGAAAATCGCAACCCCCGGTTGTAACTACCAAACGGCTTAAGTAGGATGACGTGTGAGGTATCGTTGGAAAGAGGACGAAAAATGGAGTTTAACGCAGTATGTGCCGTACGTTGAGGCAAAAAAAGATGGCCGCATTGCCAAAGGGCGCTATAACGTATCTTCCTTGCTATTGGCCTGTATGGAGTGTCAAATGAAAGCGGCGATGACACAGAAGCCAACTGTTAATTCTTCTTGTTATCGTATAACGAAACTTTATTTCAGAAGCAAAAAAACAAAACTTATGCGATCACGTTCGTGCCGTGTGGGATTATGCCTATAAAATATAGAAACACACGAGCATAGACCCAGTCAGCATATGAAATTTCCTACAGTTAGTTCACAATGGTGTTAGTGAAAAAATATTGAATAAGTAAGCGATTTTTTGTTTTCATGATTTAAATAATTTTTATGTATGTATTGTGTTTCTTTCGACTTGTAGATTTAGGTCTTTACTCTACAAAACATTCAAAAATTTCACTCTCTTCTTTAATAATTTTTTTTTTACTTTTTTCGATTTCACACATCAGGTGTCTAAAATAATTAAATTTTACAAGTTCATGTCTCCTTTACTAATACATCTGACTTTATGCTTAAATAAAAAATTCTGTTGTATTTGCAGATGGATCTGACCAAACTAAATGCATCCTCGTCTATTGCAGGGGGAAAACCGACAATAAATGAGACACTTAATGAGCCACAGAAAATACTATCGGCAAAGATAGTGAAAAGTAAATTTGGCCAAGCTGTTTTGCTGAAGCTAGCAGAGAGGGTCACGTTTCCGTCAAAGCGAGTGAAGAAGTCTACCGATCATATTTGGAGCACTTTCCCAAACATAAATACTCAATATTATACGAGGGAACGGTTGCAGTCGAAAAACATCCAGCCAAATCATTTAGAATAGTAGAAAACTAGATTAGAGAAGCGAGTGATTTTTTCTTATTTTTCTTTTGTATGAGTAGCCATAACCATGCATAAACAAGTGATTAAACAGTCTGATGATTTGCTTCACACTATTAAAAAGCTTCGTAAAATAATGTTTGATAAATTCACTGAAAGGGATCGTAAAGTTTAGACAAGACGGTTAAATAGTCAAATTTGGAGATGTAATACAGTAATTAACAACAATAAACTATCCACTGGAACAGTTGGAAACTTGCAAACTAGCATTTTAAGCATTTTAGGCAAATTATTTTAAATTTCAATAATAAACATATTGGGTTTGGTCCTTAGATCAAAATTACGCAATAGAGTTAGATGGGAAAATGCCATTTCGTGTTTTGTTAGTCGAATGACAACTGGGGTAATAGTAAATTTATGTCATAAGGATGTAAGAATGTTTTTGGATGATGCTTTTACAGTTTTTAGTAGAAAAATAAAACGATTTTAAAAACAAATGGAATACTTTAAGTCAACACTGCATTTTACGGTGAATTCGTTAAAAAATCTATGTTAGCGAAAGTTTAGATTTAAAATATTTCAATACGAAAAATGCAGCTGTAGATACATCGACTGATTTACATCGGTGGTTTGAAGAAATCGTTAGAGATAAAATATTTACCAAGCTTTCTGATTTTTCGGAACACGATTCGGGTGCTATGCTATCTAAAGTAGAATCTAAAATAGAGATTCAGAAAAAACGAGCGTGCATTCATGTTCGCAATTTCGATCAGGCGTTTCTATTGGGCAATAGTTAGTGCGTTACACCCTGTTACGACAAATCCACAAAGAGTGTCAAAATATCCGCACTATTCTACTATTTTGCAAACAGGAAAAATAGAAGACCCAATGTTATTACATGACATTACAAAATTCGAAAATTTAAACAAAATATCGGTCAATGTTTTTACAATAGAAGTAAATGTGGTTAAGGAAAAGCAATTTTATAGTAATAAAGAAGTGCCTGCTAGACTTGCCAAAAAGTTGTAAAAACACCTGAATTTGCTCCTAAAACAGGATAAATATTTTCCAAAATTAAACGATTAAGATGCTCCACCAGTAGATGACGATGAGACTGAAAAATGCCTTCAGTATTGTTGTATTAAAGAGTTAAGGGACTAATTATGAGATGCTTAGACGTGATTTAGAGCTTTCATCTTCAAATGAGGATAACAATGATAACATTGCCGACCCAAATTAACAACCTAACTCAAAGCTGAAAACGCTGCTGATCATCCAGATTCGACATCTGAAAGCATACCTACTGAACGCCAAGTTACTAAAAAAAAGGAGACAAATTTCAGCTACAGAAAAAAGTAGAGATAACAAAAATAAACATCCCATTTTGCCTAGATGCACTGCGAAGTGTAAGAAGTCTTGTTCTGAATTCAGCGAAGAATGCAGAGCAGATATTTGGAATGCATAGGAACGCAGATTATACAACTCGAAGGCTGTGGCTTGCAAAATGTGTTTCACTTAGACCTGTTTTGCGTAAAAGAGTTCCAGTAGCTGCTAATAAAGTATTTAGGAGAAATGAAACAAGCGTATTTTATTTACGTAAAAACGATATCACCGAATTTCTGCCAGTATACAAACTGTTTTTACTAAATACATTTGGTTATATCAGTGATTCGGTTATCAATGAATTATCATATGTTATCAAAAAGGAGAGCTACTTAATGCACATGTAAAGGAAAATCGAGGTAAAAAATCCAGTAATGTCTGTGACAATGACATAATAGTAAATCATATAAACTCTTATAATTCCTGCGTTAGTCATTACCGCCGAAAAAACGCCCCTTTCACTAGATATTTTCCGTCGAGTTTAACAGTTTCTTCCGTGTTTAATGTCTTCAGATTAAAGCACCCAAATATGTAAAATTTAAACTTACAGAAAAAAGACAATGAAAATATCTTTACACATGCCTCAAATGGATTCATGTTCTGACTGTTTAGAGTACAAAAACTTTGTAGAAGCAAGCAGCACATGCATAGATAATTCGATTGTATCTTCTACCATAAAAGTTCAATGGGAGGTACACAAAAAAAGCAGATGATGCTAATAGATATTACAAAATTGATGCAGAATTACCAGAAACTAATAAAACTAAGTATTTTTCTTTTGACTTGCAAAAAGTGTTATTTTTACCAATTATGCCAGTAAACAAAGATGTCTTTTTTACAAGTCGTTTAGTTATTTTTAATGAAGTCGATATCGATGCAATATATGCTTTAATTAAAGAAGAGCGTGATATGAACAATTTTGTTTTTTGGGCAGATAACTGCAGTGCCCAAAAAAAAACTGGTATTGGTTTACTGCAATAGCGATTATGGTAAATAATGATACCCATACTTATCATGTACACAACATAACCTTCAAGTATCTTACCAAAGGTCATACACACATGACTGCTAATAGTATTAATGGTAATATTGAGCGACAAATTAAAAAATCAAGAGATCTATTTGACTTTCAAGATTTATTGTCTGTTATAAGAAAATCACGAAAAATTTTAAATGTACTTTAAGTACAAACTTCATTACAATGGCCAAAAAAGAAACGACAACCTCGAAAGGTAGATGAAAATGATCCTCTGAAAACATTTTTAATTAATCCCATAGTAGAAGCTAACTTTTCACGAAGTTCTAGCACCCTTAAATTCAAAACCAACTTCGAAGACGAAAACTACCAGGAGCTTGAATTCCTGCAAGTAAGGTTCGTGCTGTAACATTTTCCGCAGAGGACCAACGCACGAGGTAATCGTAAAAGCAAAAAAGATGAAATAATACAGTAACTTATTCCGTTAAAGCCCGAGAACAGAAGATCTTTTTGGCTTAATTTGACAGCCTCTGAGACAGTAGTGGACGATCTCCTCCAAAACCGTGGATAGCAGCAATTACAGGACAATGACCATTAAAATATTCTTACATTAATTTTTTTATATATTTGTTAAATGAACGCGAATAAAGTATAATTTGTAGTACTTAATGTCTTTACAAATTAGGATATTTTATTTTATATTCTTAGGTTTCAAGTAGAAACACAAGAGAGACATTCTCTTTCTAACCACTAAGAATCATCCTTCAATGATTGAAGTAGACTAAATGTGGACCTGTTATGAAGCCATCGACTGTTGTCGAATACAATGCAGCAAAAACCCTTAGTGATGTTTCGAACCAAAAAGCGGCATACAGTTCTCCCATTCGTAGAAGTATCAAGTGGTACCGTAAAGTCGCTATCGAACTTTTCACTAATACGGCAGTTGTCAATGCGCATGTGCTTTACAAATATGTTACGGGTAACACAATACCTATTACTTTTTTCCGAGAAAAAATAGTTTTTCATTGCTACACTAGGGGTGCTCCTGAATGACAATAAGAACAATCCGTCCGACACTGCATTATAGAAAAAGAGAAAAGAGAAACATGCACACTTTGTATTAATCTTTTTCAGAACGCGATGGAAGGCAATCCGCAATGAAAAATGCTAAAAAAGTACAAACATGTTATTAAGGCTGTCCCTCAACTAACTTTATGTGCATTTTGATATCCATGCAAGTACTTATACGAAGTTCATGTAATAGAATATCATAATATGTATATTTGTTGCAATGTATTTTGTTCATATATTACAAACTGTGTGGGACAAACTGGTTTACATGGTCTGGACTAAAATCAGGAAAAAAAATTACACACAGACCGTGTGCACCAAAAGTCAAATTGTCATGAACACACAAAAACTAATAAAATTTTGATGTCGAAAGTGCAAAAAAATCATTTGGTCAAAGACAAAAGTAGCGCGTTTATGCTTTGGAGCTTAACGTGTTAAATAGCAAAATACAAAGTTTTTTGAAGTGATCATAATAATAATTTGATCACCCACTGTATTTTATTATATTTTATTTAAATCTTTAAAATTCAAAAATTAAAAAGGATAGTGGATGTATAATTTTAAAGTGTGATTGTGCGCTATAGACTTTAGACCGGTCTGAGCGAATGTCACTAATTATATAAATATAAACAAGATAATTCCATTGGAATCGGCCAACCACAGTCCATCCGATGAGATATAAACTTGTTTATAACATCATTAATAATAATTCAATAATAAGTTTGTTGTTATTTATTATTTAGTAAGTTTATTGTTAATTGTATTAAGAGCGTGTGTTTATAGTTCGGCAATAAGTATTTTGTATTATATTTTGAAAATAAAGTTTTTAAAAACAAAGTGTCTACAAAAATAAATTTAATTGACGCAGTCGCAGTAGGATTCCTTAAGGTTGAAGCAGTTTCCTGAGGGCTAATTATAAGAAAATTCCCGAAAAAAAGCAGATCAACCGTTGGTTTCCACCATTTGTTTGGAGAATCTACGTACCAGCAAAAAAGGAAGTTACTGAGAAATTGTATATTCCTGTCTTACTTTCCTTTTACTGGTTATTCTCTTTATTTAGTATAGAATTTTGAAATTAACTATGTTTTTGCCGAAACAATATATTTTTCTTATATATAATCTTAGAAACTTCTAATTTTTAAAAATCTTATTCTACAGAGTAGATTAGTTTAAACTAAATTATATTTAAATTTGAAAAACAATATATATATATATATATATATATATATATATATATATATATTATAAAGAATATTTTTAATGCAAACTGATATTGAGGACACAGTTGTAAATTTAAATAAAATGGCACTTAATCAAACACCAACTATACAAGCAGCTAAGACTCTTGCACACTTTTACCAACATTTTATGGCGATTCTCTGAAACTGGAAAATTTCATACAAATATGTGTCAAATATTATCTTACGTACGGACAAACCATAGACAACACATTAAATGATTTTACTTTCAATGTTATTTGTTCTAAATTATAAGATAATGTTTTAAATTTTGTTATGTGCCGACCAGATTTAATACCTGGCCTCTAATCAGAGAAATATTAAAAAATAATTTTGGAGATAGAATTGACAGACCAACGCTCACTAAAGAATTCTTACAATTAACAAAAGGTAGAAACGAAAACATTCTTGACTTTGTTGCAAAAATTTCTCAACTTAAATCAAGAATAGAAGTAAAAATTAATTCAGAAACAGAATTAAATGCAGATATAAAATTATTATTAATGGAACAAACTGAATGCAATTCTATCGACATTTTATTAGCAAATGTAGATGAAAAAACTAGAACAATTTTAGAAATTAGAGAACAGAGAACGTTTATTCAAGCTTCAGATATTATATCTAGACAGATTTACAATGACCAACGAATTCAATCTTTAAATCCTTTTAACAAATTTAATAAAGGCAAACCCAATTTTCAAAATCACAATTATATGCCAAGTTATAACCAAAATTTTAATTTTAATCATAATTCTAACTTTAAAAATTTCCAAAATACTTCAAATAAATATTTTTAACAAAATCGACCTAACTTTTTAAATTGTAATCATCAATATACAAATATGTATTATTATTCGCATAATAATAATTTTAACCAACCCAGTCGTTTGAGGCAAACATTTACTAGCCAACCTATAAATATTCAGTTAAAACTAATTAACAAAAAATATTTTACGAACGAACAAGTGTTCGGTAAGCCAAAACATATTTTCGATCCAAAAAATGCCCCAAAAAATACACATCAAACAGAACCAACGTCCACTACATCGAGAATGCCTTCTGCTAAACAAAAATTTCAATTTCAATAAAGTGCTCCTCCTACTTTTCAAGTAGAAGAACTGAACAATATATCAGAAAACGAAATGGAGAATAATCCATGTTCATGTTCATGTTCCTATTCTCAAAATTAATATTAATTAATTCGAAAAATTACGAATACGAATCCCAAGATCCAGATCAGTCAAAATTTCCCGAGCGTATTCAGAGAAGTCTAAACGATTAGGAAAACAAATCGATCTGAATAATATGGTCCCTAATTTACTGCCTTATATTCAAATAAATTCCCCAACTCCTATAAAATTATTAATAGACACAGGATGTCACCCATCTCTTCTCAGACCTTATATTGCAGAAAAAATTACACGTCATACTACTCCTATAATTACTTGTGCAGGATCAAGAGAAGCACAATTTAAAGCCAAAATTCCCCTTTTAAAAGAATACAAATTATTAGATTGCCTAGATTTTGTACTATTTGATTTTCATAATTATTTTGATGGAATTCTTGAAATTAGAGATTTACGAAAATTACATTATAATTTAGATATAATTCGTGGAAATTTTTTTTAACAGAACCGCAATGATACCGTTTAACTATAGGAAAAATTTTAAAACATCAAAATTCCTGCTTTATCTACGATAATAAAGGAAGTATATACCTCATTGCCAAGTAGTGATTTATACTTACAGGAAATAGAAAACCCAAGCAAAACATTAAAGATTCCATCTAGTTTAATAAACATAAACAACGGAAAGACCAAAATTGAATTTATCAATAAATCTTTCCACGCTGAATTAGTCAGTATAAATATAATTTTTTAAATAATTTTGTGGAAAATTTGAAACAAATAATTATAATTACTTTTCCATGGAGAAAGTTATGAATATTTCCGCAAATAATAATGATTTTAATACAGAAGAAATATAATATTAAAGAAAATTTTAGAACGAAACATTTAAACGAAGAGAAAACGAAATCACTTCGATTATTAGTTAGAGAATACCGAGATATATTTCATCATCCTTATAATAAATTAACGTTTACAAATGAAGTAAAACAAAATTAAAACTAGTAATGAAATTGCTGTATACTCTAAAACTTATAGATATCCTTTTGTACATAAAGAAGAACTAAGAAAACAAATAAGTAAAATGCTAGAAGCTGGAATAATACGACCATCTCAAAGTCCGTGGAGTTCCCCAATTTGGATTGTTTCAAAAAGCTAGATGCTTCTGGAAAACAAAAAAGGGAGAATTGTAGTAGACTACAGAAAACTTAACGAAAAAACAATTGACTACCGCTACCCTTTACCCTAAATTCAAGATATTTTAGATAAATTAGGACGATGCCAATATTTCTCTACATTGGATTTAAAATTCAATTCCAAAAACAGCGTTTAATGTAGAAAATGGTCATTACGAATATCTTGGGATGCTATTTGGTCTTAAAAACGCACCGGCTACTTACTAAATAAAATATGCTTCGTATATATGGACACCATAATTATATTTTCAACTTCTCTTCAAAAACATGTCAGTAACATAAAACAAGTTTTCAAAAGATTAAAAAATGCTGAAATTTGGTCAAGCATATCTTATTAATTACATAAATGCTGTTTAAATAGTAAATAAATTAATATTTTTTATTAGCCATTACGGAATTCCTAAAAGAATAACATGTGATAATGGCATAGAATTCAACAATAAAACCTTCCAAGATCTCTGTCTTTTTCATGGTATAGATATTCACTATACAACCATGTATAATCCCAATAGTAATAGTCCCATTGAAAGATTCCATTCTTCTATAATTGAAAGTTTAAGAATACTAAAAGAAGAAAAAGAAAATATTCCTATAAATATTCTAATGCGTTGCGCGATATTAGCCTATAATAATAGTATACATAATAGCACTGGGTACACTCCTTTTCAAATTATGCGAGGAAAACTAGAATATGAAAATCCTTTAACAAGATGAAAACCAACGCATAACGCAATATATCTATGATCATTCAAATAACTTAAATATACTTAATGATTTTATTCGAAATAAATTAACAAAAACTCAAAAAAACAATTTAGAAAGACCCAATAGAACAAAACAGAGATAAAATTAGATACAAATAAAATATATCATTTACGAAATATAAAACCACAACGCTTTGTTACAGACATAAGTAAACAACATGAGGCTGATAGCTACGATGATATTCCTCTGGCTATAATGATATCAAATGCTAGAAATCAAAGAAATTAATAACCCCGTTTTACCTGTACAAATTGGCAAAGCAAAAATTTTTTTATCCAAATATATCTTTATATATCATATTAATTTAACTCAACCACTCGAGAGAAGTAATCAAATAGAATACAAATTATTAAAATTAAAGGATAATATTACGATAAATAATCAGTTTTCTTTACTAATAGTAAATAAATTAGATTATGGTATAAAATTAAGTGAAACTATAAATTCTCAGCTAAATCGGAGAAGATCAGGAGGGGTTTACGGCAGGAAGATCTTGCATAGACCACTTACATACACTAAAAAAGGCATATTGACACGGTTCCCGGAAAACAAATATGGAACACGATGAAGGAAATCGGACTAACTCAGAGGTTAATAGAAGCCGTAAAAAACCTTTACAACAACAAGGTAAGAGTTAAAACCGGTAATAAATAATCCAACGAATTTAAGACCACAAAAGGCTTATTGCAGGGATGCTCTACATCTCCGACATTGTTCAAGATATTCTTTGAACAAATATTAAAACCACGGAAAAGGAAATGTGAAGGGATGGGAATACCAATCCAGGACACCTTCTCGTACACATTAAGTTTTGCAGATGACCAAGTGGTAACGGCTCAAGATGAAGAAGATCTGTGCTATATGCTCCGAAAATTAGAAAAGGAATACACAAAAAAATGGACTGAAAATAAACCTAGAAAAGACCGAATATTTAACAACAGAGCAAGAACCAGTGAGAAACTGGGAAATGGACGATAATAGGGAAATTAACGGCACTGAAATTACGCAGTATAATGACCTATGGAGCAGAGAATTGGGTAATAAATAAACGAAACAGGTCCAAAATCACAGCAACTGAAATGGAGTTCATGAGAAAAAGCTGCAGAGTGACAAAAATAGATCGCATCAGAAATGAGGCAGTAGAACAAGACATACTCAGCTACATCGAAGAAAAACGTTTAATTTGGTATGGACATGTGAGAATAACAGATCATACAAGGTGGATAGCAAAGATTTCGGATTGGAGCCCAATAGGAAGGAGGAAAAGAGGTAAAGAGGTAGACCCCGAAGATCATGGAGGGATGAAGTGGACAAGGCCATAGAAAGATGAGACTTTAGAGATGGAGAATGGCAGAACAGAAAGGACTGGAGACGTTAGCCGAAAGAAGGAAGGCGGCAACAGCTGTAAAAATCCTTATACAGATAGATAGATTATCTCGCTTAGAAATTGTCTGTGAATTAAGCCTAATAGGGATATCACTTAAAAACGTGCCTTCAAACTTTACCTCATAGATAGTCGGGAAAAAGTAGATACATAATAAACTAATAATCACAGAACAATGTTAACAAAATAATAAATTTTGTTTGCAAATTATCTATATATATATATATATATATAATATATATATATATATATATATATATATGCCTTGTACCTACTTCTTCTTTATGTACCTTGATTTACCTGTGTTAGGTCGTTCTGTATTTCTCCTATTATTAAAATCTTGTCTATTATAATTAGTATTGGTATTAACATTTTGTCTATTGTAACTAGTATTATTATTAAAATTTTGTCTATTTTGATTATTATTGTTGTTATTAAAATTTTGCATTACTTAAAATTAGATTATTACCATATCTATTATTATTATATGATTGTCTATATTGTTGATTATTATTCTTATTATATTGAAAGTTATTGTTTTTTCTATTATTATCATTACTCATCCTAATATCATTGTTATCATTATTACTTGTCATATTACCTCTTTGTATTATTTGAATAAAATTAATAAAATTATCTGTTTGAATATTTTGCACAGTTACTGTTTGTACTACATCAGCATAAAAATGTCTACTACATTTAAAACTGTTTCATCCTCTCTAAGTGGTGGTTCTAATATTTTTATAACTAAATATGTTTATAACTATTATGAAACATACATATATATATATATATATATATATATATAATATATATATATATATATATATATATATAAACAATATAAATTTAAAACAACCTATCTAAAATTTGAAATTCTTACAATTATTAAATTATATTAACAAAATTTGGTACCTTTCTATCACTGAACGTTAAAGTTATCCAAAATCAAAGTTATAATCACCACTAAATATCTTCTTAATCAGCCTCTGTTATCCTTGTATTTGTGAAATTGCATATAGGTATTATAATTTAAAATTCTTGTAATTTCCATATAATTTTCTATACTCCTGTATTGAATTATTTATATTGAATTAATTTACTCTCTTACTCTCCAACTGTATCTGACTTAATGAATTCTTCTAAGTTAATCCTCTCTTCTAATTTCAATTAATTATAACTGTCTTGAACTAACTTTCTTGATGAATCTTAATTTAATTGTAACTAACTGACTGACTTCATCTAACTTAATCCTTTTTTCTACCTTAATTTAACTTAATCACTTCATGAATTCTTCTCACTTAATTAATTGTGACTGACTGACTTAATGTAACTTAATTTCTGACTTCTTCTAAATAACTCACTTAATAATTGACTGTAACTGAATAATTGACTGTAACTTAATGACTTCCTGTAACTTAATGATCTTCTAACTTTACTAACTTCACGAATCAACTGTAACTTACTTAATAATTCATCTTGCTCCAAATTACATCGTTTATATTTTTTTTCATGGTTCCAGAATGATCGGGACGGAAATCATGTTCTAAACTTTTCATCTCATCCATAGATGAAAGTTCTGCAATCATCTACTATGCAAATAGGATTAATTGTCTTGTGTATTGACGTTTTCCAGAAGATTCTAGTGAAAATCTATAGACATTTAGGCTTTCAGATCAGAATTCACTAATATATATATATATATATATATATATATATATATATATATATATATATACATATATATATATATATATATATATATATATAATATACATATATATATATATATATATATTATATATATATATATATATTTACGGCATAAAGTGGACTCCGCCCATGTTAAAATTCAGGTTCAGGTGAGCTCCGTGGTCAAGTGGACACCGATATACGGAGCTCACTTGGCCATTCCATAATATTGGCTCTGTCGATTCGTCAACATGTATAGTTTCATAATTTAAAAAAAAATTTTGGAGCCCATAATTATCCCTGTATCATAAATGTATATCGCTTAGTTCACGTGTATATATTATAGGGGTCGTTCAGATCTTTTTCACTGTATATTGGAACCATATGTATATCGGTTTAAGTAAGCTCTGATGGTTTGGCAACTCTGCTATAAGATGTATAATTCTCGCGTAAAGTCTGGACGGTTTATATGGACTCCTTAGTTTTGTTATCATTCATACGCATTACAGTGTGTAACAGATATGTATACTATTAACTACCTGTTTTTGGTAGGTACGAGTTCTCTAAAAATAGCTTTATAGATACAAAAGGATTTCATTACCAAATTGGATTTTGTTTCATATGCGGAAATTTCCTAATGTATTTTGTTAACGTAAATATGTCTTCATAAGTTTTATTTAAGAATCCGATTAATAAGAACTTATTTTATTTCATCCATTGTTTTATGATATCTTGTATACAGCTTTTTTATTATTTTATTTCTGATTTTATCTATGTACTACATATAAGTTTGGATAAAAGGTTATCTCAAAATAAATATTTAAGTGCTAAAATAGATATTTTTGTGTAAACATGGGTAGTATATAATGGGTAGTATGGGTAGTGCACAAAAAAAGAAAGAATTTATCTAACAAGCATTATACCACTTCTCCAATATTACATACTTCTGAATGTTTTATTTTCTATTTAGGGTTAATATGTTATCAATATAAGTGGAGTTAGTTTCAAATTTGCAATGATCTTTATAAGTAAAAGCTTACTGGCTATACTTAACATGTTTAGTTCAAATAAATAAACCTTGTCCCTTCAGAAAAGAGCGATTTGAATGGAAAAGTCAACTAAGAAAGTGTGATGAATCTTATACCACCCCAGCTTCACACAGGTTAACCGGTGTTTTCAGGCAAGAGTCCTCCAGGCAAATTTAAGGAAGATAACAACCATAAGGAAGTTCCTTTCGAGGGTTTAGATGGCGAGGAGCAGCTTATATTTTTTTGTATATCTTGCAGATGTGATGATCTGATGACTGACTAATTTATAGCTAAATATACTTACGTGTTAAGTATGTGTTTTTTGTCACCCATACTAGCAAGGTATATTCGGCATCATAAGCATAGAGTTTAAGTCTACGTTTTAAGGGTGGAAAAATGTGCTTCCTATTTTGAGCTGACAAGTTTGCGGAGAATATTATTTTTCTGGTTCTAGGTTGTCATTTGGTTTTAAACAAAGTTCTGTGATAGAAACTATCTTCAAGGTATTTATAGCAAGTCCAGAGTTTAAGGATTTCATGACACTATTGGTTCAGGTATATCTTCAGATTTGTGAAAGCGTCTCTATTAGGGACATTTCCGGGGTTTGGCTTAAAATTAATTTATAATCTATTTTTATTATTTCTAATCCTATTCCGATTACTACTTAAAACTAAACATTTGTCATCATTGTCCGGTTTATTTAGTAATTCTTCTTTCTCTACTCGTTGCTTGGCCTCTCCTTGGTTCTTTTTATGTTGCTCTGGTAGTTTTTTGAACACGCTTTTTCCAACACCTTTTCTTCTTTATAGCACCATCTCCATTCCTTGCCGTCCACTGTGATTTTATTGTATCCTATTTTGACCATTTTTCCATTTTCCCTCATTTCTCTTGCTTTATCTCTTAAAGCTTCCATTTTTTCTCTCTCTCCTTTCGTGAGATCCTCTGTAATCCATATTTTTTCGATCTTCACATTCTTAAGTTTGTATTTGTTTCTTAAGATTGTTGTTTTTTCTTCTTCGCTTTCAAGTTCAATTAAGCATGTTTTGTTCCTATTTTTTGTGCTCTTTTAATATTGGTTTTGACTCCAAGATGATTTTCTAATATAGCAGTCATTCCCTCTTTCAATGTTTTTGGGTCTTCAGAGTCTATTTTTGATGCACGGATGATTATATTCTTTTTTCTTTGTCTAACCTTTCTAATGAGCGTTTTAGATCATTTAATTCTTCCGTTATCTTTTTGTTATCGGTTTTGGTTAGTTCGTTTTCTCTTTTCAGTTCTTCTTTCTCTTTTGTCCATTCTTCCTTCACCCTTTCTATTTTCAGTTTTATGCTTTTTATTTCTTCGTTATTTTGTTTTATCTCTTTTTTAACTTCATTTATATATCTTCTCGTCTCCTTATTTTCTTCCTTCATTTCTGTTTTCAGCTCTTTTATTTCCGTTTTTTTTCCATTTCGCGATTTTTTATGTTATCCTTTGGAGATGTTCTTAACGTGCCTTTGCTTCTTTTGAAGGCTTCCTCCTCGTCGAATGAGTTATCGTGTTCTGGCTTATTTCTTTTGCTGTTCATTCGATTTAGTTATTGTATTACATTTACTTTTAATTTATTATTTTAATTTAATTTAATTCTAATCCCAACTTAAATCAAATCTATTTTAAGGCCAGATCAGGATTTTTGTAATAAAATTATGTGGCTATTATTTTGATCATTAATTGCTTGTCAGCACTAATTACTTTCTTATCTGCCAAAAAAAAAACAAAAACAAAAAACGCGTAGGAATGCCTAAGCAGGTCGACCCTTCGAACATTCGCCAAAACCACTTTTTTAATCTTTCACTCAATTATTCATACTTAAGACTTGTTAAAATTATTAAAATAGTTCTAGCTTACTTGTCTGATGGTATTTTCTTTATTAACTACTATCACATGTATGCACTTAACTTTTGATACTTATTTTTGAAATCGGTTGAATTTTCTAACTTGTAATTCCCGAATAATTTTAAGTTTATTACGAAGCGAAATTAAATGAACCTATTGTTGTTACTTGCAGGACCGTTTCAAATAGTCAAAAAATTAATAAACAGACTACTAAAATAGAAATATCGCCTATTTAAGACGTAATCCATTACCGGCCCAAGGTACAAAGCACTCCTGCTAATGATATAGATCTCATAAGAAACTCTCTCGTCCGCAAACATCTTCAATAAAGTGAAGAGAACACGAAAAATTTTTCACTTAAAATCAACGAAATGAAAACCAGATACAAGCGAATCAACAAAAGAGACCAATTCAATAAATCTAGATGAAATATTAAAGTTAACAATCACAATTTCCAAAATATGGAACACTTTAAATATCTTATAAGATAAATTATCACGGTTAATAATAATACTACTAAAAAATACAGAGAATAACTAAAACTTTAGACCTATTTTAATACATGGATGCAAATCATGGACAATGAGTAAAACAAGTAAGGAAGAATTACGAATATTTGAAAGAAAAATAATAAACATTTTTTAACCTCATTATCATATCGCTACAAATCTGCATAGAATAAGAACACATACTAAATAAAGAAAGCTCTTATAACGATATTGTTCCGGAAAATAAATCCCTTAAGGTAGATCGGACACATGCATAGACGCCAAGATGTCAAACTTATAAAACTGGTATGGAAGGAAGTTAGCACAGAAAATGCCATATCTAAAAAAATAACATTTCAGTTGATTACAGAATCGTGGAAAATCGATCAACTTGGAGAAAATTTGTAGTTAGCGAAGACCCACCCAGTGTTGTAGCGCTACGTTATGATAATGATAAAGACAAACTAGAAACAGTGACAAAAAGCAACAAACATGGACTAATGGAGTGAAACTGCTTTAAAATCTTGATTAGAGAGGATTAAAATGAAAGTATAAGAAATACAATGTACTTTCTTAGCAGTGTACTTTTACCTCTTTCAATAAAGTATGTTTATATGGACTTCTTATTTTTGTTATCATTCATACGCATTACAGTGTGTAACAGATATGTATACTAATAACTAACTGTTTTTGGTAGGTACGTGCTTCTCTAAAAATAGCTTTATAGATACAAAAGGATTTCATTACCAAATTGGATTTTGTTTCATATGCGGAAATTTCCTAATGTATTTTGTTAATGTGAGTATGTATATACGTTTTATTTAAGAACCCTCTTAATAAAAACTTCTTTTATTTCATCTCTTGTTTTATGATATCTTGTATACAGCTTTTTTATTATTTTATTTCTAGTTGTATCTGTGTATTACATATAATTCTGGATAGACGGTTATCTCGAAATATAGTGCTAAAATAGATATTTTTGTGTAAAAATGGGTAGTAGTGCACTAAAAAGGGAAGAATGCTTAATTTATCTAACAAGAATTATATCACTTCACGATCACTAATCACTACATATTTCTGAATATTTTATCTAGTATTTAGGGGTAATATGTAATCAATATAAGTGGAGGTAGTGTCAAATTTGCAATGATCTTTACTTTATAAGTAATAGCTTACTGACTGTACTTTACATATTTAGTTCAAATAAATTAACCTTTTCCTTCAGAAAAGACCGATTTGGATGATAAAGTCAACTAAGAAAGTGTGATGAATCTTGTACCACCCCACATTCACATAGGTTACCCGGAGTCCTCCTGGCAGATTTAAGGAAGATAACTACCATCAGGAAGTTTCTTTTGAGGGTTCAGATGTCGGGGAGCAGCTTACTTTTTTTTGTATATCCTGCAGATGTGTTGATATGGCCAGTTTTTTCTTCGATTCTAGTCATAAAATGGGCTGGTATGCGTGGAGTTGATGTTACGAATCTAGACTTTGTTTCTTTCGTTCTCTAGCTACTTATCTTCGGATATTAGGTGGATTGATAGCTACGATATTGTAGAGCTTATGTACGGATGTGAGTCTTAATAACTACCATCAGGAAGTTTCTTTCGATGGTTCAGATGTCGAGGAGCAGCTTACTTTTTTTGTATATCCTGCAGATGTGTTGATTTGGCCAGTTTTTTCTTCGATTCATAAAATGGGCTGGTATGCGTGAATTTGATGTTACGAATCTAGACTTTGTTTCTTTCGTTCTCTAGCTACTTATCTTTGGATATTAGGTGGATTGATAGCTACGATATTGTAGAGCTTATATATGGATGTGAGTCTTAATATAGGTACTCTGAATTTGACTGACTTATTTATAGCTAAATCTACGTATTAAGTATGTGTTGATGTCACCCATACTAGCAAGGTATATTCGGCAGAAGCATAGAGTTCAAGTCTACGTTTTAAGGGTGAAAGAATGTGCTCCCTATTTTTAGCTGACAAGTTTGCGGAGAATATATTTTTTTTGGTTCTCATTTTATTTTTATAGTAGTATTAGGTTTTCATTTAGTTTTAAACAAAGTTATCTGAATAATAAAGTGTGATAGAAACTATCTTCAAGGTATTTATAGCAAGTGCAGAGTTTAAGGATTTCTTGACACTATTGGTTCAGGTATATGTTCAGATTTGTGAAAGCGTCTTTGTTAGGACATTGAAGGAGCATACCTAACTTTTTCCGGTGTGTGGCTTAAAATTGATTCAGATTCTATTTTTATTTTGTTTAAGGTATTATTTAGATTTTTCTCTACTTTAGCAACAAAAGTTTTTGGTTATGCAACAATAGATGTATCGTCTACATAATAAAAGTCCTACTATTTACCGGTATGGGTTGTGTAAATGTTATACAGCGTAGGTGCGATTACGGTACCCCAAAGAAGACCGTTCTTCTACGTTCTCCATCTGCTATTCTTACCGTTGAGTGATACGAAAAATCTTATGTTGTGTAGGCATACACGGATAATACAAGTAAGTTTATTACCTAAGGGAATATCACATAGATTTTGAAAAAATGCCCTCTAATTTAAGGTGTCGTAAGCGGCATTGAGATTGACAAATACGACTCCCCATACCTGATATTTTTCATACCCGTCTTCGCTTTGTTGGGCAAGATTTAGTATTTGTGATGTACACGATCTGCCCTGTCATATATAGCCACTTTTGTCTTTTAATTTGAGTTCTTCTTCTATTATCGGTTTATATTAAGGATCATGTGCAGATTTATTTTGTATAGCTGACAAAATAAATAGATATATTGGCCGATAGCTTTTGTGGTCGTTGGAGTTTTTGCCAGGTTAAAGCATAGTGATAACTTTGTCTTTGCTTTGCTTGTCTACAGACTTTAGATATTAGCCATTGTAGTATGTTTGGTCAAAATTTTATAATGAGTTTTGTGCTCAGATCCTCAATCGGGAGCCGTAATATTGTTTATTTTATACGTGGATAGTGGATCCAAGCTCAACATAGGTAAATGGTTCCCGCAGTGACTAGTTTGAGTCCTCTCTCATTTTAAGTTTTTCTTTGCTTCTTTGCCGGCACTTATTATGTAATCTTCTGCGATCAGTTTTATACCAAATACCCTAGGTTTGGCCCTCTATGTGCTTACTGCACTAGAAATACGTCACATTTGTGTTAAGCGTTTATGTCTGATAAGCTTAAGTAAAGTAGAGCGTATGTATAATACCCAGTTAAGTGACAATCATATTATTCATGTTAATGTAAAGTTAATATACTTTTTGCTTATATAATTACTCAATATAGTATTTGCTTTATTTATAACACCTTCCATCAGGCTTATGAATTGTCTTTATCTCTAGATATAGTTTACTTTATCTCTATAGAATAGTTGGTCCTAAAAAGGACCGATTTGACAAAACTAATATTGGACGAGTGATTGAAGAATTAACCAATTAATTAATTATTCATTACCCAAGGTACGCCCGATTGCAGTGGTCTTATTAGTACTTAAATTTTAGTGAAGGCTTCTACGTTGAACTCTATAAAAAATGACAAAGTATTTACTTTATATAGACTCTTTGTAAAAAGTAAATGAGTTTGTAACATCGGTCACAACTCATATATGGATAATAAGGAAACAAACAGGTTAAAATAGGTGTACAAAATTTTAACTAAATATATATCGGCGCCATTGTTCAGGAGATGAGTTTTATCCCAAAGATCAAAGATTACATTCTTTTACATGGATATTCTAGGTTCTATTTACTTATTTTCATTACTAAAAAGTATATTTATAATAAAGGCCTTAAGCTGTCTTTAGATTCTATGAAATTTTTTTGGCATAGACTTTTAGTCATTCAGCCAGACTCAACATGGTACAAATAGTTGTTTGAGTTTATATTAATAAACATACAAAACAAAAGACAGGTAAACAGGGTCACTCTCTTCTCGCGTAGGGGCCCATCAAGGCATTTTTTAAAAAGACGTACAACACTAGGCCACGGTAAGAAAGGAATTTGACAATTGGGTTAGAAACAAAGGTTACGTTATTAACTAATGCATAATTACTTAGATGGTTATTTTACTATCCTTTAAAAACATAACTAAGGAATCATACACTGCTCTCGAGTCTAGTGATATCCATGAAAATTTAAACCTATGGAAATTGGCAAATTACAAAATACAGACATAATTCTGAATACCAACTTGGGACAAACAGCTTTCCCCTCCTCAACTTATTCAGTTACAATCTATAACGTGTAAACGCATACTTGTTTTATTGTTAGATACAATGAATTTCCATCAAGTAACTTTCAGCAATGTGACAACAAATTGCTATATAACAGTACGAGGCAATATCATCATATTTGCGTTACATTAATATTTATGTGGCAATCAGCTGTAAAAGTCATTGCCGTTTTTCCGATCGTATCATATTTTAGCATAGTCACATAAGAATTCTTTTTAAGCAATATACTGTGTCATATTCTTCTGATTTATTTTGTTGACAATTTATTTATGCTTATTCGTTCACCTTTTGTAAAGCAGTCTGTTTAAATATTAGGGATTTATATAATCTTTTTGTTTATATAATTTGTTTATCAATTTTACTATTTTAGAGAGAGTTTCATAATTATAGTTTTTTTTGATTTTTTCTATGGTAATACATACTCAATTCGAAAAGGAGAAAACCAACGAGTTCTAAATTGAACATAGACATTATTCTCCATTTCTTCCTATATGTTATATAGAGATCATCGTCATCGTATAGTCGGAACGCAACAAGATTTTATTACCATTTCTTCCTTTTTGTCCTCATTCCTATTGCAAACTCAGCCACATAAATGGTGTTTTAAAAATATATGTCAATATTGCCGAAGTGCCTTTCCTAGGATACTTTTTTTAAGCCTAGTTCGTTTGATTACATGTAATTGATTTGATAGTCCTCAACAGATATGTATTGATTGTAGGTAGGATAGCAGGTGTTGATAAATATGATGAGTCGGTAAGTAGTCTCATTATTCCTAAATCTGCGCCCTTCATCCGTGGACATCCTAAGGGCATTTTTTCTCTCGGGGCATCCTACCAATTTAACTTGAGAATGCAGTTAATGAGAGAGCCTTTGGATAAAGCCAGCGCAACTTTGGAGTTGAGATTTAGGTTCTTGTACCACGTTGCTATCTTTATATATGTGTTTGACCTTGGCATTAGTTTCGTTCGGTATTGGTTAGTACTCGGACCTTTGTAAGTCGGGAAATACCTCTGATGGCTTTTCTAGCAATCCTGATCTAATTAATACGTTCTCGTTACATATCCACACATTAGCACTGGTTCACCGTTTTATATATCCTGATTTTGGAGATTTATATTAGGCTTCTGGATTTAAAAGTGTTATAAGGGTTCTATATACATCAGTTAGCTACCTGAATTTTCCCTTTTATTTCTTATGTGACAACGTTATCTACGATATCTAAAACGCTGCAATCATTCAAAATTATATAGCTTTATTGTTACGTTATGCCTTACTCTACATCCTTTCTTTTGTATGTTAAAAAACATTTATTTGATTTTCTCATTAGTGACTATTATACCGTTTTTGCTGCTAGTAGCATTATTTTATAGCATTCTAATATTTAATTTATGGATTATATTCGGATAGCAAATAAATATTCTTTACTTTCTCGGAGAAATAATATTCTAACACACAAAATCCTATTAAATTGCCAAAAACCTCCGTACATATTCTGTTCACTTATGAGGGTAGTATAGTCCTGGACTGGCTAATTTTTGGATAATAGGAAACATGAGTGTAGCAGTTTTAATGTTTTCGGGACTGCTACTTGGTATCGGGGAGCTGAAATATTATACCAAGGTATTGCGTATAGGAATTGTTGCTTGAACTTTATGATTATTAAACAACACTATATTTCCTAGTAAAATCATTATGACTTTACAGTAAGACAAATTTTCGATGTTGGTTATGAAAACATCATGTACATACCACCGGGTTCCCTATGTCGATCTCTAGAAAAATCGTTATAATAATGATACGGGAAACAAAAAACCAAGAATGAAAATATGCGTCAAGAAACTCTGTGATATAGCAGTCGAATAAAATACAGATTGTCAATTCAAATAGTCAAAAAATTAATGAACAGCTTACTAAAATGGAAATCTCGCCTATTTAAGATGTAATTCATTAAAGGCCCAAGGTACAAGGCACTCATAGCATATGCTAATGACATAGATTTCATAAGAAACTCTCCCGTCCGCAAACATCTTCAATAAAGTAAAGAGAGCACGAAAAATCAACGAAATGAAAACCAAATACAAGCGAATCAACAGAAAAGACCAATTTAATAAATCTAGATAAAATATTAAAGTTAACAACTACAATTTCAAAAATATGGAACACTTTAAATATCTTAGATAAATAATCACTGTTAATAATAATGTCAATAACTAAAAACTTTTAGCATAATTCAAATTTTAGACCTATTTTAATACATGGATGCGAATCATTGACATTGACTAAAAAAAATAAGGAAGAAGTACAAATATTTGAAATAAAAATAATTAGAAAAATGTTTTAACTTCATTATCATATCGCTACAAATCCGTATAGAATAAGAACCCATACTGAATAAAGAAAGCTTTTATAACGATATTGTTCAGAAAAATAAATCGCTTAAGGTAGATCGGACACATCCATAGACGTCAATATATCAAACTTGTAAAACTGGTATGGAAGGAAATTAGCACAGAAGAAAGAATGCCGCTTAGGCGTCTCAGTAAGCAATGGAGAGAAAACATCCAATTATATCTCAAAATATTAACATTTCATTTGATTACAGATTCGTGGAAAATCGATCAACTTGGAGAAAATTTGTAGTTAGCGAAGACCCACCCAGTGTTGTAGCGCCACGTAATGATGATGATAATGAAAAAGGAGAAATAGTGACAAAAAGTAATAAAAATGGACTAATGGAGCAAACCTGCTTTAAAATCTTGATTGGAGAGGATTAAAATGAAAGTATAAGAAATACAATGAATGATTGATGGATTCGAGAAACTTGAGACTTGAGAAAAGCACACTGACGTGTGTATCCATATTAAATTCCTTAGATTTTTATACTTTTTTTAGACTTTTATACTAATAGCTTTAAAATTGAATGTTTGGTGAAAATAGCTACGTGACTTTAATGCATCAAATATTTTGTTAATTAAAAATCAACATATTGAAATTAGACAGCAAAAAATTATAATATTAAAGATTAATTTATAAATTATTATAGTCTAATTTTAACTACTTCATGAAATAAATATTACACGCCATAAACTGCAGTAATTGAAAAATTATAAAGATCTTACAGAAGAGTTTCTTAAACTGTTAGACGATTACGCTACTCGATGTTCATATTAATAGGTTCCAAAATGTACCACCTATAAAATTTAAAAATCTACTACTAATACAATTATTGGCAACATCGCAGGAGTTAAGAAGTCTACGGAAAAGTTATATACGGATCCCAAAAATGTTTAATCCTATTACGGAGTCCACTTGATCCGACGTATTGATCGGAGTCTACATAAAGCGCTACTAAGATAATAATATACACGGCGTATATTCTCCTGGAGTTAGTATAATACCGTTTTAGTACGGAGCCCATATTAACCGCTAGAAGTATATATATATATATATATATATATATATATATATATATATATATATATATATATATATATATATATATATATATATATAGTTTTGAGTTTCTTGAACCGTATTATATTTAATATAAAATTTTAATATATAACTAATACGACAAGAACAACGTCACTGCGCTCACAAAACATGAAAGCGGGAAGAAGCATAAATTTGATTTTGAAAACGTCAAAATTTTAAAAACAGAAAAAAACAAAAAGAAGAGGGAGATATACGAATCAATAGAAATAAAAAGAAACACCAACGCAATAAATGACAAAAAAGATACACAAAAATCTAAATAAATATATTTCAATCTGATTTAAACAATAATAATATAACATCATAAAAAGCTCTTAAAGTCATAACATATCTCCACCTTACCTTTTCGAAAACATCAACGATACGCCATATAAAAATAATTATATACTAATGACAGTAAACAATGAGATATCAGATATCAACTTTTATATGTCAGTTCGTTAATGTCTGTGTCACGTTTTACGTTTTGGTAAGTCATATATATACATATTTTACAATATCTGTTTGTCCCTATATATATATATACATATATATATATATATATATATATATATATATATATATATATACATTTTAGAATCTTGACAAAGGCAAGGGTTTCCTGCCGAAACGTTGATTGATTGCAATGAAAAATAAAATCTAGTTCCACATATAACATATCTTTATTGAACCTAAACCCAAGAAACATTAATTTTATATTATATATATACATATATATATATATATATATATATATATATATATATATATATATATATATATATATATATATATATATATATATATATATATATATATATATATATATATATACATATATATATATACATATATATATATGTTAGTTTGAAGTGTTTCACGGATGGAGTAATATGTTGAACAATTATTCCGGGAAAATATCCGTTGGTCATTTTTTAATTGCAGACGTTTCGCCAAGGTCTCACTTGGCATCTTCTGTGCGTTGTCTTCGGTCTCGTAGTCGGTAACTGAATGAGCTGCGCTCAGTCCTCACTTCTTTTATATCGTGCGCTGTTCGAGCGGATCGTCGCTGATTGGCCGTATTCGTTACGCCGCTAGGCCCCGCCCCCTGGGGAGCGAAGCTCAGGCAGTCAGTTTGATGTTGGCGTCTCGAGATTATGGACTTCCAAGATTAGAGGAACACAAACTAGCAATCGCAACAGACAGCTAACATCTGCTCTATTTCAACACGAGCATAACACAGGCCATAAAATAAACTTCGAAAGTTGCAAACAAATAGCCAACATTGAACACTTCAAAACAAGAACCATCAGAGAATCTATAGAAATTGAAAAAGAAGGTCTTCTTAACAAACGTGACGACTCCTTAAATCTGCCCCAAGCTTGGAAGTCCATAATCTCGAGACGCCAACATCAAACTGACTGCCTGAGCTTCGCTCCCCAGGGGGCGGGGCCTAGCGGCGTAACGAATACGGCCAATCAGCGACGATCCGCTCGAACAGCGCACGATATAAAAGAAGTGAGGACTGAGCGCAGCTCATTCAGTTACCGACTACGAGACCGAAGACAACGCACAGAAGATGCCAAGTGAGACCTTGGCAAAACGTCTGCAATTAAAAAATGACCAACGGATATTTTCCCGGAATAATTGTTCAACATATTACTCCATCCGTGAAACACTTCAAACTAACATTATTCACCTCTACGGGGAGGAGACATTTAATGCCACCAAAACTTATGAGAGTTTAAGGAAAAAGAGATGTCAATTACTATGCAACCTCACCTTCCTACTACAATGCCGAGACTTGGACCTTCAACCTACATTTACAAAACTTTCTCATCATACAAACACGAGAAAGACTAAAGCTATTTTAAAACAAGCCAGCATTGCTCTACTTAGAGCAGAAATAAAGAAAACACGATTCAACATAAGCGTGGTTGAGAACCGCCTGTACAAACTACATCTACAGTTGAGCGAAACCATTCATGCACTTCTATGGAACCAACTTGAATTACTTACATACTGGCGCATTGAAACAGATAAACAAATTTCAACAAAAAAGCTAGAGGGAAAGATAGAAAAGCTCAAACCAAAAACAACGAAATTTCCACAGCCAACATGCAACAAACATACTGTACATAACATGTCAGACTATCCTCTTTCTGAACCCGAAAAGAGCGTTCTGGAGAAAGGGTTCAACTATGCCATCGCACCAAAAGTAATACCCAAAGAGGAAATCATAGCCAATGTTGAATCAAGCTTAACAACATTAAACGAGCAAGATGCAGAGGAAATAAGACACCGGGTTGCCAGCATCCTCAGAAAAGCGAAACCACCGAGGCCTAATCTTACGCACAAGGAGCATCAAGCCCTCAAACACCTCAATAAAAAATCAATCCATCATCATACTACCGGCCGACAAAGGAAACACAACTGTCGTCATGAACATCGGGGAATACAAATCAAAAATGCAAGACCTCCTAAAAGATGAAACATATAAAGCGGTATCGAGGGACCCCACCACATACTTGGAGAAAACTACAAAAACTAAAATCAACAAATCTCCTATCGACGAAACAACAAAAAGGGCACTCATACCAAGAGAAAAATCCAGTAGATGCCCAAAATTCTACGGTCTTCCAAAAATCCACAAGCCAGGTGTACCTATGCGACCCATCGTTAGCGCATTCAATTCACCCCTACAAAAACTTGAACGGTACATAGCGCAGATACTCCAACCCATCACGGAAAAGGCATCCTCATACGTTAAAAACTCACACCACTTCACACAAATATTGACTTCAACTACACTCAACAACAATGACATAGCTAGTTTCGATGTCAAGTCATTATACACCAACGTACCAGTAAACGAAGCACTCCAGTTAATATCGGAATACGAAGACCTTCCTGACCATATCATAGAACTAGCTCACCACTGCCTCAACAATGCATACTTCATGTACGATGGACAAATGTACCGACAAACAGATGGAGCAGCAATGGGTTCATCATTATCACCGGCGGTGGCCAATATGTTCATGATTTACTTTGAAGAAAAAGCCATCAAAACATACGATAAAAAACCGAAACTGTGGCTAAGATACGTAGATGACGTATTTGTGATCTGGACCCATGGAAGAGTAGAACTTGAACAATTTCTTAATCATCTAAATAATCAACACCCAAAAATCCAATTCACCCTGGAGATTGAAGATAACAACCAACTTCCATTTTTAGATGTTCTCGCAATAAAAACACCGAGTGGTAAATTTGAACACACAGTATATAGAAAACCAACTCACACCGATAGATATCTACAAGCCAACTCGCACCACCATCCTTCCCAAATACAAGGAGTAGCTGACACTCTGATATCAAGATCAAATAGCCTGACCTGTACTACACATAGAAATGCAGAGCTCAAGAACATAAAAAAACAATACTGAAACAAAATGGATACAGCTCAAACACCATCTACAAAGCAATAAAGAAACAACGGAAGACCACACAAAACACACAAGAAGACAACAAAAATCAACCAAGAGCTATTCTACCATACGTGAAAGGAACCACCGACAAGATAGGGCTCATTCTCCGAAAAAAGAACATATCGACAATCTACAAACCGAAGCAAACAGTTCGATCGATCTTAAGAAACCCCAAAGATGCAACCAAACTGGAAAATCAGGGTGTTTACAAAATTGCATGTGGAACCTGTCACCAAACCTACATCGGACAAACCAACAGGAGAATTTCCGCAAGATTAGAGGAACACAAACTAGCAATTCGCAACAGACAGCTAACATCTGCTCTATTTCAACACGAGCATAACACAGGCCATAAAATAAACTTCGAAAGTTGCAAACAAATAGCCAACATTGAACACTTCAAAACAAGAACCATCAGAGAATCTATAGAAATTGAAAAAGAAGTCTTCTTAACAAACGTGACGACTCCTTAAATCTGCCCCAAGCTTGGAAGTCCATAATCTCGAGACGCCAACATCAAACTGACTGCCTGAGCTTCGCTCCCCAGGGGGCGGGGCCTAGCGGCGTAACGAATACGGCCAATCAGCGACGATCCGCTCGAACAGCGCACGATATAAAAGAAGTGAGGACTGAGCGCAGCTCATTCAGTTACCGACTACGAGACCGAAGACAACGCACAGAAGATGCCAAGTGAGACCTTGGCGAAACGTCTGCAATTAAAAAATGACCAACGGATATTTTCCCGGAATAATTGTTCAACATATATATATATATATATATACATATATATATATATATATATATATATATATATATATATATATATAAATATATATATATAATATACATATATATATAATATATATATATATAATATATATATATATTAAACTTTTTACATCCGTAATTATATTTAAATTACAATCTAAAACTAATAAATATGTCAACATGTCAATATGTAAAAATGTCAAATAACACAGTGTATATTTGGTTGCCTATGCACAAGGCTCACTTAAATATATTTATTTATAGAATAGAATAAAATAAAAAACTTTTAAAAATTAATCCTATGCTAAATTTTCAAAAATACCCTCATATAATTAATTTTTTAATAATATTCGCTAGTATATAACTTATAATTATTTCTTTAACCACTATTTAAGTAAGTTTATTAATTAAACATCATAATATTACTATGCTAATTTCTTTTATATCTAATTCTTATTCCAATATATATATATTATATATATATATATATATATATATATATATATATATATATATATTATATATATATATCTGTGGTGTTTAAAAGATACAAGTTTCTCGTATACAAAAATAATTGAGATATGTTGATTAGAAAATGAACAGTCGTCTTCTAATAATGTAAGTATTTTAATGTTTAATTTTATGTGGTAAATAATTGCTCAATTTTTGTGTCCAAGAATATATAAGAATGTATAAGAATACTTATTAGTATTTAAGGTATGATTTATAATAAATTTCAGTTTTTTAGGTAAGGACAGATATTACTAGCAACATTTTGGATGACTAGTTTCTCACTAGTGTAGAACTGACTGATGTTGAATCAGCTTCATATTAAGACCCCTCTGAAAGTAAAGAAAACAATTTGCACGTTTTAAGATCAGCACTATCTTCACCAGTAAATCTTGAATAAAATACACATCTGCTGAATGTATTAGCATATGAACATCCTGGTGATGATTTTAGTTCTGGATCTAGCGCACTATCAAAACACTCAAAACACTCAAAACGAGTTTGATGATCACTTTCCTTTGGTGCAAATAACTATAAACAAAAAAGAAAAAAGGGCCAGGGTCCAATGCAACAGAAATTACGAAAAGGTCCTTCTGATAAAAAAGGGTGAGGAATCCCTTGGTTATCCTTGTATTTGTGAAATTGCATATAGATATTATAATTTAAAATTCTTGTAATCTCCATATAATATATTTTCAAATATACTGTATACTATGTTCTTGTACTATTGACTGCTTAACTTAATGAATAAACTCCATACTGTATTACTGTACTAATAATTAACTATCACTGTATTGAACTATCTATATTGAATTAATTTATCTCATACTCTCCAACTATATCTGACTTAATGAATTCTTCTAAGGTAATCCTTTCTTCTAACTTAATTTAATTATAACTGTCTTGAACTAACTTTCTTGATGAATCTAATTTAATGACTTATGTCAGATATTACCTTTACTTGAAACAATTTGGTGGATGAAAGGCTTAGTGGTATTGGACCACGAAAAAGAAGAAAAATAATAGACTATGAAGTATGCTATGAATGTTAAGTTGTTGTTGTTATTGCAAGTATGTCAATAAATATAATTTTAAATAACTGTAACTAATTCTGTATATATACAAAAAAAACCAAATCCAACATACGCAAACCTCTTAAAACGGGTAGTTTTTTGGTGGTGCGACAACTTAATTGTAACTGACTGACTGACTTCATCTCACTTAATTAATGCCTTCTACTAACTTTATAATTGACTGTAACTGACTAAGTAACTGTAACTTAATGCCTGCTCCAAATTACCTCGTATTTATATCATTTTTTCGTTCCAGACTGTTCTAGCAATAAACCATGTTCGAAACTCATTGACGTTTTCCAGAAAATTCTAGTGAGAAACTTATGGACATTTAGGCTTTCAGACCAGAATACACTATTATATATAAACTGAATATCTTAGACTAATACATTATCACTATTTTACATCCGTAATTATATTTAAATTAAACATCCCAAACTAATAAATAACCCCACTTCACATGCGCAACCAAGCAAATGTCAAATAACACAGTGTATATTTGGATGACTATGCACATGGCTCAATTAAATATGTTTATAATTAAAAAAAGCTTTTAACATTTATTCCTATGCTAAACTCCTTAAAATACCCTTATATAATTATTTTTTAATAATATTCGCTAGTATATATCTTATAAATTATTTCTTTAACCACTATTTAAGTAAGTTTATTAATTAAACATCATAATATTACTATGCTAATTTCTTGTATATCTATCATTATTCCAATGCCCAAAATTAATTTTAAAATAAATAATTCCTTTATTATTTTTTTAAATATTAATTTTCTTATCCACACACATTCGTAAACATATTCACAATTAATATAATTAAATAATTTAATTTTCTATCTAAACTTACCTTATACTGCGCCTATGTTCCCTGTCAATTGTCAAATTGTCAAATTTCATGTCAATTGGGAAATATTGTGTTTACAAAGAGGATAAATAATAAATTTTTACACTGTTTGTTTATTAATAGACAAGATTCAGGAAATAATTCCTTCTCCTCGTTCAAAAGACCCTCTTTAATATAAATGGTAAGTTTTTCATATTGACTTTAGAAAAATATTTACAAAATTAATCTTATGCATAACCCCAATTAAAATTATATTATAAATTATATGATGTTATTTTATACTTAACTCTAATTAAAATTATGATTTTTAGGACCCAAACAAAAGCACAAATTCAACACCGGCTCAGAGAACTACCAAAAAATATGATGTTGATTGATAATTGATACATTATCCCACAATAATGAGATTTACCATCTGTCTTGTTCAACAAATCAAGTCTGTCTGTCTCAAAAAATCAGTTTACTGTTTGTAGTGTTATCAGGGTTTAGTGAACTGTTTGTAGTTATCAGTGTTAAAAGTATAGAAAACTGTTTGTGATGTTATTATTTACTGTATTCAGTGCTAAATGCCCAACAATAGAGTCAGGAACATCGGTCCCCAATTCACGGTTGATAACTCTACCTTTGAAGTGGTGGACAAATACACATACTTAGGCTCCCTGATCACCAAAGAGAACGCCATAACGGAAGAAATCAAGCGAAGGATAATAATGGCAAACAGATGCTATTTTGGACTGAGTAGATATATGAGAAGTCGAAACTTAAGCCAAAAAACAAAAATAACCATATACAAAACCCTTATACAGCCAGTGTTGACATATGGATCGGAGACATGGACCATCTCCAAGGTAGACGAAGACCTTCTGCTTATATTTGAACGAAGGATCCCGAGAGGAATATTTGGTGGCATCTGTGAAAATGGTGTTTGGAGGAGGAGATACAACTACGAGGTATACCACAGATATAAACAAATATTTGGTGGTAAAGACGTAGTATCTCTTATAAGAATAGGAAGACTAAGATGGGCAGGACATCTAGCAAGATCACAGCAGAACAACCCTCCTAGAAGAATCCTTATGTCACAATCCGTGGGAAGTAGAAAAAGGGGTAGGCCAAAACTCAGATGGAAGGATGGTGTAGATGAGGATGGTAGAAAGATAGGCGCAGCAAAGTGGCAACGGTTGGCAATGGATAGGACTGCCTGGCGTAATAGACTTGGGAAGGTCGACGCTCTTTCATAGGGCTGTAGCACCATTGATGATGATGATGATTCAGTGATAAAAATGTAGAAAACATTATTCAATCTCTGCATGATATTTGAAAATGTCATTAATATGAAATATCCCTCTAATTCTATTGTCGGCATCTATCAACACATAACTGTTTTGTCCTTTCTGATTTTCGATTCTGTATGGACCTTCAAACATTGGTTGTAATTTTTTACAACGGTTTTCTCTCAAATTACTTGTCTAAGTGAACGAATTAAAACTTTTTCTCCTTTTTGAAATGTGATTGGTTTTTTAATTGTTCGATTTTGTCTTCTGATATATTTTTCAGCTTTTCTTTGAATTCATCTGTTTACTCTCTGCATTACTTGTTCCAACATTTCTTGGTTATATTTACTGACCCATTTTCTGTTTCCTACATGTCCAAACATTAAATATTCTGGTACTTCCTCTGTATTTAAATTATGTGTATTATTTAAAAAATATTCCACTTTTTTGATATGTCCTTGCCATCTCAAATGCTGATTCTGGCATAGTATCCTTAAATATTTTATAACTTCTTTAATATATCTTTCTGCAGGATTCGTTTGAGGATGTCTGATACTTGTAAAATGAATGTTGATCCCCTTTTTCTCACAAAATGCCCGAAATTTTTGGTTGTTAAAATATGTAGCGTTATCTATTATGCAATTTCTAAATGGTCCTATTTCTTCGAAAAACTGATTAATATATAATTTCAATGTTTTAACATTTGTTCTTGAGCATGGATATAGTTTAATAAATTTTGTGTATAAATTAACTATCACTAGCATATGCTTGTTTCCTGTTGGATTAGGAACTAAATTTGAGATGAAATCCATGGCAACAATGGATTTATATGTGTTCTGATTTTTGAAATTGTTTTCCTTATTTATTTGACATATTTGGCATTGGATAGTAATTTCTTTTGCTATACTTATGTCATTCTTTGCAAATTAATTATCTCTACATAACATCCATAGTTTTCTTGAACCAATATGCATGTAACTTTTATGTAGATCTTTCAATATCTTCCTTGCCAAAGTTCTACTTATTACATATACTTCTAAGCCATTAATTATCTTATAGTACACCCCATCCTTCTTAAGAACTTTTTGTTTTTCACTCAAATTGATCTGATCTCTTATGATTTCTTCTTTAGAATATAATCCAGTGTTTTCTACTATTAGAATTAGGAGCATAGTATTATGCTCCAACGGTGTACTCGACTGTTTACATATTTATTATTTAATATAGATGTTTAAGCTTGGTGATCTGTTTCTATAGTAAATTCATTACCCAACAAATAAAATCTTAATTTTGTGACATAATGTATGATACTTGCTAGTTCTAGTTCTGACACTGAATAACCTTTCTCATGTGGCTTTGTAATTATTGAGATGAATTGTATCGGGTATTCGACCCCATCATGTATTTGTAGTAATACCCCGGATAATCTCTCTATTGAGGCATCTGTTTTTAATATGAATGGCTTTGTGTAGTCAGGCTGGTATATTTTTAAATTTAACAGAAAAATGTTTTTGATTTCTTGGAATGCTAGTTCTCTTCGCTGGTCCCATTTCCATTTCACACCTTTTCTCAACAGTTCAAGTAATGGAATTTCTTTTATACTTAGATCTGGTATTATCCGTTTATAATAATTAATTATTCCAATAAATCCTCTTAAAGTTCTTAAATTGTGTGGTGTTTTATATTCCTGAATAACCTGTGTTCGTTCTGGATCCATTTCAATTCCCTTAGTATTAAGTTTATAACCTACATATATTACTTCTTTTTGGAAAAATGTACATTTTCTTGATTTATTTTTAGTCCAACTTTGCCTAATCTGTTGATTATTATTTTTAGGTGTTTCTCACGCTCTTCAGCCGTTTTAGAAAAAATTAATATATCATCAATGTAGTGAATTACAAATTATTCATATTGATCCAAAATATCATGAAGACATCTACATAGACCACTGCAAGATGATTGAAGTCCAAATGGTACTACTTTGAATTGATATACTACTCCATCTATCTGAAATCCTGTATACTGTCTACTTTTTCTTTCGAGAGGTATTAACCATATACTATGCTGTAAATCAATTTTAGTGAAAAATGACATTTCTGTAATTCTTTTTAGTATTCCATCTATACTCATTGGTGCTTCAAATTGCTTTTCAGTGATAATGTTAATATTCCTTGCATCCAAACATAGCCTAATTTCACCTGATCTTTTACGTACTACCACTATAGGGTTTATGAAACGTGTATCTGCCTTCTCAATGATTCCATCTTCTAACATATTATTAATCGTTCTGTTTACTTCTTCTCTGTTTCCTTAGAAAAGTTTTCAGAAAATCCATTCCTAGAATAACTGAATTTTTAACTGAAGGGATAACAAAGAATGTAATCATTCTTTTACAAAAACTAACAGAAATCTCAGTAGTGAATTGAACTAAAATTGGTTGAACTTGACCATCAACTGTAGTCACTTGCAAACTTTGATCTATTCCTATATTTACATTTGAATTCTGGAGAAATTCCAGACCTAGAGAACCTAAAATAGAGATATTGGACCCTGTGTCCAGTAAAGCTAAACAAGAATGTCCTAAGACAGAGATTTCAAGATATGGACGATTATCCTTGTTTTTTCGAACCAACGAGTTTATATCTAAATCAACAAACGAAGACAAGGGATTACATGAAGAAACTACAGAAGAATTACGGTGCTCGTGCTCAACTAACGTTGTCCTCTCTTCGGTTGGTATTTGCCGTTCTGTGGTCTTTTGTCTTTCGGTGGAGGGTGAGATGTTTGGCTTGTGGAAGCTTGGGCATCCAGACTCGAGAAACTGGTTCCTTGGTTTTGAGGAGTTTGGACAGTGTTTGTATTCCCTGTATTTTGACGAGGAGTAGGAGCCAGGGCCAACCCACCCCTTCTGTCGTTTCCCGAACAGAATTGACATTCAAATTTGCGGATACCTTCACGTCCATATCCATAACAAAACCGAATTCTAGGTTCAGAACATTCATAAGACCCATGCCCTGATTGACGACAATTCCAACAGGTAAGCTTCGAATTGAAAGAAGCGACATTATCAGACCGAGAATAATTTGGTCTACCCGAATAGGACGAATTAGGATTTCTAAAATTCTGCCGAATAGGAGCTCTAGACACGCTGTCAGAAGACCATGACAAAACTTCTTCCAGCATCTTACATTTTTCAGTAAGATCAGCAATCGAGGGAATATCTGTAAGTGCCAGACTAGAATGGTACGATGGCAACAAGTTTTTCTTAATAATCCTGACAATATGAGGTTCAGAAAGAGGAGTCTCCAGACGTTTACACAGACTAACAATCTCGTTAATAAATATAGTTACTTTCTCCTGCGGAGCTTGTTTTCGAGATTTAATTTCATCAAGAAGATTGTCCTCATAGTTATAAGGAAGAAAATCTGATCTGAGTTTGGCAACTAACTCTTGCCAAGAAGCAAAACTACCTCGGTTATTGAGGTACCAAGTAAAAGCTGAATCTTTAAATAAATCGGCAGCAGAAGAGTAACACTCTTCCTCGCTGTTACCACGTGCTATGCGCAGACATTCTACCTTCTCCAAGAAACTAACTACATTTTCATTTGATTGTCCTGAAAAATGAACACCCCATTTATGAATAGGAGCAGACTTAACAAAAGGAAACGAGTTGACTGGAACACTAGCATTATGAGGAGTTGACTGTGCCTGTGGAATCACTTTACAATCAAGTTCACCTTCCAGAATCAAAACCCTGAAATTAAGAGACCTCTTCACTTCCTCCTCTTCCTCTGTTGTAGCTTCTTGTGTAAATGTAAATATAGGAATAGATCAAAGTTTGCAAGTGACTACAGCTGATGTTCAAGTTCAACCAATTTTAGGTCAATTCACTACTGAGATTTCTGTTATTTTTTGTAAAAGAATGGTTACATTCTTTGTTATCCCTTCAGTTAAAAATTCAGTTATTCTAGGAATGGATTTTCTGAAAACTTTTCGTGAGAAAACTTCACTGATTGGCGTGTCTGCGCTGAGTTCTGTCCAAAACTGATCGTATCTCGCACATACTCGTCCAATCTTCCGTTCAAAGCGACTACTGCGCGTGTGGGGAAAAATGTCCATTTAAAAATCGATCGCTGGCGGATCATGAGAAATTGCAGTAGCGTAAACGCTACAATTTATATGGTATTGGGTATGATTTTGTTTTAATATCTTTTTCTTCTTTAACTTTTATACTATGGATATAATTTTGTGCAATTCTATTTTCTTTATTGACAAGTCCCTTGTGTTGCTGCAATATGGAAACGACTATTGATTTATATTCTTCACGGCAACTTAAAACTTTTATCATATCCTCTTATTTACAAATAAAATTATTTTTCATTATTCCTTGCTTCCAGTTTTACGCACTCCACCTCGTAGGTATCCATCTGCTTAAAATTTCCATTCCTTAAATATTCACTACAATTATTCTTTACATTCTTTTGGGAAATTTCTTCTCCATAAATGTCATTACTTTCTTTTAATAATATCCTATCAATTCTTATTTGTTCTTCACCTCATCTTTCTGCATAAACTTAATTATTTGCCCTTCCAAAGTTACAACTTTTTCTTCAAAATCTATCTTCACTTTCTTCTTTTCCAATTCGTCATTTTTCATTAATATGACAACAAATCCTTGCATATTAATTTCTTTATTAAGAATATTAATTTTAAAATTGGCTAGTTTATCAATTTCACCCAACTTCTTATTATTTGCACCAACAATTTTAATTTTTGGAATCTTTATTATATCTGATAGTATGAATGTATTAAAAATAAAATTTTCCGAGACTAAAGTACTTTCCGAACCAGTATCTATCATAATCTAAATCATTTTATTTTTGGCCATCGCATTTATATAAATTAAATTAATAGATTCAATAATTTTATCTTCATCTAAAGAAATAAATTCAGAAGGTTTTTCATAATGACAATGGCCCAACTTGTAATTCAGAAAGTTTACTGCACAAAATTTGGATTGTTAGAATTGTCAGATTGTGTCTGACCACTTGGATCTAATGTCCTGTGTCTTTCACTACTATGACTTCTACTCATATTTTCCTGTCTTGTACTATTTCGTTCACTATCTTCACAGCTTCTATTCCTTCGTACATGATTTATCTGTCTGTTGTAATTAGGTCGTTCTGTATTTCTCCTATTGTTAAAATCTTGTCTATTAACAGGTTGGCTGCCACAATGGTACGTAAAAAAATGATCCATCTGGCCGTTATGTTTTTTGTGCACAATTCGATATAAACATATAAATACTTTTAAGTTTTGGTCATATTATTCAGTAAACCATACGTTTTTTTTACAAATTTTGAAGAGAAGCCACATGTGCTACTCGCGGCCCTAAAACAAAGATGTAGTTCTAATGGCCGCGTGAAGCCAATGCGGCTGCTTGGTACAAGGTCGAATATTCAGACATGTAAACGACACTAAATGGGAGGGATAACTGTATATTTCGATAGTTGCAATAAATTTGTCAGTCAGAGTCAGTAGTAATTATATGCTTATCAGTGCAATATCGTTTGTTTACTGTATCGAGTGAATATGAGCTACGAGAAGGAGCTAAACCGGTTAGAATCTTTATGGCAGGTAATAAATTCACTATATTTTATAAGTGGGAAAAGTATTCTAATATTGTTGTATTTTAGGAGGCCCTCTCTGATGAAGATGAGCAGGAAATAGTTGAGGATAATTGTTCTTCTGATGAATATATTCCTGATAGCAGTGGTGAATCATCAGACGAAGAAATTTCTACAAAAAAACGTCTAAAAGTTGCACACTTCAGCACTTATAAATTTGGACAGAAATGAATTAGAAAACGAAGACGAGAATATGGGGGACACATTGATGGAAACAATTGAATATGTAATACAAAATAATACTACAGACAGCAACAATGATGACAGCGACCAAAATAAAAATAAGGAGCCTGATGGAGATCTGGTTTGGGATATTGTGACAGGTCGAAATTTGAAAGAGTTTGTTTTTAGAGAGCCAACGTGCGGTATTGATATTCAGTTATATGGGGATTATTACAACAGAACCCCATACGATTTTTACACTTTATTCTTCTCGAATGAAATTATAAATTTAATGGTCATCGAAACTAATAGATATGCTTCCCAATGTAAAGAGAAGGAAAACGCACCAAAAGCAAGGATTCAAAATTGGTATAATACAGAAGCCAGTGAGATGAAAAAATTTATTGGTATTCTCTTCTGGATGGGTTTAGTTCAGTGTTCCACACTGGAGTGTTATTGGTCTCAAAACACATTATACCAAAATTCTATACGTTCAATAATGCCAAGAAACCGGTTTCAAATATTGTTGAGGATGTGGCATTTTCACAACAATGAAGAGATAACGGATGAAAGATTGCAAAAAATATCACCTCTCATGAATGAACTTCTGAAAAATTTTCAAAATATTACACTCCAAAAGAGTCTTTGTGTATCGACGAAACTATAGTTCCTTTTAGAGGACGTTTAAATTTTAAGCAATTTATTAAAAATAAGAGACACAAGTTCGGCATCAAACTGTATAAACTATGTGTTGAAAAGGGTTATACCTACAACTTAACAGTTTATTGTGGACAAGATAAAGTAGAAGGTCAATCGTCTTCTGAAAATATAGTCATATACACTGGCAAAAGATTTATTGAACAAAGGACGCACTATTTATACCGATAATTACTACACCAGTATTTCTTTAGCTCATTCATTATTAGAAAAAGAAACTCATCTGGTGGGAACACTAAGAGCTAATCGAAAATTTAATCCAAAAGATATTATACAAAAGCAACTCAAAAAAGGTGAGACAGTAGCTGCTGAAAGTAATACTGGAATAGTAATTCAAAAATGGAAGGACAAACGTGATGTTTTGACATTGAGCACAAAACATACTTCAGAGCTTCAGAGCAAAACCGTCCACTGTTGTTGATTACAATAATCATAAAGCTTTTATTGACCTCTCCGATCAGATGAAAGCGTATGCTACTTCTTTAAGACGAGGCGTCAAGTGGTACAGGAAATTAGCTGTCGAACTTCTTATTGGAACATCATTAGTTAATGCTTTTGTACTACATCAACAGGTTACGAACGACAAGATGACCATTACTAAATTTAAGGAACTTGTCACGATGGAATTACTTCAAATACAAAATACGGAGCATTATCGTCGTAATGAACCTCCATTGCCGCAGCATGTGTTAGAAGATGTTGGTCGAAATGGAAGACGCAGATGCGTTGAGTGCTATAAAAATTTGAGTGGAGCTGGTGGCCGAACACAAGCCCAAAAAAATTCGCCATTCACAAAATTTAGATGCAATGTTTGTCAAAAAAGTTATTGCTTATCTTGTTTCTTTGCAGTTCATCAGAGTACTAAATAAATGTATTTTTTCGATTCAATTTATTGTATTTCTTAATATTAATATTCTTTTTTATCTTTGTAGTACAATTTCTTAATAAATAAATAATAAAATGTGTGTTTCTTTGCATAAGTTTTTATTTCTATAAATAATAATATTCTTAACAAAGCTGTTTTATTTTTGTATAGTTTTACAGCCATGTGAAGCCACATGTTATTCTCAATTATATAGGCCAAATTCATTTTCTTGTTCTTACAGCCATTGTGCACATGTTCCATAAACATTTCACGGCGTTGAATAGCATATGCGGCTTCACACAGCTGTAACGTATCTGCCTGTCCGAGGTGCACGACTGGCTTCACACGGCCAGAAAGTCAAATTTGCTGTGATGCCGCAGTGGCATCTCATGGCAGCGAAGGTGTTAAAATTAGTATTGTTATTAACATTTTGTCTATTGTAACTAGTATTGTTATTAAAATTTTGTCTATTTTGATTATTATTATTATTGTTATTAAAATTTTGCATATCATTACCATATCTATTATTATTATTATATGATTGTCTATATTGTTATTATTCATCCTAATATCATTGTTATCATTATTACTTGTCATATTACCTCTTTGTATTCTTTGAATAAAATTAATAAAACTATCTATTGTTTGAATATTTTGTACAGTTACTGTTTGCACAACATCAGCATCAAAATGTCTAGATACATTTAAGACTGTTTCATCCTCTCTAAGTGGTGGTTCTAAATACTTTGCAACCGTTATCAGCTTTAATGCATAATCTACCATATTTGATCTTAAATTATGATTATAATTTCCAAAATATAGAACTTCCCTAAATCTAGCTTGCTCTAATTCACCCCAATAATAATTTAAAAATTTATTTTCAAATGTTTGAAAATTATCCAAATCATTCTCAACACTGGCAAACCAAGTTGCCGCATTGTCACTTAATGTCATTCTAATATAATCTTAAATATCATTAATATTATTTACTAATCTTAATTTATGTTTTAAACTATTTATGTATACTCTAGGATGCAAATTTTTATATTACCAGAGAATTTAATCCCAGTGTCATTTGTTAAATTTAAGTAAGGTCTCCCTATGTCTCTCATTTGTGAAATATCATCTATTCTCTGTTCCACATTTCTTATTTGATTACTATTTATTTGGATATTTTGTTGCATATCGTCTAATTTTTCTTCTGTCTTTCTCCTGTCTTCGTTAATTTTAACTTCTAAGTTACATTTCTGCAACTCTATTTTCTGTTCTATATCTATCTTATTATCTTGAATAATCATATTTACTTCTGTTCTCTCATTTTCTATCCTTTTCTTATAGTCATGCCGTATATTTTTTGCTACTTTTTTCTCTGCAGCTTCAAGATTTTTATCTATTTGTTTTTCTATCTGTTTTAAAATTTTATTATTATTATCTTCTATTTTCTGTTCTAATTTTTTATAATTCTCTTCCAATTTCTGTTCCATTTTTCTTATGTATTCTTTGACTTGTTTCGAATTCTATTCTAATTTCTGTTCCATTTTTCTTATGTCTTCTTTGACTTCTTTATAGGGTTTTTATCGCGGTTCTCAAAGAATTAGTTTGTCAGTACTTTTTTAAATTATCTTTATTATAACTATTATGAAACAGACATATATATCTAATACAAACAATATAAATTTAAAACAACCTATCTAAAATTTGAAATTCTTACAATTATTAAATTATATTAACAAAATTTGGTACCTTTCTATCACTGAATACCTAAAGTTGGTACCTTCTTTTACTGAACGCCTAAAGTTTTTTCCAAAATTAAAGTTATAATCACCACTCAATATCTTCTTAATCAGCCTGGGTTATCCTTGTATTTGTGATATTGCTTTTTTCCAAATATACCAAAATATTTTAATTACCGGCTCCCATGAAGTTTAAATATGTTTCTTCTTAATAATCTCCACTCACCATATAGTAATTATAATTTAAAATTCTTGTAATCTCCATATAATAATATTTTATATAATATTTTCAAAAATCCTGTATACTATGTGCATGTACTATTGACTGCTTAACTTCTTAATGAGTTAACTCCATACTGTCACTGTATTACTGTACTAATAATTAACTATCACTGTATTGAACTATCTATATTGAATTATTTTACTCTCATACTCTCCAACTTGATCGTAACTGACTGACTGACTTAATGAATTCTTCTAACTTAATCCTTTCTTCTAACTGAATTTAATTATAACTGTCTTGAACTAACTTTCTTGATGAATCTAATTTATTGTCACTAACTTACACTAACTAATGAATTGTAACTGACTTAATGATTTAATCGCAACTTAATGCCTGCCTGCTCCAAATTACCTAGTATTTATATCCTTTTATCGTTCCAGACTGTTCTAGCAATAAATCATGTTCGAATTGTTTCTATTTCATCCATATATGAAAGTTCTGGAATAATCGACTATACAAATAGGGTTAATTGCCTTCTATATTGATGTTTTTCAGAAGATTCTAGTGATAATTTATGGACATTTAGGCTTCAGATCAGAATACACCATATATATATATATATATATATATATATATATATATATATATATATATATATATATATATTAGAATTATATAGAATTTTATTCTTTGTAATTATGTCTTAGACGACTTGATTAAAGATTGTTTCCAACAAATCAATTTTGAAATACCTTTTATAAAGAGATACGTGGATGACTTAATCTTGGCACTACCAGCAGACTCTATACAATTTACGTTAAATGTTTTCAACCAACAAAACCCACACTTGAAATTCACATGCGAGGAAGAGCGGGAGGGATCTTTGCCCTTCCTTGACATGCGTTTGCATAGATGTGAGGATAATGTTGTGAAAACACAATGGTATAGAAAACCTATATGTAGCAATAGATTCATAAGCTACCATTCCCACCATCCTCCTAGAATGAAAACCAACCTAGTCCTAGCAATGAAAGAACGTGTCAAAAGGTTATCACATCCAGATTATCTCCAACATGATCTTAACCTCTTACGGAATATTTTTGTTGAAAATTCATATCCTCTAAGACTGATTAATAAATTAATTTTTAATGTTCCATTTGTTAACAGAAATAACATTCTCACTAATTCTCAATCAGTGCTCTCAGCACAAAACAATTCTTCTCAAACAAGTGTGTATTTTTATGCCCTTCCGTATATTCCAAAACTAACCGTAGAACTTACTAAAATTTTCAAAGAATTTAAGAACATCAAAATAGCTAACAAGAACGTCAAAACCATACGTCAGCTGTATAGCAAAATAAAACAACCCCTAACTACTTTAGAGTCAAGAGATGTTGTTTATTGCATTCAAAGTACTGAATGTCCATCCACGTACATTGGTGAAACTGGAAGAAATCTGTCTAGTCGTATCATTTCTCATAAGAGTGACTGTAGACTAAATAAACCCACTTGTGCTTTGGCAGAACACACTATCGATTTAGACCATAAGATAGATTTCAACAATGTAAAAATATTAGCCAGAGAGAAAAATAAATTTAAGAGAACATTCTTAGAAATGGTACATATCAGCAGGAGTGATAACAACAATCTGAATAAAAGATCTGAGATCCAGAATCTTAGCAAAATTTACAATTTTATTTTGACTTTTGACTAGGGTCTTCTGCATCTCAGAGTGTTTCATGTCTTGTTTCTTAAATTCCATTATTAATTGCTATAATTATCATGATTAACTTCAGTTATTATTCAGATGTTCATTTTGTTTTTGGTTGTTTGTTTTTTTCTAAACCTACTTACTAAATACTATTTTCTTTTTATTGTTTGACATAATAAACTTTTTTTAAATTTCCCTCTCAATTTAAAGTTGGTAACATGGTTGGTAGTACTTAAAATCACAAACGGTATTTTGTTAGACATCAGTTTGAAAGTTTGTTTTTTGTAGTTACATCGAACTATTTAAACAACAATAGTTCCTCCTACTACCTCTTTCTGTTCGTGAGATGTGACTGAATTCAAACCTGCGAAGACGACTGTTTTTTGTCAAACATGTCGTCTTATTTTTTACTTTTTAAACTTTGTAACATGTTCTTTAATTTTTAAGTTATTTTAAAATTTTTAAGTTTTAATGCCTTTAGTAATTCAGATCACATTATGTTATTTAACGTTGTGTTTTATATGCTATAAATCTTACTTTCTGGTAAGTTTTTATAACTTTTATATTACATCAGCCTAATTTTATAACAGTAATTTTCATTGTAGACCTTGATAAAGGTGGCAAACAACCACCGAAAGCTCGGATTTCAGAATAAATAGTACGCCTTAGCAAAGCTCTATTTTTTATTGACTACCACACCCAAAAAGAAAAAAGTATTTACATATATATATATATATATATATATATATATATATATATATATATATATTATCATAAATGTTGAAGTAACAACCAGAGTGCTTTAAGTGGAACCACACCAATACTCTCCACTTAACTAACTTTTATAACAAGTACCGAAAACTGGTACGGACTTCCCAAGTGAAAATTTTTAAAACACTATTTAAAGTTAGTGCCAGTGAACTGAGAAAGGTATCAGGGATTAATATAATAACAGCTGCGCATTGTGAGAATTAGTGGAGAGTATTCGAAAGAAGTTACAAAAAGTATGTGGACCACAACAACCAGACAGGACGAGGAATGAGGGATTTTGAATATGCTAATGCCCAAGAGAAAATCTTGGCAAACAGAAAAATATTATTACAGAAATTCTCCTTAGCAGAGAAACCATAGATAACAAACAAGTAGAACCAAAACAGTCCTGTTCTGGAACTGCAGAGAGTTCACTGAGTGAAATTAGTAGTACCCATGTAAAACAAACAATCAAAAATAAGATTCTTCGAGCACATATACTGAAAGAAACCAGAAAAGATAGGCTGGAGTACTACAAACAAAAATTAAACATAGAAGAAAGGACATTAGAGGCAAATATAGAAAAATGGAAAGAGCTAGTCAAAGCAAAAAATGAGAAAAATAAAATTTTTCGGGAGAAGGATGAGCTTCTCAAAATTTTAATAAACCAAAATAAAAACAATAGTAGTAGTAATTTAGTAATATATAAGATATTTCAGTGTATGTATATTATTATGTTAAGGTTTCCTTATTTTTAAAAATGTATATAGATAGTAATAAGATGTTTAATATAATTTTTTCTACTCTCTTACTAGTAAATTGTATATTATCTACTATTTGGATGCTAAGTAAATACATCAAAACAGATACTGACACGTAATAACTAGCACGTAATAAATAAAATTACGCTTTAGTTCTATAAAAATGTGTAAATATCACATAAGCCTTGTAAGTCAGTTAGTCGAGTTACCATGGCAACCAATTAACAGACTTTATTTTGACAGATTAAAAATTATTAATCTGTCTGTGTAAATATAGTGGTAATTTAAATACAGATAAATAAAATGAGTTCATCGAATAGTGAAGATGTATTTAGTAGCACACCATTAAATATTATGCAGTTAGCTGCGAACACTACCGAGAACCTATTACCAGAAAAATCTAGAGGAAGATATGAAAAGGTATATCAGCAATTTATGGATTGGCGTACGCAGAATTGGCGTAAGGATTGGTGGCAGAAATCGCTAAGAAATTTAAACCATCCTTATTATGGGCAATATATTCTATGCTAAGAAGTGTTATAACTTTGAAAAATGTTAATATTGAAAATTACCCGAAATTGCGAACTTATCTAAAAAGGCAATCGGAAGGTTTTAAAAATCTAAAATTTTACATCCTGATGAAATAAAACTTATTTAATAAATTATATTAAATTTCAATATTATTTGTAAAAATTGCCATTTTACACAGCATTTGGATTTTAATTTGTGAATTTTATTATATAGGTGAAAACACCGATGAAGTAGACTTTAGTGATGGTTCTCCGGATTTGCATAAACCAAGCGATAGCTCAGAGGAAAGCGATGAATCTGATAATATGGCCAATGCTAAGTTAAATGTGTGTAAAACTATAATAAAGTGTTGATCTCTAAGCTTTATTCTGTGGAGTGATGACTTTTTACAATTTTACCACTCATTATTTTTAATACAATATATTAATTGTGCTTGTTTATCTTTTAGAAAATCAAGAAATAGCTCAAGAAAACATAGAACCGCTCAAAAAGATTTGGCAAAAAAAAGCGATGCCTATATTATCGAAACAGGAGAATATAAAAAAGTGCCGTCTGTGGGAAGAGGCTTACATAAATAGATCAGGGAAAGCTATTGGACAGAAGAGACCGGAAAATGTAGATTGCAGCAAGTGCAAGTATGAAACGGTACTATTAATTGTAATATAACAGGGCAATTCACGTTTTATTACTTTAGATTTAAATGTGCATATAGTTTCACTGAGGAGCAACGTATTGCTATATGTGCTGAGTACTGGGCTTTTGGAGACACGCAAAAACAGAAACAAATGTTGTCTTCACTGATAACAACCAGCGTAGTTGTACATCGACGGACTCAAGCTACCAAACCAAAGCAACATTCTTACAAGTACCATTTAAAAACTTGTGGGGGAAAACTGATTCGAGTGTGTATGAAGTTTCTATGCAAGACATTAGCAATAAGTCACCGCATTATTGACGACTTACATACATTATTATCTGCCACAGGAAACTACATTGGCGTAGATGGAAGGACTGGTAAAAAACCTGGAAATAGTACATCTGACCATAGTATCGCTCAAGTTAAGGCACATATCGATTCTTTTCCCCGATATTGCCGTCGAGACACGAAAATGTTATACTTATCATCGGATTTAAACATTTGTATAATCCATCGTTTATATCAAGAACAAAATGTGGGTGCACCGGTGTCCTATTACGTGTATAAATCAATGTTTAATTCGTATGATCCTTAACTGACTTTTTATGCACCAAAGAAGGATCAGTGCGCTAAATACAATGTTTACCGTAGCAATTTTGATAAAACTGAACCAATGAAAGCCGAGTGGACGGGAATAAAGACCGGGAAAAATCTGCTATGGACATGAAAGCAGCGGATAAGACGAAAGCTATAAAAGACTCGGGGGCAGACATTTCGATTAGTATCGTTTGATCTCCAAAGTGTACTTAGTACACCGCATGCAGCAGAATCCCAAATATACTATAAGAGGAAATTAACTGCATATAACTTCACACTTTTCGAAAACCACAGTCAAGATGGATATTGCTTCATTTGGGATGATGTCAATGGAAAAAAGGAAGCAACGAAATTGGAACGTGTCTTTTAAAATATTTGTCAATACTACCAGAGACGGTTACTCACTTTTCCTCTTTCTCCGATACTTGTGGAGGGCAAAACAGAAACAAACATGTCTCCGCAGCCATGTTGTATGCAGTGAATCACTTTAGCCACCTAGAGATAATAGATTTTAAATTTATGGAATCAGGTCACTCCTACTTAGAAGCAGATGCTATACACGCAACTACTGAAGGAGCGCGGAACACACAAGAAAATTTATACAACCAGAAAATGGGCGTTAATTATATCTGGTGCAAGAATAAACCCTAGACCGTATATTGTTCAAAAATTGACATATGAAGAGATTTACGACCTACACTTTCTGTCAAAAGAAACGCTACACAATACTACCAAAAATACTGCAGGTGATTCCGTTAACTGGCTTAAAATTAAATGGTTCCGCTTTGTAAAGAAGAAACCCTACTCGATTCTTTACAAATATATACTTTCAGACGAAGAATTTCCGGAAATCAATATAAATCAGACATCAGGAATCAATATAAATCAGGAATGCACACGTAAAAATAATAATTGTATGAGATTAATTCATCTGTTGATAAAAAATAACTTTTTTATTTACAGTGTAGCCTGTTGGAAATAAGCCGACCCAGACATTAATCTATATCTGTATTTCCCTGTTATATTTATTCTAATTCTCTATTGTACCGACCCTATCATTTCTTTAATTTCCCGTTACCGGATATGAGCCATAATGCAACTAAACATACGAACGTCCCCTGGCGTTACGAAATTAACCTAAACATATTTCTGAACTAATCGTATTTTCGTCTGATTACGAAAGTTTTCGAAAACTTCCGAAACGGTACCGATGTTGTTAACGAAAGGGAACCGCAACCATGTTTCTCCCCCTGTTTTCTTTTTTTGTGCTAGTGCTTCGAAGAGCCAACACCTATCTATGTATCTCCAGCTATCGCCTTCCGCCATTTTGTACCGGTGATAAGTACTAACTATTCCTTATACTCCGTTTAGTCTGTCTAAAAGTTTACAGTATATCCTTATCTAAACTACCAATTTCCAACAGATCCCGTTCTGTTTGGAAACACCAGCACTGGTCATCTACTACTTACTACCGATAACGTCAGTACCGACTGTCCACTATCTTCTACCTAGCACGCCGTACCTGGCAAACCAATACTCTTTACCTACCGCCGTGGTATAACGCTACCGTCTAATACCTGTCTCAATCGATAGAGCCACCTACGATTCTACCTATAGCTGTTCTAATAGACGGTGGAGACATTAATGCCGCCTGCATTTGACAAGGAAGTGATAAGCATCGTTTAGTTTATTTAACTTCATCTCCAGAGAAAGAAAACCCTTCTCTTCTTAAGTACCTTACACGTGGTTAATTATCGAACAGTCTGCCTTTAAATAATTTACCTTTACATCTTTTTATACAAACCACATACAGTAGTGTAAATGTAATAATGCTATGTTGTATTTAAATATAGGCAAAAGATCTGATCAGATTAATCTAATATAACGCTACGTTTGGTCATAATTATATTTATCTAATATTTAATATTGTAAAACTATTCAGTCTTAAGATGTTTCCGTATAAAAAAGTTCATTTTGTTTCATTTTAAATGATTACACGTGGCATTAGATCCTTTTTTGTTAGTTTTGTTTAGTAATTATAAAACCCATGTATTATGTTTTGTGTTCACTCAGCGAGCTTTTGATTGTCCGAGAATAAATATTTAAACGGAAGTGTTGTTTATACTATAATTAACGATGATTATACTGGGTGTTTCAAAAGTAATATTTCCTGATATGTAAACTGCTGAATGCTTAACTAAAGTATAATATTATGATGTTAAATATATGTTTGGTTATTTGATTTAGTTGTTATATTAATTTGTTTTATCCCTATTATTTATAGGAAGAATAAAGTGACTTTATTGTTTATATTTGTTTGCTATTTATTATCTAGGTATATATTTTCAGGGATTATTTATGTTTAATATTATGTATGTATATATGTGCACTATCGATTTGGTCTAACGTTTTTCTCTTCACTCTTCTTCTTTCCCAACTGTAATTTGGTTCCTCGTTCTGACCCTAAACGAGGTGGCGCCCTGTATATCTCTCTACCTTTCTCGTTCTCCCTTATTTTCTGGTTTGAAGTACGTCCCTACTAATTAGCCCTATTAAACGAACCTACCCCTATTAATTGCTCCCGCCTGAAGCCCGAGCCTTAGCTCTCTAGTTCTTTGGTGAACATCTCTATAACATCCCCTTCTTCCTTGTCCACCCTATTGGCACTGGACGTGAAGAAAAGATGTATCAACAGGTAAAACAATGGGAGTCAGTAACATTACAAGACGCTTATCCAAACAAGCGTCCTATAGACGCTAAAAAAAGGACTTTCATTGCTCAACAGTGGAATAATATCCAATGATTATACGGGTATTGTTCATATAAATGTACAATATGCGGTTTTTTATTTTATTTTGAATTCTGTTTTAAATATTTTTGTAAATCCAAAACTATTAAAAAGAACGAAGTTGTTTCGAGAAGCATTTTTTTGGTTTGGCTGCAAAAGTGTTACAAATATTTTTTATTTATCGTGAAACCTTAAAACCGTCACTTCGGTAACTGTCCTACAGTCACAATTTGTAGTTTAAACAAATATATGTAACATGTTTTGACGTATATACCTTTTAGAGTCATTTTTATAGAAAATAAATATTTAACTTTTTAGTTAAATATAAAAAAAAATAGTTCTTACCAATAAAAATATTGTAGATTAGAAAGTTATGTCCCAGACCTCTCGCATCATTTCGGTAACACAACTTTTATGCGAAGAAATCTACAATACCGACTTAACTTGGTGTTTATTTCTTTCGAGTTCCATGTTCGCGCGTAGCATATGTATGAGTTAGTGGTAGTGGTAAATTCAAAATAGGGATAACGACGGCAAAGAAAATAACGAAAAGACACGTACTGTCAGAAGTAGCAAAACTATACGACCCACTGGGATGAATAGCATCTGTAGTAATTCAGGCGCAAATGTTCATACAGGAATTATGGGAGCAAAAGACCAGTTGGGATAAAGAATTAACTAGCAACCAACAAAGCAGGTGGAATACATACCAGGCGCAATTGGTAAATCTGGAGAAAATAACATTGCCCAGGTGGAACAACAGAGTAGAACTACATGGATTTGCAGATGCGTCTATGAAAGGATATGGAGCGGTAATATACTCAAGGGTATTAGGCCCAGAAATCAAAACGAATCTGATGATAGCAAAATCGAAAGTCGCACCATTGAAAGGGAAAACGACGTTACCGAGGTACTACTAGCAAATTTAATGAAGAAATCCCTACAAGCATTGAACAGGGAAAACATTGAGGTATATGCATGGTCGGACTCAACGATATCCCTGGCTTGGATAAGGGGATGATCAAAAAGGTGGAAAATGGTCGTCGCCAACAGAGTAGAGGAAATAAGAGGCGTTATAGGACCGAAAAATTGGCATAAGGTAGATACAAAGGAAAATCCAGCGGACATCCTCACACGTGGAAGTACCGCATCAGAATTATTAGAAGCAGAGCTATAGTGGACCAACTTGGCTGACTAGTAACAAAACTTTAACGCAGGAATCAGAAGAAATACCAGAGACAAATGAGGAGGAAGTCAAAACGAAAATAACGGTGCACACGACAACGATAAAGGAGGACATATGCGAGAAATTCTCAAATTTAGAAAGAATGAGAAGAGTACTTTCATACTGTAGGAGATTTACAGACAAATGCAGAAAAAAGAAGGACAATGGACAAAGTCAGCTTACAGTCCAAGAATTAGAGAAAACGCTATTAAAGGTGATAAAGCACATACAGCACGCCTACTTCAAACAAGAAATAAATAAGCTGGAGAAGAAACAGCAATTAGACAAGAAAAATAAATTAGCGTCATTGGTACCATTCCTGGATAGACAAGGAATTCTAAGAGTCACCGGAAGACTGAGACACACGAATCTAAAGTACGGAGAAAAACATCCGATAATTTTGCCAAAGGATAGTGCATTAACAAAGTTACTTATAGTATAGCAGATAGTCACGCAAGAAATCTACATAGCGGATTACAACAAACACTACAGTACATAAAAAGGAAATACTGGATAATCAACGGCAGAAGAACCGTGAAAGATCATCTAGCAAAATGTTTAAGGTGCAGGAGGTATAAAAGACAAGCAGCACAACAACTGATGGGAGATCTACCGAAAGACAAAGTGAACCCGAGTCATCCCTTTACTAACACAGGGATAGATTATGCTGGGCCAATAAAAATAAGTACCACGAGAGGCAGAGGACAGAGGAGCTATAAAGGCTACATCTCAGTATTTGTGTGTCTGTCAACGAAGGCAGTACACCTTGAGGTAGTAAGCGATATGTCTACGGATGCATTCATCGCGGCGTTCAAGAGATTCACGGCACGCAGAGGACAGTGCAACAACGTATACAGCGATAACGGAACCACATTCGTAGGAACAGCAAATTTGTTGAAAAAAGAAAATCAAAAAATAGATGACGAGATAAAACAAGGATTACTAGCACTAGGTACCCAGTGGCATGCCATACCTGCATATGCACCACATTTCGGAGGATTATGGGAGAGCGCAGTGCGAATAATGAAATATCACTTGAAAAGAATCATCGGGGAAAAAGTTGAAGAATTCTAACATATGAAGAGTTGAGTACGGTGCTGACACAAATAGAAGCATGTATGAACTCGAGACCATTATGTGGGTCATCAGAAGACCCTGAAGGGAAAATAGCCCTGACACCAGCTCACTTCCTTATAGGGAGAGAAATTTTATCATCAAATCGGGAAGAACTTACGACTTATTTGAAGATGCCGACGAGGTGGAGATTATTGGAGAAAATAAAAAGAGACTTCTGGAAAATTTGGAAACATGAAAACCTGGATCAATTACAACAGAGAAATAGATGGCATAAGGCGCACCCTAACATAAAAGAAGAAGAAATAGTTATAATTAAAGAAGAGGATACACCTCCAGGCAGATGGCCATTAGCGAGGGTAACAGAAACACACCCTGGAGCGGAGGGATTAACCAGAGTAGTAACTCTGGTTAATCTATAAGTAATAAGCTAATACGACTGGAAGAAGAGAAACAGGAAAAGCCGAAGAAGGCAGCAGTACTAAGATGGAAAAAAATACTAGTAGCTATAATGTTTTTAACGATGTTAAAACCGATAAAGGCAGAACCGTATAAAATATATAATCCGGTACCAGGATTTTTCACAGAAGACCTTGGAGAGGTCGTCATAGATCGGGAACATTTCGAATAAAGGTGTTACTCGAAAAAGGAAGAATTCGAACAGAGCACCAACTAATAGGAAAAATGATACAAGGCGTACGAGAACTGTGTCAGGAGATAAAAATCGTGAATTGTAAGGATATAATAGGGAAGTTAGAGGAAGGACAAAGAAAGGCGGAGTCAGTAAGCGAGGGGTTGATAGTAGAAATAAAAGGAAGGGAAAGAAGAGGAATATTAGGAACAATATTAACCTCAGTATTTGGAGTCAATGACGAAGCCTACAGTAACATTGAAGCATTAAATAATAACCAAAAGGAGCTAATGAAGGGATCACAGCACCAGGCGAAGATAATGTTAGAAACAATAACATCAATCAATCACACAGAGAACAGGATAAACGATCAAATGAACAAGTTTAACAAAGCACTAATCACAGGTCTACAAGAAATATCTAAAGGACTTAACGAAGTAGAAGGCAAAGCACAAAGACTAGAAACCGAATATAGCACGTTACGAATACAAACGATAGCATTACAAGTTATGGACTTCATAAACGAATATACTCAATTTTACGAGGGAATATTAAACCTTCACTATAACCACGGACACTTAATTGATATAGTGAAACCGGGTGAAATAACCAAATTAATAGGGAAAGCAGGGCAGATACTGCCTCAAGGGGTCGGAATACGACGACGACCCATTATAGAAACAGAAGTCAGTCATGACGACAGATATATAACAGTCATCGGCTACTTCATAGTGACGGGAAAAATAAGTACAGCATGATCAAAATCACGGCCATACCACTTAACGTTGAGGGGTCGGTATTGCGCACATTTGTCGCCCCAAGGAATCTATTGGTAGTAGATTATAACACACTGCACTACTTCGAATTGACCGTGGAAGATAGAGAAAGGTGCTTACTGTTGACAAAGGCGCAGATAGCGTGCTCACCAACGGCTATAAGAAACATGGATATCCAACCAAACTGCATACTTGAAGAAATTTATGAGCGATCTAAGAGTCCACTGGTAGCCAGGACAATACAGACAGCTCAATGGAGTAAGATGGGTACTCCCAACCTCTGGCTAGTTATCACGCCAGTCACGATACACATATCCATTATTAGCGATGGAAATCGGAGCGAAAGAGTACTGGAACGAGTCACATTCCTGAAGCTTTCACCCAAATGTATCGCCCAAACGAAAAATATTATATTACTCCCCACTAGCAGTGGGGTGGACAGAGCGGTGACGAGTTACCTGAAGTTGTCAATCAGTCTCGTGGCCCAACTGGTGGCGAGGACACCCTGCAGGTTTAACACGCCTCTAAACACCTACCTTGAAATACCAGGAGAAGAGCTACGTCATGTGTTACTTGAGGAGGAGAGTCTGGAACAAGAAATGACGCATACGCAGTGGCTATCGATTCACGAATCTAATTGGCATTATTTTGTGGCCACCGGGACCATTACTATAATGGTAATAATTGGGATACTCACGTTATGGAAGTACCGTCCTGTTGCACGATTATGTCGTTCAGGGGATCCACAAACTCAGACTAACGAACAGGAAGTACCTGTATTAGTTAGTAATCGGCACAACAATGTACCGTCGACTTCCCAAGCCGACATCCCACTCTCCACATTTTCATCCAATTGCCCTAATTTTAATCTAGAGATAGAGTCGGACGTTGATAGCTAGGGTACGGTTGGAAGATTATTGATTATTCTTAAACTGTTTACAATTTATCATGTTTGAATGTTACTATGTTATGTAATACTTATATGTAAACTTTGAGTATTGACACTTGGGCCAGATTGCCCGATTCCGCAGTATGTCCAATATCAAATCTTCAGAATTCATATCCGAAATTGGAGAGTACAATTTTAATAATAATAATAATACTTTATTTCCTTTTTGACAAATACAATTTGTATAGGATCAGTCACAGTTATTCACAGACACAGTTATTCACAGCTAGTTATTCGAGAAATACCAGCAATACAACGCACTATTCTTTTTTGAGATAGAAAGACTTCACTGAATTTACAAGACGTACCCCAAAATACTATGCCATACCGCAAACGAGACTCCACCTGAGCATAATACAGCATAATTAGCTGTTTTTCACTTAGCGTACCTTTGAGGTTTCGAAGTAGGTAGCATGCTGAGTTTAATTTGGAAATAATATCATCCCATTGCCTTTTCCAATTGAGACACTCATCAACATACAAACCCAAAAACTTTAGGCATTGAACTTTTTCAATTTGTGTAGAATATATTGATAGTTCGATATCTAACAGATGTTTCTGTCTATTGTGGAAGTGAATAGCATGCGTTTTATCCGCATTAAGATGTAAGTAATTTGAGGAAAACCAATAACTAAGATCACACAAAAGTTCGTTACATTTATTTTCAAGAGATATTTGTGATTTATCTGATATAAGTATTGAAGTATCATCTGCATAAAGTGTAAACTGTACAGCAGAATTTACTGAGACAATATCATTTAAGTAAATAAGAAATAATATTGGGCCAATTACAGAACCTTGCGGAACACCCATATGAATGTAAATATAATCTGATTTGTAAACATTTTCTGAGTGCTGGGATAAATCTGTTAAGGAGACGTACTGACGACGTTCTGATAGGTAAGATTCTATCCATTTTAGAGAGATATCTTTTATTCCAATATTTTCTAATTTATTAATGAGTAAGGTATGATCGACACAGTCAAATGCCCTACTGAGATCACAAAAAATTCCAACAGGGCATTCATCCGCATCAATATAGTTAGTTAAAGTCTTATAAAATGAATGAACTGCTCTGTTTGTAGACTTACCTGCCTGAAAGCCATACTGACATTTATTAATAATACCGTTCTCCAATAAATAAGAGTTTAATCTGTTAAGATAACAGTATTCGAATATTTTTGAAAATACTGAAGGGACAGTTATTGGGCGATAATTACTAATATCATTTGGATCACCTTTCTTATGTACAGGAACGACTTTTCCCACCTTTAGATAATCCGGAAAAATACTATTGCAAAAAGTCAAGTTTATTAGAAATGTTAAAGGTGATAGTATGAATGGAATTACTTTTTTTAATAAAAATTGAGGTATTTCATCAAATCCACACGATTTTGAAGCTTTCAATTTTCCTATCAATAATTCACTCAGCTCATTTGGAGTGTAAGGATATAATTGTAAAACATTTTTATTTTCATTATAAGGCGGTTTCCTCAGAGTACTATTTTGATGACTGGGAATTTTAGAACGTACCTCAATGGGAGCATTTTTAAAGAAAACATTGAACATGTTAGCAACAATAGGGCATTCCTCTATTACACAATTTTCTTCTGATTTTAGGCATATATTTTTCCTTCCTTTATTGGCAACATTATTAGTCATGTCAGCAACAAGTCTCCAGGCACTTTTTGTAGGATTATCTGATGACGAAATAATATTTTGGTAATAATTTTTCTTTGTCAAACATAAAAGTTTCTGGTGTTTCTTTTTTTCTAACTTGTAATATTCACGAAGACACGAACAGGATCTAGATAAAACATGCAAGTTTTTTAAGTTACTACTAGATAAGCGTACTTCAGTGTTCACCCATTTTTTACGATCATTTATAATACGTTTATTTTGCAATGGAAAATTAATATTAAAATAATACGAAAAAATATCAACAAACACATTAAAAGCCAAATTAGTACCAAGTATACCGTAGACAACATTCCAATCTTCCATCACAAGACCCATAATAAAATTATCTATCCCACTCTCAGAAAAATATCGCTTTTGACAAGACATAGGCAAGGTCGATATATCGATTTCAAGTTCAACTAAAACAGTTCTATGATCGGACACAGTGTTGTCAAGAATACATGATGTACCTTAATTAGAAAAATTTATAAAGATATTATCAATTGTTGTTATTCTGGTATTTGTTACTCTTGTAGGCCATTTGACAAGATTAATATTTATGTTATAAGCAGATAAGCAATTAAGTAGTTTTGTTTGGTTATTGTTTGACGTTTTCATATCAATATTAATATAACATGCATTTGGCTTGTATAAATGATTTAAAAGACAGTCAAGATTATTTAAAAATATATTTATATCTCCACACGGAGATCGGTAGCAATTCAATATGTAAAAGATATTATTGCTTTTATCCCTAATTAAAGAACAGCAAAACTCTGAATGTCTATCAGAACAGATTTTTTTAACATTAATATTATGAGCGTTTACATTTCTCTTTACGAATATTCCTACACCACCTCCTCTTACTAAAGAGTTTCTACAATAACTACTACTTATAATAAATCCATCAATGTATACATTATTAATAGAGTCAATGGTTTCCCATAATTCTGTTAGACATAAGATTTCTATATTTTTAAATGTATTAATATCCACAACAATGTCAGATATTTTATGGTTATTTATACTTTGAACATTTATTAACATTAATTTAGGGTTAAACATTACCTCTGGGACCTCTGATTTTTCCGTAGGTACAAAAAATTGTTTACACATGCATTTTCACGCCAGAGTGCTGGATCCATAGCTTTATTGAAATTATTTTGATATATTCGGACCTTAAATGATGAGTAAAGAGTTAGGTAGCGAGACTCCATAGACTCGCAAAGCACTTCCGGAAAATGGGGTCTCAAAAGATTTTCCATTGCAGTCACATTGGTGCTAGGATCAATGCGATACACTTGAGGAGGAGAGTCTGGAACAAGAAATAACGCATAGGCAGTGACGATCGATTCACGAATCTAATTGGCATTATTTTGTGGCCACCGGGACCATTACTATAATGGTAATAATTGGGATACTCACGTTATGGAAGTACCGTCGACTTCCCAAGCCGACATCCCACTCTCCACATTTTCATCCAATTGCCCTAATTTTAATCTAGAGATAGAGTCGGACATTGATAGCTTGGGTACGGTTGGAAGATTATTGATTATTCTTAAACTATTTATAATTTATCATGTTTGAATTTTACTATGTTATGTAATACTTATATGTAAACTTTGAGTATTGACACTTGGGCCAGATTGCCCGATTCCGCAGTATGTCCAATATCAAATCCGAATTCATATCCGAAATTGGACAGTATAATTTTATCACCCAGTAGACCGAATGAATTTATTTGTTATTAAATACACACACGTAGTTAATTAGGTTACATACACATTTGGTCAATTATCAATAATATAATTTGGACATCAATCAAAAGTGCTGACAAAAGTAAACAATTTACATAAATTAGATACACATATCACGCGAGGTCCTTGAATATATTGACCCAATTAAAACTTATATAAAACTAAGATCTCTTGCCTAGAGAAGCATTCAATCATTATTCACTCAACAAACTTGCTAGTCTTCAGCGATCAACTTCATCAGTCTCTACTCAAAGTAATCCCGGGTCAACACCCATAGTATACGTCTCATCAATAAACTCTGCTACTATTTTTTGGTGTTTCCATTACAACTGAACGAACATCTTAACTGAGCCAACGAAGGGGATTTGTTCATACGAACTTTATTTTTTTTAGTAATATAAAAGTCAAATTAACTATTTATATTTATATAACTATTTATATAACCATACATCGTCTTATGAATCTTTACCCTGTTCTACGACAGCATTACGAGATGATTTTACAAAAATTTTACAAAAACACTATTTACCGGTATTTTTTCCCTATCAACATTGTCAATCTTAATGTCAAAATTTGGTAATTATCACTTAGTGAACGACTGACGTGATAAGTACATAGCGCTTATTAAATATTTGGACATCGAAGAATATTGCTAATATTTTAAATGTGTTTGTATTCTTGTTTATGAATTTAAGTAACTATTGAATAATTAAAGAATATTACCATCTAAAATAACTTATGGTTGCCTACCCTATATTCCATTTTTGACACCTAAGCTAATGAACATCTTTAAAAATGTTAGTGGTTTAAAAATTACAACCAAAAATGTGAAAACAGTATCGAAGCTTTACACAAAAACAAAAGATCCTTTCACAATACAGGAGTCATCGAATGTTGTTTTATTCTATACCGTGTAGTAACTGTAATAAAATTTACATAGGAGAATCATCTCGTAATTTTCACAACAGGGTGATATCACATCGCAGTGATATAAAAACCAAAAAAATCAATGCATGTGCATTGACAGAACATGCACTAACTCTAAAACATGAGTTCAATTTCGATGATTCCTGTATTTTGGCAAAAGAAAAGAACCATTTAAAACGTGTTTTTTTGGAAATGTGTTTCATAAAATCTAGCACATCTTGCATCAATAAAAAGTCCGATATAGACAAATTAAGTAACATTTATTGTTATTTACTAGAAAAACATCAAAAATAAAATAAATATTTACCTGTACAAAAATTACACCTCTGTATAATATGTTGCATACCATTAAGACAGGTTAAAATAGAATAGACACCTAAGGAGAGGCTCTAATATAGTATTTCTTGTAAAGAAAGATAACATCAATTTACACCTAATTACATATTAATTACACTGTTTTTTCTTTCCATTCTCTGTATGAGTTAATATACACCAGTAAAACATGCCATCAATCAAGTTTTACTATTTTTACAACAAATTTTAAAAATTTGATGATGTATATGTCCATAATTGTATATTTTAATGTGTTGTATAAATGTTGAGTGTTCAATGCTTACAAAAATAATCTCAACGACTAGTAAGTTACACTGAAGAATTGTGATATTTTTTAAATATTTACATAATTGTCTTTTACAGTGTCTTGAAAAAATATATATATATATATATATATATATATATATATATATATATATATATATATATATATATATATATATATATATAATATATATATATATATGTTATATGCATTGTACCAACGATGTTCCTTATCACGACGATTCCCAGGGTATCAGGTTCCACTTCCAACAACCTGAGCCGATAAGGATCCTTACAAATGCAGTACCAGCAGAGTCAGCGGGACCCAAGCTTTTTACACGTTCCCACTGAGTCAGCAGTTAGTAATATTATAAAACCGCTTGTCGCTCTTATTCAGTATTCAGTATATTTTTGTAGTTCATTCATTATATTTTATATTTCATTCATTTTTACCACGTAACTTGTATTTTGTAATTAATAAATTTTTAAAAAGTCAAAAAATGTTTCGTGATATAAAATATATATGTATGTATATATGCGCATATTTCATTCGTTTTTATTTGCACATTTGCCCAAGTCTAGATAAAATATTTTTGGCATAATCTAGAAAAATAAATGAGATTGTAAATAATTTAAATATTAAAACATTTATTATCAGAATAAAAAATACATATAGCGATTAAGTCAGTCAACTAACAATAAAATCAAGATGTCATAAATAAATTTTATTATTATTATAATTATAATCAATTTTTAATACCTAAATTGGATTTTAAAAAAAGTAGTTGTTGGACCTTCGCTGAACCAAGTCTGCTTCGTCTATCAGACAACAATTGAATGGCTTTTGGAAACAACCGTTCACAGGGCACCGATGTACCAATAGCACAACACTTTTTCTAAACCATCTGGCTAATATAAGGGTAGCTGCATATATTATCACGCCACCAGTTTAAAGGATTTTCCTATCTCGGCAAATGTCTGCTTTCAAATAACGTTGAACTTCAATAATAGCGCGGGACGTTGCCGTGCCTTTGGGTGCCGTTGGTTTTTCAAATGTTCCCCAAACTATTATTTCATCATCATCTTATTTATTTTTATGTTCCATTTATTTTTTACGAGGCTGGTTCATTTCATGAACTTCTTGTGATATGTTTTATGTATTCTGTAACCTTTTTTATATTTTCCCCGCGATTCTGGTTCCGAATCATTTTGAATCGGAAATCCAAAAAGCTATTGTAGCGTTTACGCTACTGACTAGTCCAATTTAAACCCCTCAAGAAATTTCTTATTACCCGCCTACGATCGATTTTAAATCGACATTTCCCCACCCACGCGCTGTTAGCGCTTGGAAAGGAAGATCGATTTTATGCGGAAGCGGAACGATCAGTTTTGGTCAGAACTCGTTAACGCAGCCACGTCAACCGGTGAAATTTTTCACCTTCAAAGTGACGGAATTGGATCAAGGAAGATAATTTGGGGAAGAATAAATTAATTCATAAATAAAATACATATCTTAGTAATAATAATAAGTAAAATTTTTAAAATCAATAATCTAAAGAGTTCCACATAAAAGGAAGATTTTTTTGGCGTGCTGCGACTCCATATAAGTAAATCATTTCATACGTATTATCTCTTTATCATATAATCAAATTTATCATTGTATTTAGTATTTCTTTAGAGATTTATTTTTTAGTTCCGAAATAATCTAAATATAAAATTTCCTTGATTTACTTGCAAGGAACAGAAGGTCATTTTTTTTATATAGTTAAACTTAAATTCTGTTTTAGTCCATGTCGTTATCATTAAGTTTTTTGGTTCTTTTTTTTCTCTAACTTTTTTGGTGGAATATAAAAGGTTCTACAAATGTGCTACAGCCTTCTGTATTCTGCGCATGTTCATTTCATGGCGCAAGCCTGTCATGTCTACGAAATGAACTTCGGAAATTTTGACATCTTAACATAACCTAATACCTAATGTTTTGATGTTTTATTTTGGTGCAGTCAATCCATGCTGCTACACCTATTAAATTACATATTTATTAAATTAAATAATCATTTTAGATTCCGTCACGTGAAAATATTAATTTAAGTTCATTGAAGTAACGTTGAATCCTTAGATAGTTAGCAATTTGTGTATGTAACCCGTGGATTTTGCTGTCACCCAGAGACCAGTGACTGGTTGTGGCTTTTGTGCCCAGGATTCGTCTTTACAGCCATAAACTGATGTAGCCGTGCCAAGAGGGGTTTTTCCTATGGACTTATAGTGCTGTAAAGATAAGTTGTTTAACTATTTGACTTTTTGTATTACTATCTATTTACTGTTAACTCATCATATGCATATGATAAGGTGAATACCTTTGTGATAATTTAATTTTTGATATAATCTAATTCTAAAAAATATTGGAGAGAAGAAAATATATTACATGTTTTATTAGGTTTTTAAATAGGATATACAGAGTCTGACCGAACTCATTTATTGATTTAATATATATATATATATATATATATATATATATATATATATATATATATATATATATATATATATTTAATAGAATACATTTTTGATATAATACAATTTTGATTTTGGGAAGGGAAATAAATTTTATGTGGTTTTTTTTTTAAACATTATATAAAGAGTATTGAAGACTCATTTTTTGGATATAATATAATAATTGTAACAGATTTATCACTTTTGATATCTTTGCAATATTGTCATTAGTATCTCATATTAGTAGAATTATTTTAAGTTAAATTACTACCTTTTTGTGTTAAGACTTTGGCTATCATACGGACTATTCTTGAATTGTTACTAATATTTTAAATTTTATTTGGCCAGTGGTAGTGACTATTCGTTTGTGGAGGGGCTATTAGGTCCCATTGTATCTGTACACCATCCACTACCACTGTTATTTGGCTTTGCATTATATGTAAATTGTTTATACACATATACCTATATATATATTTTTTTATAAATATATTTATTGTTGCTATTTTGAGTTTTATTTCAGTTCTACTAACCAGTATATAACATAGCAAAACAAGATTATTATTTAGTATTTTTGTATTTCAGAGTATTATCTCCAGATTCATTTGTTACTTCAAACTCTCAACTATCGTTGAGTTGGCGCCCTTCTTTTCTCTTCTTATTGTTCTCTTTCTATAAATTTATTCCCAGTGACCTTCTTCAGTTGTATCACGTTTGATATTACCCGGTCTCATTTCTTTCTTGTCTCATTAGCTCATTATCTCTTGTTATTGTTGTTTATATCTTTAAAGCCACAATCCAGTGCATTGAAGCTAGCCCGAACACTCACTTGAGATTTAGCGTCTCTTCGGCTATTTAACTTTGTTCCTCTGAGCTTAGCCATATTTTTAGTATTTTCATCACCTCTCTTCCAGTTCTTCTGGAATTTGGAAGTCTTACACTTCCTAAAATCCAATACTCCCGGAGTATTGAGCGTTTCAATTGGCGCCCAACGTGGGGCTTCTTTTCCACTTCTGCCTTATAAAAATATATATATATCTCCTTTAACTTTTGATTTCGATCTTGGGTTGTTGTGGTTTTCACTGGTTGTGCTTTTAGATTTTCATTTTAACGTTTAGTTTTGTTTTTCAATTTTTTTTTGGACATTACCTTATATCTATATCTTAAATCGACTTGTTTTGCTATATACTGTGTAGACTGAATAAATTACTTTGTTTTGATTTCTTAAATAACTATTTTAGCTAAATAATAAATTCATTAAAAATTTAAAGAACTTAAAGTTAACTATTTCACATATTTTTTACAAGTCCGGAGTAGCCAATAAGTTGAGTCACTACCTCGAAATAACAGTTTTGAAATTTTAGGTTCCTTAGGGTGTTGTAGCAGTATATGTCATTGGATTTCATAACTGGACCAAAACAATTAAACATTACTGGTATAGGTATCCCTTCAGAATATTATTTTAAGGACAGAGAGTAAGTTAAACTTTGCCTACTTTTACTCATTCTCTTGTATATTTCTGTTGTGTAATATGTCTGCGTTCAAGGTAGAGCATCTGTTAGCTCCTGAATTAGAGTATGAGTTGAGAGTCCGTCACTTAAACGATCCATCTTTGACAACGGTGGAAAGGAAAAGGGTAGTTTTGCGTGGTGCATTGAAGCAAACTTCATCCAATCGGAGTTTCGCTGTTCTGTCAGCTTCCCATCTTAATTTTAAGGATGAAATTGCTGAAATAGAGGTCACTCTTGCAGATCTGGTGGTCAAAATTAATTCTTTTGTTGGTTCTTCTAGTGATGCTGCCTATGCTCGTTATACTTCTCGGTTAGGTCATGTTGCAGCTAGAATCCATCTGTTAGAAGCTACAACAGAGGAAGAGGAGGAAGTGAAGAGGTCTCTTAATTTCAGAGTTTTGATTCTGGAAGGTGAACTTGATTGTAAAGTGATTCCCCAGGCACAGTCAACTCCTCATAATGCTAGTGTTCCAGTCAACTCGTTTCCTTTTGTTAAGTCTGCTCCTATTCATAAATGGGGTGTGCATTTTTCAGGTCAAGATAATGAGAACGTTGTTAGTTTCTTAGAGAAGGTAGAATGTCTGCGTATAGCACGTGGTAACAGTGAGGAAGAGTGTTACTCTTCTGCTGCCGATTTATTTAAAGATTCAGCTTTTACTTGGTACCTCAATAACCGAAGTAGTTTTGCTTCTTGGCAAGAGTTAGTTGCCAAACTCAGATCAGATTTTCTTCCATATAACTATGAGGACAATCTTCTTGATGAAATTAAGTCTCGAAAACAAGCTCCGCAGGAGAAGGTAACTATATTTATTAACGAGATTGTTAGTCTGTGTAAACGTCTGGAGACTCCTCTTTCTGAACCTCATATTGTCAGGATTATTAAGAAAAACTTGTTGCCATCGTACCATTCTAGTCTGGCACTTACAGATATTCCCTCGATTGCTGATCTTACAGAAAAGTGTAAGAAGTTAGAGGAAGTTTTGTCATGGTCTTCTGACAGCGTGTCTAGAGCCTCTATTCATCAGAATTTCAGAAATAATGACTCATCCTATTCTGGTAGGCCTAATTATTCTCGGTCTGGTAATGTCTCTTCTTTTAATTCGAAGCTTACCTGTTGGAATTGTCGTCAGTCAGGACATGGTTACTACGAATGTTCTGAACCTAGAATTCGGTTTTGTTATGGATGTGGACGTCAAGGTGTCCGCAAATTTGAATGCCAATTCTGTTCGGGAAACGACAGAAGGGGTGGGTTGGCCCTGGCTCCTACTCCTCGTCAAAATACAGGGAATACAAACACTGTCCAAACTCCTCAAAACCAAGGAACCAGTTTCTCGAGGCTGGATGCCCAAGCTTCCACAAGCCAAACATCTCACCCTTCACCAAAAGACAAAAGACCACAGAACGGCAAATACCAACCGAAGAGAGGACAACGTTAGTTGAGCACGAGCACCGTAATTCTTCTGTAGTTTCTTCGTGTAATCCCTTGTCTTCGTTTGTTGATTTAGACATAAACTCATTGTTGGTTCGAAAAAACAAGGATAATCGTCCATATCTTGAAATATCTATCTTAGGACATTCTTGTTTAGCTTTACTGGACACAGGTTCCAATATCTCTATTTTAGGGTCTCTCGGTATGAAATTTCTCCAGAATTCCAATGTAAATATAGGAATAGATCAAAGTTTGCAAGTGACTACAGCTGATGGTCAAGTTCAACCAATTTTAGGTCAATTCACTACTGAGATTTGTGTTAGTTTCTGTAAAAGAATGATTACATTCTTTGTTATTCTGTCAGTTAAGAATTCAGTCATCCTAGGTATGGATTTTCTGAAAACTTTTAATAGTGAGTTAAATTTTCCTGAATTTTCCTTATCTGTTTCTTCATTTAATATCTCTTGTGTCAATGCGGTTAAAGATATGAGTCGACTTAATGCTCATGAATTAGAAAAGTTAAATAATGTCATCAAATCATTCTCTTCTATATCTTCGAAAAATAAGTTGGGTAGAACTCATCTCATCGAACATCACATTGATGTGGGTTCGTCCAAGCCCTTCAGGCAATATCAATATCCCTTGCCTCAAGCCTGGCATGAAAGCCTAGTAAAGGAGGTAGATGAAATGCTTAAGTTAGGTATTATTGAGCCCAGTACTTCTTCTTTTTGTAGTCCTTTATGGCTGACAAAAAAGAAAGATGGGACTTTTCGTGTCTGTTTTGACGGACGTAAACTTAACAGTATAACTGTGAACAGAGATGCGTATCCTATACCTCGTATAGATATCATCCTGAGTAAGTTACAGAATGCTAAATTCATTTCATCTATTGACTTGAAGAAGGCGTTTTTACAGATTCCTCTCAGCGAAGAGAGTAAAAAGCTCACTGCCTTTGCGGTCAATGGAAAAGGATTGTACCAATTCACTACAATGCCTTTTGGTCTTGTGTCTGCTCCGCAAACTATGTGTCGGTTGATGGATTTGGTAATTGGCCCTGCTTTAGATCCATTTTGCCAATACTATCTTGATGACATTCTTGTCATTACTCCCGATTTCGAAACTCATATCTCTGTATTGCAGCAGTTGTTTCAGCGTTTAAAAGACGCAAATTTGACTATTAACTTAGATAAAAGTAGCTTTTGTCGTGAGTCTATTAAGTTTTTAGGATATGTTGTAGATTCTCAGGGTCTTCGTACTGATCCCGATAAGGTATCAGCTATTCGTGATTTTCCTGTGCCTAAAAATACCACTCAGGTTCGTCGATTGTTAGGAATGGTGGGTTATTATAAAAAATTTGTCAAGTCTTATTCTACCTTGTTGTCTCCTATCACAGATTTACTTCAAAATCGGAAAAAGGGACAAAATATTGTGTGGACTCCTGAGGCTAATGAAGCTTTCATTAAAATCAAGGAGGCTCTCACAAATTCTCCTGTTATGGTAGCCCCAGATTTTACTAAGCCTTTTTATCTGATGACAGATTGCTCAAACACAGCATCTGGTGGGGTACTCTATCAAATTGTTGATGGAGAAGAACACCCTATAGCCTACACCAGCAAGAAATTAAATAAAGCCCAGAAAAATTATACTACAACTGAAAAAGAGTTGTTAGCTATAATTACGGGTATTGAACATTTTAGATATTTTCTTGAAGGTCGTTCGTTTACGGTCATAACTGACCATAGTAGTTTGGTGTGGTTACAAAGTATGAAGAACCCATCTCCTCGTTTAGCTAGGTGGATTTTAAAATTGGCACAATATGATTATAAAATTGTTCATCGTAAAGCTTCAGGTGTAGTAGTCGCTGATGCACTCTCTAGAACTTTCGATATTAATTTGTTAGACTTATCTTCCTTACAACCAGATGACTGGTATCGAAAAATGTTGTATGATGTACAGAATGTACCAGGTAAATTTCCTGATTTTAAAGTTGAACATGGTGTTTTGTATAAACATGTCTTAAGTTCCATGGATGCCCTTACTGGAATGTCGGATTGGAAGATAGTCGTTCCAACTCCTAATAGAGCAGAGGTTTTGGCCACTTTTCATGACCATCCTACTGCAGCTCATTTTGGTTTTTACAAAACTTTCCGTCGTATATCGGAACTCTATTACTGGCCGAAGATGCGTCAAACTGTACGTAGCTATATCGCTAAATGTAAAATCTGTGCTACATGCAAACCGACAAATCTTCCCCAACCAGGTTTAATGGGTAGTTATCGACGGATTGATTTTCCATTTCAACTGATATCTTTAGATCTCATTGGTCCGTACCCTAGGTCCTATAAAGGTTCCCAATATGCTTTAGTAGTTGTTGATTATTTTACTAAATGTCCTTTGGTCCATACCATGTCGAAGGCAACTACTTCTTCTATTATTAAATACCTCGAGAATGAAGTTTTCTTAATTTATGGTGTTCCACAAATTGTTTCATGTGATAATGGACCCCAGTTCACAGCTAAGGCTTTTCGCGATCTCATGGCTAAATACAATGTACAAAAGATCTGGTACAATGCGAACTATCATCCACAAGTCAATCATACCGAAAGAGTGAATAAATCAATCGTGACTGCTTTAAGGTCATATTCTTTTCCTGATCAGAGAGCTTGGGATACTCATATCCACTCTATAGCACAAGCGATCAGGACTTCTTCTCACGAAATAACCAAGTGTCCTCCATCTTATTTAATGTTTGGTCGTCATGTCCCTCTTTCTGGTGATTATTTTGGTAAGATTTCAGAGAATGCCAATAACTTTCCCACTATATCAGATAAATTACACCGTTTAGAAGATATTCAGCATCTTCCTGATATTTATGTAGATGTCGCAAACGGTTGAAAGCATCTTATGCTAGAAATAAATGCCAGTATGACCTGAGAAAGCGAGCCTTATCTTTCAGAGTTGGAGATTCCGTTTTAAAGAGGAACTTTGTCAAATCTGATAAAGTGAACTTTCAATCGGCCAAGTTATGTCAGAAGTATATACCTTGCACAGTTATTAAGGTGATTTCTCCTTTAATTTATGAGTTGAAGGAAACTTCTACTGGTAGGAAACTAGGAAGGTTTCATGTCAAAGACTTACTGGAGGATAAGACAGTAGGTCCACATAACTTGTCAAATAATTTGGATTCTTCATCTTCAGATGAAGATTAACTGGTCCCTTATTAATGCTGTACCAGTTTGGTTTTTTAAGATCTGTTTATCAATTTTGTTTACCTGGCAAAAACCATAAGATGTTGTGCTATTTTGCCTTCTATTTTTTTTATCTTATCTTAATGTTGGTTATTATCTTAGTTTATGGACTTGTTAATTTTGTTGTTTGTTTTCTCTTAAAAGTCCAACTCCATATCATAGGAGTACAGGATGGATATATGGGAATTTCCCCATCTTGAGTTCTGAGTTGAATAGATATTTACAGGGATAATTAGGAAAACATTCCAAATATTTTCTTTATTGGTGTTGTATAGTTTTGTGGATCATGACCATAAAGCTTATGCATTCATATTTACTTACTGTGTCGGTGTTTTAGCGTGGGTTCAGGATTGATCACCCTGGATGTGTGCCCTCACTTGGGTCAGAAATCTATCAATAAATATTAGTTGTTCCTTGAGTGTCTCTTAGGTTGAAATTAGAATGTGTCATTTAGAATTGGATCGTTCTGATATTTAGCAGTAAATAAGTCTGTTTAACTTAGTTTGTTATCTCCTATGTTATTATCTTCTCAAAAATTTGAGTTTAACATATCTTAGTATCTTGAGTTTGCACCTGTCTCCCTACCATTCATACGGATTGGTAGATGTGAGTTATCTTTATCTGTATCTTAATTGAGTTTATCTTTACCTTTATGGAGTTTATCTCATACCTGTAATGGAGTTTACTTTGACTGAGTTAATCTCGTTCCTTTACCTTGAGTGTATCTTTATCTTTACCTTAATTGAGTTTATCTCGGCGCCCTTCTTTTCTCTTCTTATTGTTCTCTTTTTATAAATTTATTCCCAGTGACCTTCTTCAGTTGTATCACGTTTGATATTACCCGGTCTCATTTCTTTCTTGTCTCATTAGCTCATTATCTCTTGTTATTGTTGTTTATATCTTTAAAGCCACAATCCAGTGCATTGAAGCTAGCCCGAACACTCACTTGAGATTTAGCGTCTCTTCGGCTATTTAACTTTGTTCCTCTGAGCTTAGCCATATTTTTAGTATTTTCATCACCTCTCTTCCAGTTCTTCTGGAATTTGGAAGTCTTACACTTCCTAAAATCCAATACTCCCGGAGTATTGAGCGTTTCACTATAGCTAATGTTTGGATATTTTCAAAATTTTCAAATCGTTCTCTTAGGCCGTTTTCCAAGTCTAAGATAAAATTCATAACAGTTTCTGAAAACGTTTTCTGTTTTAAATGACCACAAACATGATAAAGGCCATTGGTTAATGGTATTACGTAAGAAACTGTACTGTAATTTTCTCCACTTATTATTTTTGTAACTTTTTCGAATGGTTTGAAAATTTGGCAAGATTGATGGGATATTTCCATTCCTCTGCTGTTATGGTTTGAAGATTATGGTCAATTAATACCATTGTACTAATCGCATCCTCTAATTGATTAAATATTTCCAACATGTAAAAAACCGAGTTCCACCTAGTATGTACCGTCTGTAGAAGTTTAAGAGCTGGTCCTCCGCTTTGTTTTTGGTAATTTATCAACTTCTCATTTGACAAACAACTACGTTTAAAGTGAGCAATAATCGATTTTATTTTTTGAATAATATTGTCAACATCTGGAGAAGCTATATTCAACGTATGATCAAAACAGCCAAAATGCTTCCACTGCAATTCTTGTCTAATCGCTCCAACTATACTGGGTGCGTTATCAGAAACGATTAGCAGTATTTTGTCAATAATGTACCATTCATTAGATATTTTCATTTTTTATTCATTTAGATATTTTCATTTATTTTGTCTCAAATTTATGCTAGTGTAGTGACCTGGTATTATGAAACATTCTTGTAAAATGGACTTGAGCTGAAAGTTTTTATCTAAAAAATGGGCTGTTACCGCCATATAGCTTTTGGGTGTTTACCGATGACCAGTTGTCAGTAGTTAAACAAACTGTTTTTGCATTTCTTGTAATTTGAATGCATTTATTACGACATTCTTCATACAAAGCGTCCAATACTGTTTTTGATATTACTTTCCTATCAGGGAGTTGATAAGAGGGATTTAAAATTTTAACAAATTCTCTAAAACCTTTGTCTTCAACTACACTAAATGGTTGAAGATCAAGTGTAAAACGTTGTAATATTTTTTGTTGGTAGACTTAATTTTTTGGGTATCATAACAGAATTTTCATTTGACTTAAGCCTTTTGAATGAGATGGTTAAATAGAAGTCATTTTAGATGTTGAAGTTGAAGGTAAATCGGCACTTACAGAAATATCATTATCAAATGAAAATGCATCTTGTGTTTTTGTGGTATAATGATTTAGATTAACTGTTAGATGAAAATATGACATATGTTTCTTCAAATTGGAATTTGTTGATTTAAACGATAATTGCTTCTTGCATATACTGCATGTTGCAAAATAGCCGTAATATACAATACGCGTGAAAAAGTTCCGAATTTCACTAGTCTTCTGCCTTTTTATGTGATGTGACATTTTAATTCACTGTGTGTATTAGATAATATAGAATGAAATAAACCCATTTAATAACTATACAGTTTTATCAGATAGTATCTGAATAAAATTAACACTTAGAAAGTCTAAACCGAAACTACACCATTTTGTTGTTTGAAATTGGATACAATACAACAAAAACAAATTGTACTTTCAAGACAATATCACATTACCACCTGTACATGAACTACTCGACTTACCTTATTACAGCGAGGGCAAAACTTAAACTAAATTAAATTAAATTACTAACAAGCAGCAATTTATATCTAACTGTCCTAATCATCTTTCGACTATCTATAAAAATTTAAGACGAATTTTGGTGTAGAAATATCAGCTAAATTGTCGAAATAAAATATACTAATGAAATTTCTAACTTTCTACGAAAGACTAATTATTAATCCATTCATCCATTGCTTGTTATTCTCCTTATTTCTATTGTTGACACCATATAATAATATAATGGGTTTGCATTTTTTGTTGACATTAATTTTGATTTAGAAATAAGAAAATGATAACAAAATCCTTCCTCGAATTTCATTCCGAATCCGGAAATTGTTTAGAATTCTACATTTTGCATTGTATCTTTTGTAAATCAGGTCTTTAACCAAATTTGGAAATAAAATTGTTACTATGTCAGATATTGAAGCAATTAATAACGAGAAAAATTTTTAATGTTTTTTAATTATGTTGAAATACTAAAATTTCAATAATATTAAAAAGTGCAGAACAAATTAAATTCTGCCACCTTAAGAATAATTATGCCTATTTTTAGTTTGATTATTAACAGTATTCAGGTTAGGTACATACATTACTCCCAAAAAGATAAATAAGTGGTAACTAAATAATTACTATCTAATATGACGTAGGTAACTACATCTACGGATATTTGTTACTCTCGCTTCTAAAACGTAATTTCCGCATTTTAACTATCTGAATTACCGTCTACCAGAATAACACTCAATATTTTAATGCTATCGCTAATCTTTCCAGTATTTTACTTAGTTGTAGTACATTAGCGTTAAAATATTAACTGTTATTCTGGTAGACGGTTATTCAGGTAGTTCAAATGCAGAAATTACGCATAAGAAGCGAGTAATACCGGACTGAGCTCGGTATGTTGCAATATTATTAACAGAATGATCGTTTAGTCAAGTAACTGACTTGATATAAAAATGAACTGAATAAATGGTAACTTATTTATTGGTAACTATATTGGATAAAAGAATCGAATTAAGAAAGAACAGTAGTAAATAGAAAAAAAAATGACTTCACCAAGTACTTCAAATGCTACTTTTACTGTACGTAAGTTAGATATCGCAAATTTAGCCATTGTTCTTTAAACTTAAATTTTAAACTCTATAAATTTTATAGATTTATAAATGCTACTGAATCAATCTTACGGCATTATTTTAATAGAACTAATTCTGATAACTTTCAAAATTGTTTATTAACAAACGGTATAATTGCCTAAATCAGGATCTAGTTAATCTTAAACAAAAACCAAACGAATCACCTTACCAATTTCGTGACAATGTGCTAGATTTACTAAATTATATATGTAACTACATAGATTTACACCATCTTGGTCAGGAGCGTACATATAAACGAGAGTTCTTTAACAAACAAACATTGAAAACATTTTAAGCAGGTTTAATAGAACCTTTAGGACTCATAATTCAGGCAATGAGACCACAATCTATCGAGCAAGCTATACAATTAATTAAATAAGATAATATTAAATATTATCAAAAAAACTCAAAATTTTAATAATAATAATAATAACAAATATTCTTATAACTTCTCTGTGGGAGTTTTTATCAGTTCTTCTATTAGGCGCGGCCCCCTGCGAATGGGGGATGTTTCTGGGTGTCCGTAGCGCAGATACCCAGAGGGTAACAGGAATACCTGTCTTGGAACAAAAACTGACACCTGGCAGTAGGTATAAAATGCACACCCATGATAATGGAGTACAATAATTTATGTTTAGGGTCGCTGCCTGGGGATCGCCAGGGCACGTCTGGAGCCGGAGCTGGGCGTGGTAGCATGCGGGACGTCGGTGGCAGGGTGTTGAGGAGGCGGGCCCCTGTCATACAATCAGCTACAGCCCAACAACAACAACAACCACAAGTGAGCCAAACAACAACAAGAGCTCCACTCGCTGAAGGCACTGCGGTGGAACATCAGCCGGCGCTCACTCAAGCGAGACGACCAAGGAAGCGCATGAAATGGACTGTGTCTATAAATGAAAACATTTTGCGCTTCTATTACAAGGTGACCAACCTCGGTCGAGAAAGGATCGGCTATAGACAACAACTGTATGCCGAATTTTGCACGGAGTACCCAGAGATTGAAGTATCTGAACAGCGAATAGCAGATCAATACCGGGTAATTATAAGAAATAATCTTATCCCAGAGGCTAGACGCGCTACCATCAGAAGGAAGTCGAACGGGAGATTCATAACCAAGACCTAGTTGTGGATCAAGACCATAATGAAATCCCTAATAAGCAGATTCTTATTTTCAGGTACAGGCTGAGACATCTACTCTACATCGAGCAATTTGCGCAGTATGACGCCGCTTAAAAATGAGGGAACAAGAAATGTGCATAACCCATCTGACTAAGCAAGAAAAATGCGCACCTGGATGAGTAAATCTCTGCACGGGCGACATCTCAATGAGATCAGCCAAGAATATGTCGACAATACAGCGTCGAACTATTGGTTGACATCAGGAAAGAAGTTTCCCGAGACTGAGGGATTCCTACTTTCCATTCAGGATCAGGTTATTCCAACTAAAAATTACCTGAAATATATTGTTAAAGATCCACAAGTCCACAATCGCTGCCTCAGTACTAAAGTGTAACATATCAAAAAATACAGGTTTTGAGTTATACACTTCTATGGATTCTAAATCACATAAAGAATACAGTACAATACAATAACATCACAAAATATTATTATAAAGGCACGTTTTAGCATGACATTCAATATAATACAAAACAAAATTTACCAATTGTCTAGTGCAATACAATACCATTTTGTTTTATTACAGTGTTGCTCCCAATTGCCCCAATAGTTTAATTCCGAATGCAGAGCAATACCGTAACATCTAATATCACTATGTAATCGTGGCATCAACGCTTAATATTCTGTTTTCAACGTACCAAACAAAAAGCTGAGATTATGTGTGAATCGATGTGGACCCCCTTTAGGACCAGTTCTTCAGAATATTACTAACAATAGTATTGAAGTCGACCATGATGACCTTAGTATTGTGGCTTCCTCCAACACACCACATACTGTAACTGTTACTAATAATGTCGACACTTTATCATATCCTTTGTGCATTGGTAGCAATGTTGCTCATGTCTCCACGGAAGATAATACTACACCAGAAGTGTTGTTAGAACTAATTACAACAGAAACCGAGGGTGAAAATATAATAATTGAAGATGAAGTGTGTGCGGAAGGAATATTATTAAATAAAGATAATGAAAAAAATGTCGAAAGTAATCAAGAAGATAATATAGAGACAAGATAAAACCAAGTACTTGTGCAAGAAAAAGGAGTTATAAAATCTAGAAAAAGAGAAAGGAAACCAGAAACATGGGCAAGAAACATCAAAAAGAAGCAGGTTGCTTTAGGAGAAGCTCATCTTAGTAAATCTGAAGAGAAATCTCTGAAAAAACAATGAAAACTGGATGTGATAAGAAGTGTAAATTGAACTGTTTTAGTACTGTTGATTTAGTTGTGACTGTAGTACTGAGGAATTTCGTAATTTACCAAATGTAGACAGAAAAAGAGACTATGTATCCAAACTTATCCATGAAGTAAAGCCAAGGTATAGCTACAAAAAACATTAATCAAACCGTGCATGTAACGTCTCAATTATTTTATATTAAATGGTAAAAAATAAAGAGTATGTAAAAAAACATTTTGTGATACACTGTGTATCACATCAACATTTATTACTACAGTTAGAAAGAAAACAACATCAACCGGTATTGTGAAAAAGGACTTAAGAGGATGCCACCAAAAGACGAAAATTGATGATGGAATAATAGAAAATATTATTTCAATTATAAATTCTTTTCCGCGAATCGAATCCCATTACTGTCGTGCAGATACAAAAAGGGAGTATATTGATGCTAGCTTGAACATTTCCGAAATGTACCGTTTGTACAAAGCAGATTATATTAACAAAGGTAGGGTCTATGCAAAAAAACACAAGTACGAAGAACTTTTTAATACAAAGTTCAATATAGGCTTCTTTAGGCCCAAAAAGGATCAATGCTTGTTATGTTGCTCCTTTAACAATACTCCGGAATTAGAAAAGGAAACTTTACGAGAAGAAATAGAACAACATATAAAAGAAAAAGAATTAGCTCGGATAGAAAAGAGTCAAGATAAATTGTTAAGTCGAGAATAAGATTCAAATGTTATTGTGGCAATCTTTGATCTTCAAGCTGTCATACAGTTACCGCGAGGTCAGGTGTCCAGTTTTTATTACAAAAGAAAACTTAATACTTTAAATTTCACGATCTATGATGCAACATCCAAACAAGGTTACTGCTATATTTGGCACGAGGGTTGTGAAAAACGAGGCTCTATGGAAATAGCCTCGTTTGTTTTTGACTTTCTTAAAACACAGTGTGAAAACGTGTTATTTTTTACTCAGACAACTGCTCTGGGCAAAATAAAAATAAAATTCTAATTTGTATGTACTCATACGCTGTTCAAGCTCTGAATATTACTTCGATCACCCATAAATATCTAATTGTGGGGCACACCCAAAATGAGGGTGACAATATGCACCCTAGAGAACATTCTCTACTAGAGCGAGCTGTGACTACCGCGGTAAGAAAACATTTCCTTTTTACCCCTAGTCAGTTTGTAACTATTACACAAATGGCTGTAAAAACAGCCGCGACAGACGTATACGATTGGCAAAGCGTTTCTATTAATATGGGAAAAAATTTTACAACTTCAACCACAAACGACAAGGTAACATGGAAATCCATTAAATGTTTCAAAGTCGAAAAGACGCGTAAATTTTCAGTTTTCTACAAAAATTCAGATACCTAAAATGATTGGATGGAATTTAAAGTTAATAAAACGAGAACTAGAAGTAAAACAGTTGCCATTTTACCTGCCTTAAAACCAGTATATAAAAGCCCACCAGGGATTTCCTCTGGCAGACTTATTATCGCTTTGTGCAGCTAAGTTGATACCCACACCTTACCATTTATTTTTTAATAATTTAAAAGTTAGTACAACTACTACTGAAGCTACCTTTGAAGAAGAAGAAGATTAACAGTGTTATTAAAGCTGTTTGTATTTGTTTCTGTTAATGTGTATGTATTCTTCTAAATAAAGAAATAAAAACTTTTTTTGTTTTAAATTTTGTTTCATTTATTTTATTAACGATTTCATACATTATAAAAATATTAAACTACCTAATACATAATAGTAACATCTAAAAAAATATGGACGTAACTAAGTGCAATACAGTAACATCTCAAAGTAAGTTTATAATTGTCACTATTTTATTAAATCAAGGTACTGACATGAAAAATAAATACTGAAGTGCATGAACTAAAGTGACTTTTGTATTATACAGTCATAAAATAGCTTATTATATTTTGAATTATAAAACTAACAAAGAAAAAACTGGAACCAAAATCTTCAAATTCATTTTTCTCAAAATGGATGATTTTGAAATGTTACAGTTAAGTACTGAGGCAGCGAAATGACAAATGCCGATACGGATGCCAAGCCCAAGAAACCATCCAACATCTTACCGGTGGCTGCCAGGTATTTGTCGGTAATGATTATAAAGAACGCCATGACTCAGTAGGAAAGAGTATCCACCAAGAACTAGCTGACAAACTGGGACTTCTCCAAACCGACCATCTTCCTTATTATCAATACGTCCCTAATAGAATGCTTGAAAATGACAACTACAAGCTATACTGGGACCGCACAGTGCTTACAGACCGACCAGTGGCCCATAATAGACCGGATCTCATACTAGTTAATAAACTTACTAGGCAAACAACACTTATTGATGTGGCGATACCTAACACCAATAATTTGAGTGTTAAATACAACGAAAAGATCGCCAAGTATAGAGATCTAGAAATACAAATCAGGAGACAATGGAGAATGGAAAGTACCCAGACACTACCTATTGTTCTATCTACTACTGGTGTTATTCCCAAAAACCTCCTAGCGAACATAAAACAGCTGGGTCTAAATGAACATCTTTATAAGGCCATGCAGAAAGTAGGTACTCCTCGCGACGTCCAGATGTGTAAGAAAATTTTTGGGAGATACTCCAACATACCAAGTCACCTAGAGCTCGATAACACGGAGAGCTCAATCCTTTTGATACCGTAGGTATCTGGGATAAGTGATTTTTCCCCTTAGAGGAAGTGTAAGCCGTATGGCTAAATCTGGGACAAATATTCTAGAAATCCAAAGTAACCATCTTCATAAGTAATCCATCTTCACAATCACATCAGTATCAAAGTAACACTTCCCAAAACTATCAGTATAATATCCAAAATTCTAATAGGCCAACTCAAAATGTTTGGCGATCAAATCCAAATTTTGTTCCCAACAGATTGTAGCGTTTACGCTACTGATTAACCCCTTAAGAAATTTTTATTACCCGCCTACGATCGATTTTAAATCGACACTTTTCCCCACACGCGCAGTAGTCGCTTAAAAAGGAAGATTGATCGATTTTGTGCGGAAGCGAAGCGGCAGTTTTGGTCAGAACTCGTTAACGCAGCCACGTCAACCGGTGAAATTGTTCACCTTCAAAGTGACGGAATTGGAGCAAGGAAGATAATTTGGGGAAGAATAAAATAGAAATATTAATATCTAATTCAAAGAATCATATCTCAGTAATAAAAATAATAATAAGTAAATTTTTTAAAATCAATATTTATAAGAGTTCCACATAAAAGGAAGATTTTTTTGGCGTGCTGCAGCTCCATGTAAGTAAATCATTTCATACGTATTATCTCCTTATCATATAATCAAATTTATCATTGTATTTAGTATTTCTTTAGAGATTTATTTTTGAGTTCCGAAATAATTTAAATATAAAATTTCCTTGATTTACTTGCAAAGAACAGAAGGTCATTTTTTTTATATAGTTAAACTTAAATTCTGTTTTATTCTACGTCGTTATCATTAAGTTTTTTTGGTTCCCATTTTGTATCTAACTTTTTTGGTGGAATATAAAAAGGTTCGACAAATATTGGACAGCCTTCTATATTCTGCGCATGTTCTTTTCATGGCGCAAGCCTGTCATGTCTACGAAGTAAATTCGGAAGTTCTGACATGTTGACATAACCTAATGTTTTGATGTTTTGTTTTGGTGCAGTCAATCCATGCTGCTACACCTATTGAATTGTATTTATTAAATTAAATAATAATTTTAGATTCCGTCACTTCACTTGAGGATATTCTCTTCAGAATATTCCCTCAAGGACTAGTAACTAAATTCCTTAAACTAGTTAGCAACTTGTGTATGTAACCCGTGGATTTTGCTGTCACCCAGAGACCAGTGACTGGTTGTGGTTTTGTGCCCAGGATTCGTCTTTACAGCCATAAACTGATGTAACCGTGCCAAGAGGAATTTTCCTATGGACTTATGGGGCTGTAAAGATAAGTTGTTTGACTGTTTAATTGTTTAACTTTTGTTACTTCCTATTTAGTAGTATACCCTCTTCATATGCATATGACAAGGTGAACATTTTTTTTTGATAATTTAATTATAAAATATTTGGGGAGGAAAAAAGGACACTTCATGTGTTATTAGGTTTTAATTAGGATTTCAAGAGTACTGACCAAACTCACTTTTGCTATAATATATTTTTTTTTAATACATTTGATATACTTAATACAATTTGATATTGGGAGAGGGAAATAAATTTAATGTGGTTTTTTTTAAATATGATGTAATGAGCATGAAGACTCACTTTTGAATGTAATATATTTAATAGAATTGTAACAGATTTATCACTTTTGATATCTTTACAATATTGTCATTAGTATCTCATATTAGTAGAACTAATTTAAATTTAAATGACTACCTTTTTGTGTTAAGACTTTGGCTACAATACGGACTATTCTTGTTGTTTACTGACATTTTATACTTTATTTGGCCAGTGGTAGTGATTATTCGTTTGTTGAGGGGCTATTAGGTCCCATTGTATCTGTACACCATCCACTACCACTGTTATTTGGCTTTGCATTATATGTAAATTGTTTATACACATATACCTATATACATTTTTTATAAATATATTTATTGTTGCTATTTTGAGTTTTATTTCAGTTCTACTAACCAGTATATAACATAGCAAAATAAGATTATTATTTAGTATTTTTGTATTTCAGAGTATTATCTCCAGATTCATTTGTTACTTCAAAATCTCAACTATCGTTGAGTTGGCGCCCATCTTTTCTCTTCTTATTGTTCTCTTTCTATAAATTTATTTCCAGTGACCTTCTTCAGTTGTATCACGTTTGATATTACCAGGTCTCATTTCTTTCTTGTCTCATTAGCTCATTATCTCTTGTTATTGTTGTTTATATCTTTAAAGTCACAATCCAGTGCATTGAAGCTAGCCCGAACACTCACTTGAGATTTAGTGTCTCTTTGGCCATTTAACTTTGTTCCTCTGAGCTTAGCCCTATTTTTAGTATTTTCATCACCTCTATTCCAGTTCTTCTGGAATTTGGAAGTCTTACACTTCCTAAAATCCAATACTCCCGGAGTATTGAGCGTTTCAAGATACACTAACATGAGTACATCTAGTAGGAATAGTATTCCCCAGTTGAGAAATAGCTTTCAAAACTCTAACAAGCCAGCTAACACTAGGGTGCATAGGATGAGTTCTTTGCACTTTTTGTACATACACATATACAAAAAAATTGTTCCAAATTAAATTTACTATCAAAATATAACTTTTCAAAATCAAAAATATTTTTTTTACAAAAATATATTCAAAAAAGGAAAAAAAACACGAAAGAAAGGAATTTTATTTTTTGCCTTATAATTTTTTTTTCACGGGGATATAAGTAAAGACATTGCTTGACATGAAAAAACTTCCATCCTTTCTCTTTAAAAGGACGTTGCATTAAAAACCTTTGATTTAAAACAGTGCTTGAATGAAATAATTTTATGCGATAACACGTTATGCTTGTTAAAACCGATTTTTTTTATTTTAGGTATTTCATTAAAAAAATGTGTTTATTTTTAGACACTGGTGTTTTTTAGAAGGTATTAAGACTCCCTATACAGCACTTTGGACAAACCCTGATGATACGCCCCAACCCGAGGCTCAAGTGAAAATCTAAACTGAAAATACACATACCCATATTAACGCAAGTACTTCTAAATCCGTTTCTATTAAAATAAATAAATTGGAAAAAAAAATCGGTGTAGAGCGTCACAAAATTTACAAATAAAAAAGAGTTTACAAAAAAAACTCAGTAATAAAATAAAAAAGTTATACTCGAAAACTTTCTAAATCTTTGCTCAAAAGAAGCAAAAAAAAGAGTCTAGCTGAAAAGAAATTGTCGCTTTCCGTTTACTATAAATCCCCTGGACTCTATTAATTTTTAAGTAATAAATTTAAATTTAAATTACCAGCAGAATCAACCATTCGGTCTTGGTTAAAAATATATAATTTGCAGATCGGCGTGAAAACAACTTTAATTTCGAAATTAACAAATAAAGTTAAAACCATGACTGACGTTGAAAAACATTGTAGCATATTGTTCGACGAAATTAAGTTAGAAGTAGGGTTGGAGTATAACAAATTTTATTACTGTTTAGAAGGTTTTAGCTTTAGGAAGAATGGACAAGTTGACAGACCACGCAATTGTATTTATGGTTAGGGGTATCATTAATTCATGGAAAATACCATTTTGCTACTACATTTCAAAAGATCCTGTAAAAGGAAAAATGTTAAAAGAGTTATTATCTGAAGTAGTAGGAAAAGTGAACGAAATAGGCTTACTTCCAAAAGTAATTGTTTGTGACCAAGAATCAAATAATCATCGTGCTTATAATTTATTAGGATCTACGAAAGATATGCCACAAATTTCACTAAACAATACTTTATTATTTACTGTTTTTGATGTACCTCATTTAATTAAATCATTAAGGAACAATTTCATAAATAAAAAACTCCACTTTTTTTCAAATAATAATCAACTAAACTGGAATGACTTTGCTACAAACAAATGTAAAATTTGTAAACGTTATTAAATAAATCTTGAATCTTTGTCCAAACTTTCAAAGCAGATCAAAAAAGTATTATATCTAGGTCTATGGTCAAGATAACCACCAAACACGTATACCCAAATACGTTTCAAAAATGAGGGTAAAATTGGCAGCCCAGGTTTTTAATTCTTCTGTGGCGGAAGCTATCCGTGCGGCTCATGATCTGGGTCAAATAAAGAGCTAGTCGGCAAAACATACGGCCGATTTTTTTAAGCAAATAAATTGCTTGTTTGGTTCCCTAAACAGCAAAACGTTAGCAGATCCAAATGTTTAACGAAAGGGTTTGTCTATCTATAACAGCATACCGTATGAGAGTCTCAAAAACGGAATTGGTCTTTTAAAAAAATTGAGGGTTATGGAAAGAGACAAAGAAAACAAATTACTGCTTGGATAGACTTCAATGGACTATTACTTCCATATAAAAGCTTTGCGAGGATTTACAAATGGAAGGATTTAAATCTTTATTACATTCAGAGTAAATCAAGATCCACTCGAAAATTTTTTCTGTAGTACGGCATCCTGGAGGCTACAATCCTCAATCAAAAGGAAGTGAAAGTAAACATTTTTATAATAATTCTATAAAATTTGGTTTGATATAAAATAACACGATTATGAAATTAATAAAAGTCTGTAAAGTGTTACTTATCTCAATAAACAATTCAAAGTAAATAAAATTACTCATATCATAACTGTATAATCTAAATATCTCAGGTTCAGTCAATTTATCCTTTTTAATTGCTTTATTTGACCTGTTAATTGAATTCCTGTGAAAAACAAAATTAGGTATTTGAAAGAATTTTTCGTTGTTCTGCTAATAGACCTCTGCATTATAATAGGTTTGACAGCATACCTACTTCCTTAATAGTATGAAATTGCTAGTATTATTGCTAACATATTATAATTCATATAAAGAGTAAGTTAAAAGAAACGTGTGTAAAATAGTTTCGCATTTTGTTTATATAAAATATGTTTAATAATTTGAATCGAGGACATTCATAAATATACTCGAAGTAGAATTTGTAAGGTAAGTAATTGCCAATCACGACACACGGTTGTCGTAGGTCGTGAACAAACTTGACACACTAAGAAATATAAACTGCTAATATATGAAAGGGCTACTATAAAAGCAACAACAGTCATTATCTCGGGGATCAGAACTAATTTAACGTCAAGATGCAAGCTAGTGTAATGCGTATTAATAATTATGGGGGAGCCTCATATCAACATCACATAAGTACTAATTACGACTAGACTAAGTAATTTTAAGTAAAAGTGTACTGTAATGTTTTAAATAAATGATCACATAATTCAACAACCCGATATTTACCATTTACGACGTTATTTACCATATGGCGATCCTGAAGTGGTAGAAACCAGGAGTCTTCATCCCAGAAGCAGAGAATGGGAGGAAAATCATCCAAGGAAGACCTACAAGAGAATGGAGTCGTCAACAGCAACTTCATAATAAAAAATGTCAGGCCAGGCGAAGAAATAAAGGTACTTTTATACAGCATTACCACGGACCTGATACTGAAGTTAATATCGTCATTATAGAAGGCACATAGGAGAAACATGAAGCGGAGCATACACCGGGACATAGCAGCAAGGTCGACAACAAATTCAGACGTTTAAGTGTTGAGTCTGCATATTATCTATTTTTATTGCACTTCCTTACACGCATAATAATATACCAGTTACTTTATTAAATGTTAATTATTATTTTTATGACTTTTTGAAAATTATTTTGTTCATATTTTTGTATGGATAATTTTTAATTTATTACCTTATTGAATTTTAATGGGTATTTGACGACCTTATATTTCTAAATGAATATTTTTTGGCTAAGTAATTCTCGAATTTCATTGTACTACATAAGACTATCGGTGTCCAATATCAAATCTTCAGAATTCATATCCGAAATTGGACAGTATAATTTTATCACCCAGTAGACCGAATGAATTTATTTGTTATTAAATACACACACGTAGTTAATTAGGTTACATTAGATTTGGTCAATTATCAACAATAAAATTTGGACATCAGTCGAAAGTGCTGACGAAAGTTAAACAATTTACACACAACTTAGATACACATGTCATTAGGTCCGCGAATATATTGACCCAATTAAAACTTATATAAAACTAAAATCTCTTGCCTAGAGAAGCATTCAATCAATATTCACTCAACAAACGTGATAGTCTTCAACGCTCAACTGCAACAGTCTCTACTCAAAGTAATCCCGGGTCAACACCCATAGTGTACGTCTCGTCAATAAACTCTGCTACTATTATTTTGTGTTTCCATTACAACTGAACGAACATCTTCACTGAGCCAACGAAGGGGAATTTGTTCAATCGGATTTGTGTTTTCGTTCTTAAATGCCTACCAGTTGGGAAGATTTTGTTAAGATACTTGACACCATTACGCAGGATATAACTAAACAGAGCAAAAGAGTGTTGAAAAAGGAGATACCTAAAAGCAAGGAGGTAAAAATTGAGATAACGACACAATTAATTGAAGCTTATAATAGATTGGTACACCTCATAACCAAAAATTGGGAGGCCTTAACTGATATTCAGATAAACACTTGTAAGAGATACTTTAGTAAAAACCGAGATAAAGTCATACGATCGTTCCGAGGCATAAATTCCAGAGTATTAGTTCCTAATCTGATATCTCAACAGATTGACAACGATATAAAAGAAGAACAAAGGATAGCGAACAAGAAGAAAGCATGGCTCTTAGTATCAACGAATTTTTAAATATTGCAAGCAAACTATTACCGAGTGAGTTCGACGGAACCACATTCAAATTACAACCCTTCTTAGATGCGCTCGAACTTTTGCAGAAAATACCAGTAGGGCATGAGGAAACAGCGATAAGCCTCATAAAAACAAGATTAACAAATAAAGCTGGAAACTTAATACCCGCAGAAGACACCATTTTAAATATACAGGCAACATTGAAAAGATAACTAAAAGGTGATACGCCGAAAATGGTGATAGCTAAATTCGACAAAAGGAAACAAGGACAGAGATGCAGCTCTGTACGCATCTGAGGTTGAGGCACTAGCCGAACAATTAAAAGTAGCATACATAACAGAGGGAATGTCAGGAGATTTGGCTAAGAAATACACAACAGAGGCATCAGTAGCTACGATGAAGTGCAATGGCAGCACAGACAAAGCCAAGCTAATATTAGAGGCAGGAAATTTTACAACCCCACAAGAGGTAATGTCAAAATTCTTATCAACAGACACAACAGAAGACATCGTACATGTAAGAGTGTTAAATTATGGAACGTACTTTAACAAAAGAGGGAAATTTCAGCACAAAAGAGGATATCATAATGAATATGACCAGTGGAGAAGACAAAAATTCTTGCAACAAAACGATGTAAAAAGAGATCACCGTCCACATGAACAAAAAGGGTTCAGAAAATTCAATAATCAAGCATATAAGGGAAATTCAAGAGGATTCGACAGAAATATACGATTATTAGAACTAGAAGATACTCCACAGGAATCAGAAAACCCACAGTTGGGGTTTTGAACAACCAATTGTCATTAAAGACGGATGAACAAATGACAGAATTAGAATACTATATCTACAACTTCGACTTAAACCTAACAAATTTTGTAAGAATAAAAACAGGAATCTTAGGACGAGTAAATATAGGACGAGTATTATAGACACAGTAGCGAATATTTCAATACTTAGATGCACACAAGACTCTATGCGAGAACATGTAAGACCAAATTCAAAAGCAAGAATAAAAGGAGTAACCCGAGAAGAACTGCAAACAATGGGAGAAATCGAAACTACGCTAGACGTAATTGGCAATATTTTTGGGCATACCTTTCAATTGGTAGAAAACAACTTTCCCATACCAACAGACGGAATAATTGGAAGAGAGTTTATCGCAAATTATCAATACATATTAGACTACGCGAAATTCAAAGTACACATCAAAGATAGAAACTATTACATCAGTACAAATATTTTGGATACTGTAGACGATAACACAATTCTAATACCACCCAAATGTGAAGTTTACAGAACAGTTCAATATTTTCAAACGTTAAAGGCGGATAGGCTAGTGGAACAACAGGAGATACTACCAGGAATATTCATAGCGAGAGCGATAATATCAAGAAATAACCCATATATCAAAATTTTAAATACTACTTACGACACTGTTACGATAGAAACGGGTACAATTAAAATATTAGACATGAAATTGTTCAAAGTATACAGATTAATCAACGACAGCAAGGACAGGAAGAAAGAACTAAGGGAAACATTAAAGCTAGATACACCGGAATACACTCGAGATAAATTAGTATCGTTATGGGAAGATTTTGCAGATATATTTTCATTAAGACATGAAATGCTAACAAGCAACAACTTTTATGAACAAAAATTGAGGGTAACAGAACACACACACCAGTTTACATAAAGAATTATAGGACACCATATTCGCAAACAGAAGAACTGAATAGATAAGTACAACAATTAATAGACCAGGGAATTGTCGAGCCATCGACTTCAGAATACAACAGTCCGGTCGTACTAGTACCGAAAAAAGCTATAGATGGAAACAAAGCATGGAGATTATGTATAGATTTCAGACAGCTAAACAAGAAACTAGTCACAGATAAATTCCCGTTACCAACATTAGACTCAATATTAGACCAACTAGGGAGCTCAAAATGGTTCTCACTAATAGACTTAATGTTAGGATTTAACCAGATACCATTAAAACAATCATCAAGGAAATACACATCTTTTAGTACGGAAAAAGAAGCATTCAATTCACCAGATTACCTTTTGGACGATGGAACAGATTTACCAATAGCTTACGCATCGCGCAGCTTAAACAAAGGAGAGCTTAACAAACCTAGAATAATTAAGGAATTACTTGCAATCTATTTGGGAATCAACCACTTCAAATGTTATTTATATAGAGCACCAACATTCGTGATAAAAACGGATCATAAACCACTAACACACCTATTTTCAATGCCAGAACCTACCTCGAAACTCACGAGAATCAGATTAGATTTAGAAGAATACGATTTTGAGATAGAGTATATAACAGAGAAAAATAATTACGCAGATAGTCTTTCAAGAATATCAACGAACCAGCTGAAAGACTTATACATAGACAACAAGCATATTTTAGCTATAACCAGAGCTCAATCAAAGAAGAAAGCCGAAAGTGCAAAGCACAGGGAGACAGAAGAGGAAATTATATTACAAGATAAAACTCACAAGCAAACAGTAAGAAAGGTACTAAATAATATGGAGGCGCATAGACTACCAATTTTGTCTTTTGGAGCAAACCGAGTCTCACCAAGACTGAGCATTCGGGTCAAAAACAAAATCAAATGCGGCAAGAGCATGACCACAGGATTTAATCACTTTGATTTAGGTCAATTGTCGGTACAGCATGATCAGCTAGCGAGAATGCAATAAGTAAAACAAACATATATGTAAATAATATTATTTTAAAATCGTGCATAATTGATGAATTTATAAACGAAGGAAATAGGATACTGAAAAATGTAGAAATATACATATGCCAAGTACCAGAAATCATAGGGGATGAACAAGAAAAACTAAGAATAATAGAAGAATACCATAACCACCCGATGTTTGGAGGTCACGTGGGAAATAATAGACTTGTAAAGAAAATAAAAGCAAGATTCAGATGGAAGAACATGGAAAAGGACATACGTAAACATATTAAACATTGCCATAAATGCCAAATTAATAAACAAAAAAGATTACATGTCGAAGAATTTGTGATATCGGACACTTCGTTAAAACCATGGGACATAGTGTATATAGACACGATAGGTACATTCCCTTAAAGTAGTAAAGGCAATCGATACTGTATCACGATGCTTTGCGAACTGGCGAAATACGCATCAAGTATCCCAGTAGCTAATAAAGAAGCCGAAACGATAGCTCGTGGAATTTTTGATAATTTTATACCCACATACGGACTCATGAAACAGATTAGAACAGATCAAGGCACGGAATACAAAAATGAAATAATAAATGAATTACGTAAAATGCTCAAGATAACACACAATTTTTCAACAGTATACCACCCTTAGTCAATAGGGAGTTGTGAGAAGCTACAGAGGACACTAAACGAATACGTAAGATCATTCATAGACGAAAACAAGGGAAATTGGGATGAGTGTTGCAGAATGTTCACATACTGTTACAATACTACCCCCAATGCTTATCACGGCTACAAACCGTTTGAATTATTGTATGGTCGAAAGGCAAATTCACCAGAAGATCTCACACTAGAAATTCAACCATGCTATAACATAGATGCCTATTAGAAAGAAAATAATAAGTTTGATAGTCTTTATGTAGGTTCTTTTGTCATAACAAAAGTAAATAATGTTAAATGTAAAATTAGGCTAGATACCGGAAACATTAGGGAGGTGTATAAAAACAGATTATACGCTTACAATCAGTAGACACAAGTGAACGCGAGGATTTTACGAGACAATATTAGTGATATCGCGGGAAAAGTGACAGAACAAATGAATAATAAACTATTTTTACCACATATGTTTTAGAGTTTAGATAATGTATATGTATACGGTAGCATAGGCAAACAGTTTTTATTTGAGATTTAAAAATTTCTCTTCGTCCGAAGGGAAAGAGAGAGAGAGGAATGAGACATTTTCAAAAGAAAAATTTTTTTCCGTAAGGGGGATGGTGTAGTATTATTCCTAAAATATTAAAATTCATATAAAAGGTAAGTTAAAAGAAACGCGTGTAACATAGTTTCGCATTTTGTTTATATAAAATATGTTTAATAATTTAAATCAAGGACATTCATAAATATACTCGAAGTAGAATTTGTAAGTCAGCACTATTGCTAAACACGACACACGGTTGTCGTAGGTCGTGAACAAACTTGACACATTAAGAAATAAACTGCTGATGTCCGCAAGGCCTACTATAAAAGCAACAACAATCATTATCTCGGGAATCAGAACTAATTTAACGTCAAGATGGCAAGCTAATGTATCGCGTATTGATAATTATGAGGGAGCCTCATATCAACATTACATAAGTACTAATTACGACTAAACTAAGTAATTTTAAGTAAAAGTGTACTGTAGTGTTTTAAATAAATGGTCACATAATTCAACAACCCGTTATTTACCATTTACGACGTTATTTACCATAATAGTTTCACCATTCTTTTTCCTTAATTTTGTCAATAATTTAAATCGGTAAACTACAATAAAATCGTAATTACAACGATCTGTGGCTAATGGATAGTCCGAAGAAAACCCTCTACACAAACTTAAATAAATTTACTGTATCAAAATAATTGCAAATACCGAAATACAAATCAACATTTATAGATACCACACCGAAGGAGCAAATGGTGAAGATGATGAAGTAGATGGATTAGAACTGGATTCAAACTCTGCGGAAATAGAACTTAAACGAAATCCAGAGGATAGTGATGAAGTAATAGATAGCCTAGGTCTTGACGATCAAGGAATAAATCATTATTATGTGTTTAATACTAAATCTTGTAACACAAAAATTGTAGACCTGTTATCTACCGGGAATCTACGTGACGGGATATCTATTATATTATATATTAAAAAGATTCAATTGCGAAATTTGCTCACAAAATGGTAGTTCTGATCGTTCAGCGATTAGAAAACACGAATTATTAATTTTCAACCGGGATTATGGAACAAAATGCGAAATTGAACATTTGAAACTACCAACAAAAAGTTTTTCAGACGCCATTTTATTCCTATTAAAAGAATTTAATACATTTTTCGAAAAAGTAAAAACCGAATATGAAATTACCGTCAAAATTAAACAATACTTAAAAAAATCCACAAGGAAAAATTCCTGTAGCTGGCTGTATACCACGTATAACAAAAAGAGGTTAATCTTTGTAAATGGGTATATTTATTTAAAAAACCCTTAAAAGGGCCACATCAATAGAACAAACGTTTTCGGATTACACAGTCCATCATCAGGTTATTAAAATCGAAAATGCTAGGTCATAATGCCTGAGCCACCAAAATATTAGGGTAAAAACCCTTTAAATTACATTTAGTTATGAAATGTTGTACATTGTGTTATAAATTAACTGTGATGTTCTATATTAAATTAAATTTGAAAAATTTAATTTAATAATTTAATATTAAATTAAATTTTTTAAATTAATAATTTAATAATTTCAAATTTAATTTAATATAGAACATCACAGTTAATTTATAACACAATGTACAACATTTCATAACTAAATGTAATTTAAAGGGTTTTTACCCTAATATTTTGGTGGCTCAGGCATTATGACCTAGCATTTTCGATTTTAATAACCTGATGATGGACTGTGTAGTCCGAAAACGTTTGTTCTATTGATGTGGCCCTTTTAAGGGTTTTTTAAATAAATATACCCATTTACAAAGATAAACAATACTTATTAGAAGCCATTATAAATTCTAATAAAAAATGGCTGGATAATTGCAAAGAGCACAATATGCTTGTTATTGATCAGCTAATTAAAATTAAAATTTTTTATACAGCTAAGTGGATTTCTGCAAAAACAGAAACCTCCGTGACAAAAAATGTTTTCAGTAAACCACACAGAAAAATCAAAATTTTATCATAAAGTTTGGAGAATTTCGTATTTTTCAAATATACCATAACTGTAAAAGATTTTTCTATTGTAGTTTTTGGGTTTTCAGAAACAAATAGTACGTTTTTAAAAGTTTTTGTAAAATGCTATAAAAAAAAAGTAAAAAATATATTTAAATTCTGTATATAGGAAGCATACTGTCCAAGTCCAATTTTTACGTATTGGACTTATTTTTGTAAGTTTGTTTACATTTTTACAATCTATTTAGTGATATATAATGGTAAGTCCATTTTTTTTATTAGCTTTAGGTTATATACCCACATAGTCAGACACAAATTTTTAAAAACAGATACAGTACAAGGATTACACAGAGATTACACTCTTCTCGCCCAGGGGAAGATCAGGGCATTTTAATAAATAATAAAAGGTAGGCCTCGGACAGATAGGTATACATACATTAAGGAAAGACATCAGGTATCAATAAAGGTGGTTATATTTGTATATTCGTTGTTCTGACGAAAGACAGCAACCAATCGTAAATTTCTTTTCTGTCTAAATCAAGAAGATGCAGTATATTATACAGATTGAACTAAATAAATTCTGAACATAGGAAACATCATGTATTTCGGCTCATTTCTGCTGTAGGAGGTTGGCCAACAAAAGGTTGTCAAATAATTATAATATAAAAACCCAATACTTCTGCGGGCTGCTGAATTCTGAACTCATAAAAATTGAAAGCTACACATAAATCTACGATTTTATTATGCTGTCAAACCACTTACAGTCCAGGAAATGAAGCATTTCACCTCGTAATTTTTTCGTCCTGCGTGGATTAACTTGAAATTTTAACAGAAGGTAGGTAATAGTCTAAGGATCAAAATCTATATCGAACCAAAGTGCGCCAAAGCCTTGGGGGTGGTTGCCACCCCATCCCGGGGGTGAAATTTTTTTTTTACGTTTTAACTACAGGTTTCGATTAAAAAAGTTATTATAAACAAAAAATGTTTTATACATTTTTTTTTGTAAAACTGATATTTTTCAAGTAATTCGCGATTGAAAGTAACAACTTTTAGACGAAAAAATCGACGTTTTTAATCGATTTTTCGCGAATAACTCGAAAATGGTGCATTTTATCAAAAAATTGTAGAGAAGAAATTTGTAGCTTTTAAAAAGACAAATACAATTCATTTTTAAAATGTTTTTGCGATATAATAGGAACCGAAATACGGCCTATCAATGTTCAGCGGTTTTCTTCAAATGCCAAATTTTAAAGATTCAAAGTCAAATATCGGGAAAATGATGCATTTTTGGAAGAAAACTCACGCAACCTTTTTTAAAGAGCATAAATAGATCTATCATAAAAAAAAGACTCTAGCTCAAAAATTGAGTGAGTTATGATGAAAATAAGGCCAATACCTCATTTTTTTACGAAAAAATTGATGAAAACAACCCCCTAACCACTCCCATAATTAAAATCGATCTTCACCCTTCTGCAATTCTCTTTGTACATGTATTGTTAATACGTCCAAGAAGTTTGACCCATTTAAAATGCTTAGTTTTAGAAAAAGTACAGCTTAAAGCGAGAAACGATTTACAATTTCATATTTTTTACCCTTCTTTTTTTAAATATCCCCGAAAATACTGAATATATGAAAGAAATAAAAATGTACTAAATTGTAGCTTTTTTAATGACTAAAATTTTTCTTTATTTAGATTTGTTGTACAATGAATATTTGGCGAGATATAGCCGTTTAAAGCATCGATTTACGATCAAGCACCATCTTTTTCGAGCCCTTTAAACTCACCCCATTTAAAAACCACGGGTTCCAAAAAGATTTAATTCACAGATCCTTGTAGCTATTAAAAACCTATACAAATCGTTTTTTAAGAAACACTCTATCGTTAAAAATGAAGGAAATACGGTAAAAAAACCAATTAATTTTTTTCCGGAAAATTCCATTAGTACAGTACAGTACATTTCGGAGCATAATAATCTACAAAACCGGTATATTAGGTAGTGGGGCGTTATACATTCGAAATTATAAGCGTTCTTATTTTGAAATCCCATACAACAGAATAAAACATTTGCTCATGGTGGGTGCAGAAAAGTTGGTTTATACTGTAACTTTACTTGTTCTGGGTGCTCAGGTGAAGGGTGCAATAATAGTCCACCAATAATTGAAGAAGATGAGGATGACATAGTAATTGATGACGAAGAAAATTAATATTATAATTGTTTTACCTATAAATGTAAATATTTTCAACTATTTATGTAAATGTATAAGAATATATGGTGCCTTTTTATGTTGATAAATTTGTTTGTATTTAATTCTACTTTTTTCAATTTATATCTATTAAATTAGTTTATAAACAGCACACTTTACAACTGCAATGTTATAAAGGGTGATTTTCAAAAGTTGAAAAGTTTAATTCATAACAATTGATTTTTAAGGGTTGAAAATGTATGAAATTGTATTTTAAAGTATAAAAAAATCACTATTTAACTAATCTAAACCAAATTTCACTCATCTTAAGATTTGTAATGTTCACCACTAAGAACAATCAGGGTTCATCGGCATGACATAAACTATAAAGCAGAGGGTGAGTTAAGCTTAATTCCAATTTTTTATGCAAATCGTTCCAAGGCGAAATCATTTTCTTCGCATTACTAATTTTTGTACATCTCTAACAAGGGTCGCTTTTTAAGGGTTGAAATATGATGGAACTTTATTCAAAAGCACGAAACTATCATTATTTAATTAATTCAAACCAAATTTTACACATATTCAGGTTTAATATGTTATTTTATAATTTTTGACAGTTAGGGCTAGTTTTCACCCCTAAGAACAATCAGGGCTCGTCTACATGACATAAACTATAAAGCAGCGGGTGAATTGAGCTTAAATCCAAATTTTTATCCAAATCGATCCAAGGCGAAATCATTTTTTTTAGAATTAGTAATTTTTTACATTAATCTCTAACATGGGTTGCTTTTTAAGGGTTGAAAGATGATGGAACTCTATTCAAAAGTATAAAATAATCATTATTTAACTAATTTAAACCAAATCTTACCCATATTCAGGTTTAATATGTTATTTTATAATTTTTAACAATTAGGTAGTTTTCAAGTTAGGTAGTTTTCACTACTAAAACCATTCAGCGCATTTCGGTTCGATATAGATTTTGATCCTTGGGCTATCACCTACCTTCTGTTAAAATTTCAACTCAATTCATGCAGGACGAAAAAATTGCGAGGTTTTAACTTTTTTCGAGCTTCATTTCCTGAACTATTAAAAACTTCCTTAGACAAGCAACATTGTTACACAAACAACATTGTTGCGAGACAGATAGTTGAACGATATTTTATACAATGTCTATACCCAGGTATGGATTGATTTTTGTCCAAGTTTTATATTGGTCCTCTATTTCAAATGCAGTTCAAACAGACATATATTAAATTGTATGTTCCGTTTTAAATTCGTTCTATCTGTATGGGCTTTCAATGTTTAATTTTAAAAGTTTTCTGAAAAGCTCATTAGATTGAGCTCTATATTTTGAACAATCAAAACAGATGTGGTCTAGGTCACCGATTTTATTACAGGCTTCACAAAGATCACTCTCAAGTATTTTTATTTTAAATAAATGTGCTGGATAACATGCGTGACCAAACTTCATTCTGCTGATAGTAGTTATACTTTTTCGACTGTAATCGTAGTCATTGTACCAAGGTTTTCACCTTAATTTGGTTTCAAGTCTGGTGTAACGTATTGGATTTGTAAAGCTGTATTCTTGCCATAAATAGGACCATTTCTTCATCATTCTCTGTTTTGCTACGATTTTTTGTTCATCTGTGGTTAATTCGTAATTTATTCACCCATTACTATGCTTTCTTTGGCAATTTGATCTGCAATTTCATTGTTTGTTATTCCTGCGTGTGCTTTGACCCAGAAGAATTTTATATATTTATTTTGATCTTGTAAATATTTAAGTATTGCTTGGATGCTAAAAATAATGTCACTGGTTGTGTTTTGAGTTTGATTTTAAAATTGTAAGAATGGAAAGTGAATTGGAAAATATTATAGCATTCTGATCATCTTCCTGACAAACATATTCTAATGCTTTTAGAATTGCTATTGCCTCAGCTGTAAAAATAGATGTGTTTTTGTTTAATTTATATTTTTGCTGTATACGTTTAGGTATTACGAAAGCGCAACCTGTACCATCGGTATTTTTTTATCCATTAGTGTATATAGTGACGTAGTTTGGATGTTTCTCTAAAATTTGATTTATAACTATACTATTAAATGATGATAACTTCGAATAAAGGGGTATATTCACATCACAGGAAACAAAGTGATCAAAGTAGTCGGTCTCTACCTTTGTTTGTGGTTTTAAGGTCACGCTTCTTAATCCATCACAAATAGCAGGAGAGTTTTTATGAATCCAAAAAGGCTTAGTTAGGTCGTATTCGTTTGACTTATATATACTGTTAATGAATTTTTTTTTTTGTTTAATAAAACTCCAACAGGAATCTTATGACTATTGCTATCTGATCATTCACTATGATCAATAAGCAAGTTAGTTCTATATATAAATATTACAAGAAACTTATCTAAGGTTATATTCAGCAATATTCCTTAGGCTCTAATACATTATAGTACTACTAGCTAACGTGTACACTTTAGCCGCACTTTACTCTACTTTTTCACTTTCACTCACCTATAGCACTAAATCAAACGGCTTCGTTCTCTTTAGTCTTCTTATCTGGTTGGCGTTGTCTAGGAGTTTGATGGCCTCGACGTTCACGTGGTTGGAGAGCCTCTGTTCATGACTCTCGGCAAACTTACTTATTGTCTGGATAACTGTATCCATCTGGAGGTCTCGATGAAGATCACAGTTTCTAAAGTACCATGGAGCGTTAACGATGTTCCTTAATACTTTATTCTGATATCGTTGTATATGTTGGATGTTGCTTTTTTTTGTACAGCCCCATAGCTGTATTCCGTATGTCCATATCGGTTTAAGGACTTGCTTATATAATAGCAATTTGTTGTAAATAGACAGAGTGGATTTTTTTCCCATCAACCAGTACATCTTTCTGAACTTAATTTCTAATTCCTTCTTTTTTTTCTTAACATGTGCTTTCCAACGTAGCTTGGAATCTAACGTCATACCCAAATATTTTGCCGTATTTGCATAAGGTATTTGGTTTCTATTTATATGTACTGGGATATGTTGTTCTCTTTTGTTAGTAAAATTGACATGAACAGATTTTGTTTCATTCAATTTGATACGCCATCGGCTGGTCCAGATGTTAATTTGTTCAACAGAGTTCTGTAACATGGTAGCTGCATCCTCGTGGTTTTGTCCGACTGCTAGTATGCATGTGTCGTCTGCAAATGTCGCAATTGTGTTAGGTTCTAATGATGGAATATCGCTGGTATAGAGCAGGTAGAGCACTGGCCCCAGGACACTTCCTTGTGGAACTCCAGCTTTAACTTCTCTTAATTCTGAATATGCTTCCTCATATTTAACTCGAAAGTATCTGTCGGATATATATGATTCTAGTAGTTCAGAATATTGTTTTGGTAAGTAGCATCTCATTTTATGATATAGTCCATCATGCCACACCTTGTCAAAAGCCTGCGCTACATCGAGGAAAATTGCGGAACAAACTTTTCCTTCTTCTAGAGCTTTTTCTATGATATCTGTTATTCTATGCACCTGATCTATCGTTGAGTGGCTTGCTCTAAACCCAAACTGATAATTAGGAATTAGATTTTTTTCTTCTATAATCGGTTTTAGTCTCTTCAAGAGTAATTTTTCCTATAATTTAGACATGACAGGTAACAGTGAAATAGGCCTATATGAAGAAGCTTCTTGTGGAGGTTTTCCTGGTTTTAGTGTCATTATAATTTCTGCCACCTTCCATATCTTTGGTACGTACCTCAACCTAAAGGAAGCGTTTATAAGATGTGTTAATTTTATAATAGCTTTCCTTGAAAGTTGCTTTAACACTTCCCCAGTAATTAGATCAAATCCAGGAGCTTTCTTTGGATTTATATTTTCTTTTATTTCCAAATATACTTCTTTTGGAGTTACAAGGCTAATCTCCATTTCGTCTTGATCAGGGAGCTCCCAGTTTATTCTTTCTTGTTCTTCATTTGGTTGAAAAGTATTTTCTAGGTGGTCAGCAAACCTGTTGGCCTTTTGTATATTGCTTCTTGCCCAGCTACCATTAGTATTTCTAATTGGTGGATACTGTAAGATTGGCCTTTTTAATCGTTTAGTAGCCTTCCACAAAGAGTAATCAGTAGCGCTATCATTTGATAGTTTACTTAGGTAAATGTTAACCGATTCGTTTTTAATTTTTTGTATTTCTCTTTTTAATTTTTGTGTGGCATTATTTAATCTAGTTTTATCAACTGGTGCTCTAGACTGATGCCACTTGCGTCTTAGTTTTCTTTTTTCGGTTATCATTTCTCTGATTTCTTTCGGGTAGTTATTTCCTTTTATTCTTTCGACACTGTTCGTGCTGTTGTTCCAAGCAGCTTGTTGTATATTTTTATTGAGTAATTCTACTTCTGCTTCTAGTTGATCAATGGTTCTTAATGGCACTGAGAGGTTAATCTTCTCTTCAAGGTCTATCTGGAAACTTTTCCAATCAGTATTTTTGTTAACAAGTCTAGGGGGGCTTTCTTTTTTGATAACAGTGTCACTGAGTGTGAGAATAATTGGAGAATGGTCCGAGGTCATATCCAATGACTCTTCTATCTCTATGTAATTTGTAGAAATATTTCTAACTACAAAGAAGTCGATAAGATCTGGAATTTTATTTGTGTCAGTAGGCCAGTATGTTGGTTTTCCCGTTGATACTGCGTCGCATTTTATGTATTTCATTGCTTCTAAAAGTTCTTTCCCTTTGGTTGTAGTCAGTCGTGACCCCCAATGCGTATGTTTTGCATTGAAGTCTCCTCCAAGGATAAATCTATGTCCTTGACTGGTCAGGAAATCTACGTATTGATTTTTCTTGATGGCATGTCTTGGCGGACTGTAAACTGATGTGACGATTACCTCATAATTTTTACATTTAATTTGTACTGATGTGGCCTGAAATTCTTTTGTTCTGTACCCAATTTCCTGATAGTGCATAATATTTTCCTTGATTATTACTGCACTACCTCCTTTGGCTGCATTATCAGGGTGAGTAGTATGATAAGTTTTGTAACCCCTAAATCTAATATATGACTCATTCGTAAAATGGGTTTCAGAAATGAGGCATATGTCTATTTTTTCTATATCTAGTATCGCTTGTAGTTCTTGCTGATGTTTCAAGATCCCATTTGCATTCCATTCTAGTATTCGTAAATTACCCGCCATTACCAAGTCTTTTAGGTATAGCTCCTTTGGTGCTATATTCTATTCTGGTTATACGCTCGTCTAGGTTAGTTAATCTCTCTAATATTTTTTGTAGTGTTTGTTCTATTTTCAGATCTTTTTGACTACTATAGTTTTCTTCGCTACTTTTACCAGCTGCTACCATACTATAAGTTCTTGTTTTGTTTTCTTCTTGTTTTGGATTTTCTACAGGTTTTGGATGCATTTTTTGAGGTTGTCTGGGTAAGGTCTGTTTCTTGTTATATTTATCTTTTATTTTTTGTATTTCCTTTGCCACGATACATCCTCCATAGTTAGCCGGATGCCCTTCTCCACAGTGGACACATTTAGGTTTTGCGTCCTTGGGTTTCTCACATTTGGCTGTTAGGTGTTTTCCTGTGCAGCGGACACATCTCGGTTCTTTCGAACAGTAACCTTGTGTGTGTCCATACGCCTGACATCTCTTACATTGAGGTACCAATTTTGATTTTCTGAGTGGAAGTATTTGTACTTTTACGTTCATGATATCTGAGATCTCATAGATTCTATTGATATTTTCGTCATTTCTGAATACCAGCATAAACATATTTAGTGGTTGCTTTGTTTTGTATTTTAATTTTGGTATGACATCTATTATCTTTATAGTTTATTCGTCTTCCGGGTTTGGACCGTGTCATTTGTGAGTGACCCAAAAGTGGGTTCATCTCGACGTTTCGCTACAATTGTATGTAGCTTCTTCAGGAGAACAAAGAAAGAGAAAAAAGAAAACAAAAGAACAGGAAGATGGGTAGTTAGCAACGGTAACTCAGTTACTCAACGCAACCAGAGGCGAATACTAACTACCAAGATGGGCATTTGGTCACAGTAACTCAACTACTCAACGCAGCCAGAGGTGAAAACCAAATGCCAGGACAGGGATTCACGTCCAACAGCTCAGAACACTAACGCGTCGAGAGGCGGGGAGTGAATCCGACGATTACTCCGCTACCGCTCTATTTATAGTCGCGGTGCCTGTCGTGTCGGGACGTATCGGCACACTTCGTGGCGCGAACGTCAAGAAGCGCGCGCTGGCCAATCATGTGGCTGCATCGTGGTGGCGGGACCGGACGGTGGCTCTAAACTGAGATTCCAGATGGGAGACAAGTAGTATCCTTCCTCTCGATTGATATTATGGGGATTTTTTCGGATCTCTAGAGATTCGCGGATTTTCCTGGAATAAAAGAAGGGGCTCTTAGAAATAATATGGGTTTTTTCGAACAATATGGAATGACCGGTTTCTTGGCAGTGTTCGGCAACTGCAGAATGGGAGAAAAGACCTGATCGAATGCATCTTTGATGCTCTTGAATCCGAGTTTTGACGGAACGACCAGTTTCGCCAATATACACATGTCCACATGAACAAGGAATAGAATAGACACCACAGGAAGATAGGGGCGGTAATGGGTCCTTAGGAGAGGGTAGATATTGTGAGATTTTCTTGGGTGGTCGAAAAGTAGTCCTGATACCTTCTTTGCGAAGAATTTTGCCAATCCTATCAGTGACATTTCGAATATACGGAAGAAAAGCCACAGGAGTATTACCCGAAGATTCTGAATTTGTTGTCCTAGGGTGTAAAGGGGGATGTAGATGTCGGTGTGTAATATTCTGAATTGTGGACTTGGAGTAACCATTGGCGACAAGGGTTTTTTGCAGATGGCCAAGTTCTTCTCTAAGGTTGTCGGGTTCAGAGATCGAAATGGCCCGATGGATGAGAGAGTTGATCACAGAATTCTTTTGGGCAGGATGGTGGTGTGATGAAGCATGTAGGTAACGATTCGTGTGGGTCTTTTTTCTATAAACAGAGTGACCCAATCGGCCATTGGGCTTGGAGGTGACTAACACATCGAGAAAGGGAAGGGACCGATTATTTTCTACTTCCATTGTGAATTTTATACTCGGATGTTGTGAGTTAAGATGATCTAGGAAGGAAGAAAGGGTATGTTGACCATGGGGCCAGATGATAAATGTATCATCAACGTAGCGGAACCAGACTTTTGGTTTTAAGGGGTAAGATTCTAGGGCTAAAGACTCAAAGGCTTCCATGAAAATGTCAGCAATGACAGGGGAAAGGGGAGAACCCATTGGTGTTCCAGATATTTGTTTGTAGAAATTGCCTCTAAAAGAAAAATATGTTGAAAGGAGGCATTTTTCGGCAAGATCTGCCAAAACCAAAGACTTGTTATCATTGGTCAAGTGATCTCGCAGAACAACTAGAGAGTCATATATGGGGATATTGGTAAATAGGGATGATACATCGAAACTGACGAGAATGTCTTGGGGATCGAGTGTGAGAGAGGAGATTAAGGTGACGAAATGTGTGGAATTTCGGACATAAGAAGAGGTACGACCAGTATAGGTCTTAAACTGATTGGACAAGTACTTTGCGAGTTTGTAGGTAGGAGAGTTAATCGTAGTCACAATGGGACGAAGAGGTACGTTATCTTTATGGATTTTCGGAAGACCATAAATTCTGGGGCAGATGGAGTTTTTTGGAACTATGGACTTCTTAACATCATCGGAAAGATCGGATTGTTTGATGGCATGGGAAATTTCGCGTTCGACTCTAGGAGTGGGGTCTCGAGAAATTGTATTATAACAGGATGTATCCCTAAGTAAGTCGTTTACTTTCTCTATGTAGGAAGGAGTATCCAGGATGACTGTGGCATTACCTTTGTCTGCAGGAAGGATTATTATCTCAGAAAGAGAACGGAGATTTTTGAGAGCTATGAATTCCTCACGAGATATATTGGAAGTAGGGATTTTGGCTCAATCAAGACACTTAGCGACGTCAAAGCGAATACGGTCGGCTGGAATTTTGGGAATTGTGCGGAGTGCCGCTTCCACATTTGAAACTATTTCTTCGGTAGGAATTCTGGAAGAAGTGATAGCAAAATTAAGACCTTTAGATAGAAGACTGCTTTCTGCACTTGTTAATTGGTGAGAAGAAAGATTAACGACGGTGTTAATGAGAGGTGAATGAGAAGTAGAAGTGGTGGAATGTGATTTTTTCTTAGATACAAGGGATTGGAATTTCTTTTTGTGAGTTTCGTTGCTTAGAAGAAGGATTTTATCGGCTTGATGATAGGAAATGCGGTCTAAAAGTGACCAATCATCGACACTAAGAATACTGGAGAGTTCAAGATGCAGCTTAAAAAGTTTTTGGGATTGAAAATTAAGGGTTTTTCGAATATGTTGAATCCGTTCACGAAGTAGAGATAGGCTGGCTCGATGTAGAATTCGGGAAGAAGATGAAGAGGAAATGTGATGTTTTAGAACAAGAAAATTGGGAACCAAGTTATTATCACGACATCTAGAGAGGAAGGTGAGCGAAGAAAGTAGAGATGAAACTTTAGAGCGAAGATTGGAGAACTCTGAGGTTTTGCGGAATATAACCTCCCCGTAGAGGTTGGTCAACTATTATCTTGAATCCTTTATTACTTAAATCGTTCATGATCGAATCCTTACTGGCTGAATGATGTAACTTATTGACCATAACTTTAATGGGTCGGCTTTGCTTATTTTCATACGTATGCCATGGATAATTTACTTCAGTCAACTTTTTCGTTAATTTTCTGAAGTCTTCTTCGCTATCGACATTAATTTTAGCGCTCTTGTCTCCAAGTACTTTTATCTGGAATTTAGCAGTATGTAGTCTGACTAATTCATGAAATTGGCTAAATTCGATAATACTCTCCACAATTATTGGAGGTGGGATTTGTGTTTTTCTGGTTTTTTCTTCTCTTTGTTGGATATATGACTCTTTTTGTGGTGGGGTCTATGATGTATCCATTTTACGTTTTTTGAAGTTTTTGACACGTATCCACTCTGTCTCCTTAGCTAATTCCTCATCGACAGTATGAAACTCCTCATTCTTAGGTTCTTTCTCTTTGGACAAGTTTTTCTCTAGATCTGCAAATTTTAATTGCAAGCTTTCATTTAATTTTTGTAAGGTATCTAACTCTTAATGAATGGTGAGTTTTTCTTTAGCGTCTTAATAATCATTTTTTCAGCTAAAAATTATCTTCTCAGTTCTAATGGAGGTTTGATTGCTTCAGCTCTTAACGGTTCAAATGGTGTAGATTTCATTGCTCCCTGACATATTCTGTGTGATTTGTTTTGTATAATATCCAGCTTACGTAGATTTGTTTTATTGGCTGTTCCATAAAGTGTACAACCATATTCAATTATTGATGCAAGCTTTGTAATGTAATTATTGATGTAAGCTTTATAGAAGATTAGAGCTGTTTGAGGTTCTGCACACCACTAAGTTCGCATAATAGATTTTAAAAAGTTTAGCCCATTATTGCATTTTGTCTCTGTTCAATATGAAGTTATTTTCTGCATTGGTTTCATGTTATGCGTGGTGAAGATTATAAAGGATCTTAAAACGAGTTTCGTGCTTAAATTCAAATGATTAATGCATTCGTTGAGATGTTTGCTACTTGTATAAACAACAAAAGCATCGGCATATTGTATAAAAGTTGCTTTAGATATGGACGTGTGTAAATTAGTAATATATATATATATATATATATTATATATATATATATATATATATATATATATATATATATATATATATATTGTTGTATACCTCATATTTTTACACTAGATACTTATTATTCACACTGTATAAACTTATTTCAAATATTGTTTTCCGACACAGAAATAATAATTTATAAATTTTCCAAACGCAATTAAAAACAGTAAACAAGTTGTTCCATATTGATAAAGTATCGAAATATTCCCGTTCTAGAATAAGGTTTTTTCCTATTTTTCAATATTTTTCATTTTTGGAAATATTTTGTTTATTAAAATTCATTATTTTTGACAAAGTAAATATTCTAGAACTATTTAATTATAATAAAAGTAGTAAACAACTCCTTCCTAAATAACTGGAAGATTTGAGCTTCTGGGCTGTTTCTATATAAACTAAATCTCTTTGTAAACAATTTAATTGTAGACTTACTTCAGTTGCAGCATATTCTAGTGCACGAGAAGGTGCAAATAAAACAACATAATAATATTTTTGATGTTTTATTAAGCAACAAGTGTCTGAATTCAGTTACGGACCTTCTACAAAAGGTGCCCTGGTGACAGCAACACACGCCTCTCGTTCATTCCTAGCAGGAATACAACATCATTTTTGGTGACAGCGGTGGGATCTCACTGGACTCTTGGGAACAAAAGGATCTACAGGCATTGGTCAATTCCCCTGGGTTGTGCAGTACACTTAACTAGTGAAACGGACCTCGAGAAAAGACAAAAGGTGAGTTATACTTATTTCTGTCATTCCTACCAAAAATTATTTTCCTTTCCCATACCTTTATTTGGCGATCGGAATTTTCTTGTTTTTTCACTTTTTTAAACGAAATACAAACGTTTTCCTGCCCGGCTTTGGTGCTTAGAATTTTTGTTTTAGACTTTTTGTTTTCTCTTAGATAAAACCAAAAAACCTTGGTTTCTTTTTTCATTCTTTTTGGAAATAGAAATTTTTTATTTTTGACTTTTTGTTTTTAAAATAAAATAAAAAAGTTTTATTTATAATGGAAGCTACAAATTCCTCTTCTCAAACTCCAAATGAAAATTTGAATCTAAATCTTAACACATTATTCAAATTCATCAAACCTTTTGATGGCAATCGACTTCATTTAAATCAATTCATTCTAAACGCAAATTCTGCTTTCGACTTAGCTCAAGACAATCAACAAGGTCCATTACTTTGCTTCATATTGTCACAAATTTCGAGCAACGTCATCAATGAAATTGATATAGAATCTATCCATGAATGGGCAGACCTCAAACAAATTCTGAAGTCATTTTACGGCAGTGCAAAAAATATTGCACAGCTCTACGAAGAGTTAGAAACTATTCGTCAATTGCCAAACGAGTCAATAACTGACTTTTATAAAAGAATCGACAAAATCAAAAATGACTGCATAAATGCAGAACTAAACTCATCAGAAAATGAAACTGATGATATGTGTGCAATCAAAAGAGGAATTCAAAAAACTGCATTGCGGAGGTTTATCCTGCATTGCCATAGTCAAATATCTCAAATGCTTAGAGCCCGTGACATAAAAACTATAAACGAAGCCTTTTCTCTTGCTCTACAAGAAGAGAAAATTCTAAATTATCATAGGGACTCTCCATATCAAGCATTCTGCTCTTATTGTAAAAAACAAGGGCATACTATTAAACAATGTCGTAAAAAACCAAAATCTTTACATTTTTCTAATCAAAATCGTAGCTCAAATTCTAATTCTAATCCACAGTCTTATTCTAGTACTTCTTTTAATCCAAGTTCATATGACCCTTCTAAATTCTGCAATTATTGTAAAAATAAGGGCCATCATATTACTGAATGTCGTAAACGGCAATATAATAACAAAATGAAACAAAATATACATCAAAATCAAGGTCATTCGCAAAATCATGTACTCCAAGTGACCTCTACTGATACTGAATTACAAAATCAAGAAATAATTCAGCAATTTCAACAAATTTCTTCTTTCAATCAAACACCTCGTACACTCATATTGTCCTCAGAAAATTCCAATAAAAAACTTAATATTTTAGTTGATACGGGTGCTTCAATTTCTATAATTAAACATACCAGCATTCTTCCTAATAAAACATACCTGAATATCAAAGAAACCGAACAAATTTCAGGTATCGGATCTCCCAATCCAATCCGTACTTTAGGTACAACACATATCGACCTACATAATCAAGATTCATCAATCAAGACTAAATTTCACGTGGTAAATGCATTTCAAATTTTTACTCCTTTTGACGGTATTTTAGGAAATGATTTTTTTAGCCTAAACCAATGTGAAATAAATTATAAAACACAAACTCTAACAGTTAATGATAATATTTTCTCTTTTTCTGATTCTATCCAAAATAACACTATTCGTATACCACCTCGAAGCGAAATAATTGCAACAGTCAATACTAAATCTATTTCGCCATTTGAGGGATACATTTCTAAACGAGAAATTCAAGAAAATATTCTTATTCCAGATGTTATCACCACAAGAGTTGATAACATGATTAAAATTCCAATTCTAAATATTTCTGAGGAAGAAAAGGTAATTCAGGTACCATGCATTGAAATGGAAACCTTTGAGTTGGTTGAAGATAAACCAGCCACTCTAGTTCCTCAAAACTCTAAACTTTTTCCAATAAAAGTAGGAACTAATACAAAAAGAAGTAACCTTCTGGAAGAAAATTTAAGAACCAAACATTTAAATGAGGAAGAACAAAATCTTTTATTAAATCTTTGTCACGAATTTTCTGATATTTTCCATCTTCCAGGAGATGAATTAACTTATACTAATACAATTGAACACAAAATCCCTACTTCTTCAAATCATCCTATTGCTGCAAAAACTTATCGTTATCCTAAATGTTATGAAGAAGAAGTCAAAAAACAAATTGACAAACTCTTTGAACAAGACATTATCCAAAACTCTAGTTCTCCTTACTCTGCTCCTGTTTGGATAGTTCCTAAGAAGTTAGATGCTTCTGGGACAAGAAAATATCGCTTGGTCGTCGATTTTAGAAAACTTAATGACTGTACGATAACAGATCATTATCCTCTACCTAATATTGAAGAAATCTTAGATCAATTAGGTAACTCAAAATATTTTTCTACATTAGATCTTGCTTCAGGGTATCATCAAGTACCTATGAGTAAAGAAGACCAACATAAAACAGCTTTTACTGTACCTTTCGGTCATTTTGAATTTAAAAGAATGCCTTTCGGTCTTAAAAATGCTCCTCCTTTATTTCAACGTTTAATGAATTTAGTACTAGCAGGTTTGGTCGGAATAAAAGCCCTAGTCTATCTAGATGACGTAATCATTTATGCACCTACATTAGAGGAATCAATTCAAAATCTCAGAAAAGTTTTTGAAAAACTAAGAGAACATAATCTCAAACTTCAACCTGATAAATGTGAATTTCTTAGAAAAGAAGTTATTTATTTAGGTCATATTATTTCAGAAAAAGGATTATTTCCAAATCCAGAAAAAATCGAGGCTGTTAAAAATATAGGCGTTCCAAAGAATTCCAAACAAATTAAACAATTTTTGGGTCTAACAGGTTATTATCGCCGATTTATTAAAGATTTCTCTCTTATATCTAAACCTTTAACACGATTGTTAAAGAAGGAAACAGAATTCGAATGGACAGAGAAATGTCAAGAATCTTTCGAGAAATTAAAAAACATTTTAACATCTGACCTTATTCTGCAATATCCTGATTTCACAAAACCCTTTATTTTAACCACAGATGCTTCTAATGAAGCCATAGGTTCAGTTTTATCTCAAGGAGAAATAGGAAAAGACTTGCCAATTTCCTACTACTCCAGAACTTTAAATAGTGCTGAAAAGAATTATAGCACTACAGAAAAGGAATGTTTGGCGGTCATCGATTCCGTTAAACATTTTCGTCCTTATATTCTTGGCAGAAAGATCTTCATAGTTTTCGATCATAAACCACTTTTATGGCTTATGAATGTCAAAGATCCTTCTAGCCGTTTAGTCCGTTGGAAATTAAAATTAATGGACTATGATTTCGAATTAAAATACAAATCAGGAAAATCAAATCAAAATGCTGATGCGCTTAGTCGACCAATCTATCAGGTAAATAAAGAAATAAATCTCACAAATTGGGAAATTTTCCATAAAAATTATAAAAAACCCAATTTAAATATTATTGATATTCCGATAACCAAGATACAAAATCTAGTTTTCTTTTTGTCTTGTGATGCTGACCGTCACAATTTTCAACTTGATTATCTTAAACAAACAGTTCCAGATCATGATTTCCTTAAACATAATCCTAAAGAAGTTTCAATTCTTAATACTCAAACTCAAACATATTTTCTTATCTTCCCAAAAAACAAATTCGAAGATGAAATTGAGAATACCATACTATTCGAAACACTACTCACTCTTTCTCAAATATTTGAAAAACAACAAATAAAAAATTGCACTATCATAAATCCTACTGTCCAAGATAAACAATTTCCATTGGATACGTTATTATCTATGTTTCAATATCTTTGTCCTAATCTCAAATATAAATTAAATCAAGATATTCGAACAATTCTTATAACTTCAGAAGCTATAAATAACTATCTAAAAGAAAATCATGACAGTCCTTTATCCGGTCATCAAGGTTTTGAAAGAACCTATGATAAAATAAGAAAAGATTATTATTGGGATAACATGAAGGAAAGTATTAAAAAATACATTAAAGAATGCCCAATATGCCAAAAAGCAAAAACAAATTTTCGAAAAAATAAGTCACCGATGGAAATTACAACCACATCTACCAAATTTTGCGAAAGAATCGCAATCGATATCGTGGGTCCACTTCCAGAAACTATAAAAGGCAAAAGATTTATTTTAACAATTCAAGACGATCTTACCAAATTTCTTCAAGCCTACGCTTTATATGAACATAATGCTCGAACAGTAGCTCATAAATTAATGAAATTTTGTACAAATTTTGGATTTCCAGAATCTATTCTATCTGATCAAGGTAGAGAATTCATCTCAGCTACTTTTAAAGAATTTAATAAAATGATTAGTGTTAGACACGTCTTTAGTAGTCCATATCACCCACAAACAAATGGATCTTTGGAAAGATCTCATTTAACATTAAAAGACTATCTCAAATGCTATGTCAATGATAACGGTACAAATTGGGATAAATACTTGAATCAAGCAATATATGCTCATAATTCACATATTCACAAAAGTACCCAATTTACTCCCTACGAACTCGTATTCGGACAAATTCCTAGAGTCCCAAAAGACTCCAAAACAAAAGATTATGAAGCTTTTCAAGAAGACTTCCAAAATAAAATATTAAAAACTAGAGAAATAGGTAGGAATGCACAACTACAATCCAAAACACAATCAAAAGAAAATTATGATAAAACACACACTTGCGAATATAATTTCAAAGAAAATGACTTAGTTTTAGTTTATGATGCATTATCCAAATCTCAAAATAAAAAATTAAAACCTGACTATAAAGGACCTTATAAAATTATTCATATTCATAATAATAAAACAGCGACCTTACAAATATCAAAAAGTAAATTGAAAACTTATCATTTCAACTTACTAAAACCTTATTATCTTTCAGGAGATACTAACAAAAATCAAGAAGAAAAAAACAAAGAAAAGGATGAATAAGAACATTTTATTCTGTCTCCTTATATCCATTTTTCTTTCTTCTCAAATTCAATGCGCTACAAATAAATTCTCTATTACTACAGTTCCAAAGTCAAGTGGCATTTTTTATAATTCTTTAGGCCTAGCAAAAATTAGTAATAAAAAATTTACTTTACTAAACTTCCATAATCTGACATTTATCGAGGAACGTATAACAATTATTTCAAATTTCTATGAAAAATCCTTAAGTCTTTGTCACCATTTCTCTCATGATTATTTGCAAACAAAATGTAGCGAAACGCTTAAATTTATAAAATCTTCATTAAAAGAAATTAATTTTAACTTTAATATTATAGCCCATAAAAATTTTAATAATAGAAGAAAACGTGGGCTTCTTAATGGGATAGGCGTCGGCCTTAAATGGTTATTTGGCGTCCCCGATGCGAAAGACGCAGATTTCTATTCCGATTCTATCAAAGCTTTAATGAATAATCAAAGAGAAACAGATTTATTAATGAAAGAACAAATAGGAGTTATATCATCCACAATAACTAATTTCAATAATTCATTAAATTCTCTACATCAAAATATAAAAGTAATGAATCAAAATTTTGAAAAATTTAACAAATTTGTTAAAAATACAATTACCAATCAACAGAAAACTACTATTGAATTAGACATGAATAATAATCTTATATTATTAATTGAAATGACCACGGAAACTCAAAAATTAATAGAATCCTATTTAAATTCACTAACTCTTGTGAGTCACGGTATAATCAGTTACAAAATATTAGCTCCTATCGATTTACAAAAAGAATTAAAACAAATTAGTATTCGATATACATTGCCAATCACCTTGACCTCTGAAAACACATATCTTTATTATAAAATCATTGAAACCAAAGCTTTTGTTAAAAATAATCTATTAATAATTTCTTTCGATATTCCTTTAACGACTGATCGTTCATATGAACTATTTAAAATAATTCTGTTGCCAATTCCACACCGTGTCAATCCTAAATTACACTCCTATATTGAACCTACAAAACCTTATATCCTTATTTCCAAAGACAGAACTGTATACTCATTTCTAGAAGATTTGGCAACATGTGAAAATTACGAAACAGAAGAATTCCTTTGCAAAGACGTTTCCACCATAAGCAGATCACAGAAAAGTCCATGTGAAATGCAACTATTCTTATCCACTACTACGTCAATTCCTGAAGCATGTCAAATAAGAAATATCTATGCCGAGTCCGAAATATGGTTCTCTCTTCAAAACAATCAATGGTTGTACGTTTTGTCCAAACCAACTACATTAGTAGTAGTATGTAACGAAGACACGTCTGAAGTAACCATCCAGATGATGGGCATCCTAAATCTTCAATCTTTCTGTAAAGCATACACTAATCAACAAGTCCTCGAAGCCACTACCTCCGTCATGATCCAAAATTCTACACATCGAATTCCAATAACAGATATCACTGAAGATGATTGCTGTATTAAATTTAGAAGCAACACTACTGAACAAATTCAGCTTACTCCTATAAAGCTGACTAACTTAGATCTTCAAGAACTCAACTATGCCCAACACAAACTACAGCAGTACGACGAGATTCTCCAAGACCATCTTAATAAACCTTTCATTATTAAACACACTACCTGGTACACATCAGCTCTTTTAATTGTACTAGGAATAGTCATTTTGGTCATTACCTATAATTGTTGTAAATGGTTTGGTTTCCTTAAACTACTAAAAAGAATCTGCTGTTGTGTGAAAGAGCCAGCCAATACAAATCAACCCTTGAAAGCTATTTGTGGTCCATGCGTCAATGTCTACAATCAATGTTATCGTCCACCGGAAAGACGAGGTGAAAATTATCCAGTCGTTCGTTATCTTCCTGAAGAAGAATCTCTTCAGTATTTACCTGTTGCACCACCTGAACAATTGCAAGATCCTCCAGCATACTCAACAAGAAGTCGTTTAAAAAAGACTTTTTCAGACAAGCTTAATTTACGAGTGTCTTAAAAACTGTATTATTAGTTTTTCATTTGTTTTACTAACTCATAACTTTAGTTTATTTTATAAAACTTTAATTATTATTATTGTTTTGCTGTACTAATATTGTCAAATTTATTTTATTATCTTTCTTTAATATTTGTATTAATTTTATTTAAATCAAAATTTATTTTCTATTTCTACTATCTTTAAAATTTTTGTTAATTTTTTTAAAATCAAAAATTTTAAAACAGCCCCGGAGGTGTTGTATACCTCATATTTTTACACTAGATACTTAATATTCACACTGTATAAACTTATTTCAAATATTGTTTTCCGACACAGAAATAATAATTTATAAATTTTCCAAACGCAATTAAAAACAGTAAACAAGTTGTTCCATATTCATAAAGTATCGAAATATTCCCGTTCTAGAATAAGGTTTTTTCCTATTTTTCAATATTTTTCATTTTTGGAAATATTTTGTTTATTAAAATTCATTATTTTTGACAGTAATGAAGTAAATATTCTAGAACTATTTAATTAGAATAAAAGTAGTAAACAACTCCTTCCTAAATAACTGGAAGATTTGAGCTTCTGGGCTGTTTCTATATAAACTAAATCTCTTTGTAAACAATTTAATTGTAGACTTACTTCAGTTGCAGCATATTCTAGTGCACGAGAAGGTGCAAATAAAACAACATAATAATATTTTTGATGTTTTATTAAGCAACAAGTGTCTGAATTCAGTTACGGACCTTCTACAAAAGGTGCCCTGGTGACAGCAACACACGCCTCTCGTTCATTCCTAGCAGGAATACAACAATATATATATATATAATATATATATATATATATATATATATATATATATATATATATTTAAAAGTAATGGTACCAGGACTGATCCTTGTGGCAAACCTGAATTTGGAGTTTGGTATTTTACTGGGCACCTATAATGACCTCTGAGCCCTACTTGCCTGTTTGTTTTATATAATTTGCATATCGTGTTAGTAACTTCTTGAGGGATTTGTAATTGCATCATTTTTTCCCGTAAGATGAACCAGTTAACATTGTCGTAGGCACCTTTAACATCTAAAAACATCGTTCCATTATACTCGTTTTCAGTTAAGCCTATTTGTATGTCTGTAACTAAGTGTGTCACCGCATCTAAGGTGCCAAAACCTTTTTAAAACCATATTGTGTAGTTGGCAGAGCGCTGGTTGTATTTAACCACCATTCCAATCGGTTTTTAATTATTCTTTCGAAAACCTTGAGTATACATGGCATAAAAGCAATGGGTCTATATGAGTCACATAGGTGGGGGTCTTTGTTTGGTTTGTGTATTGGTATTTCAATAGCCTTTTTCCATTCTTCTATACTTTCCCCATTGATCTAGATATCATTTAGAACTATGATTAGAAACATCTTGGCATTGTTTGGTAATTGGAATATTACTAATATCATCATATCCAGGTGATGTATTATTTCTGTTTTTTATTATATAATTTCATTCTGGTAAGCTAATTGGTTGACTAAAAATTTTATGGTTGGTGTTATTTTGTCTTTGTTTTGAGAAAATGTGTGAGGTATCATCCAAAGCATTAGCTGGTGTAATTTTATCAAAAAATTCTTCTTGCCATTCATAATTCCCCGATGTATTACCTTTCCCATATATCCTATTCATTTGTCTGGCTTGGGTCCATATGTTTGTCAATGATGTACTTCTATTTAAGTTTTCGCACCAGAGCTGCCTATGTGTTTTAGCTTTAAATTAAAAAAAATGTTTATTTGGTTTAAGCTATGTCTCTAAAATTAAGGCAATATCAATTATATTTTCATTTAAACATTTAGCTAAACTCAATTTATTAGCTAAAGCCGATTGCGTATTCCATTGTAAAATCTTTATTTTAGTTTTTATTTAACTTTAAGTATTTTATCTAACTTTTCTAAATCGCTAAAAGAATCAAACTCTTCGAGTACACTTTTGAAAATATTGAAAAATATGTTTATAAATTCATCTGTATTAGGATCAGGATCGGCACTGTGTCAAATATTGAGTCTTCCCTTGAATTTGGACCAAATTCAAAAGGAAACATAGCTTCAGGTAAGGGATATTGGGCTTTTCTTTTTTTAAAATGTGATGAAGTTTCAGGTTGATTTGGAGGTACATTTTGTGTTTGTTTTTGGGTATTGGACGAGGATGATTTAGGTATATGTTTGGTGTTAGTTTGACTTGGAGAGGTGGAAAGCTTTCATTATTTAGCATACCTAATACTTCCAAACTATTCCTTGTCCTAACAGCAGATGTATAAGAGTTTTTTAGACTGTCCTTTGCTTCTAGGACAGTTAAATTTTTTTCGGCTATATGTCTTTTAATTTCGTTTTGCTCTTTAAATTTTGGACATTGTTTGAAAATGGATTTATGCGCATAATTTTTACAGTGTATACAATAACTATCTTGTGGGTCTCTACAGTTATGATCGTCGTTATTCTCTTGCCCGCAGTTAATACATCTGGTTTTTGTACTGTTGCAATTACGAAATATGTGTCCATGTTTCAAGCATTTAAATCATTGTATAACTCTATTAACATAGGGTTGTACGAAAGAGACAACACTGTTTATATATACGTATCTGGCTAAAATATTCACTTCAAAAGTAAGTAATACCATTTTTCTGGGGACATATACTTTTTCTTAATTTAAATCGATTTTCCTTTTGAGTCGAGTGACTTCCGTTACTGTTATATTGGATATTATAGTATCGAAAAGATATTGGTCATTAAAAGCAGTGTCTACGTTTCTTATTATGCCTTTTCGTTAAAGCAAATTATTTGGAATATATGCTTTTAGTTGTTCCTCTTTTAAATTTTCATTTTTTACTAAATTATTAGCATCTTTGGGGCTTTTAACTTGTACTCTTACCCTATTCTTTGCTACTCTGTCAATACTAAGAATATTTTTTATTGCTAATTTTTTATGTAAAATATGACCTACCTTCATAGGATGCAGTTTGCCAATATTTTTTTCATTTGTTTTTTCAATAAATACATATACCTTATCCGTAAGGAGATAATCTTTTTGTTAATTAAACAGCTTACTTCCTTTTTCCTGTTCCTTGGTTTGTAGGCATTCGTCCACTTGGTCCGTATTTTTTTTCCCCCTTTGTCCATTTTTGTAAACTACCACTACATACACACAAACAAAAACAATAATAAATACTTAAATAAACACAAAAACTGGGTTTATTTGCCCAGAGTGAAATTGGTTTATTATTAATAGTCACAAAAAACTGGTCTTAATCACTATTTAAGCACCTGTAATTATACGTGCTCTCTCTATGAACGATCAAACAAGACTGTTGGTCCATTTTAAATATAAAAATAAAATAGTTAAAATTACATTGTCTTAAGTCCGCACCTTCTTAGAGGTATATAATCCTAAGTTGGACTTAGGACAGTATTCCTCTATCTATGTAAACCGAGAGTGGTAGTTTAAGTCCGTGTATCAATATTAAATTTCGTTCATTGTTTCATTGCGCTTTGAATGAAAAACACGTGGTTATTGTTTGTGGTTATATCTTAAAAACTCTTAATATTTGTAGATATTGACGAGAATAGTTTTTGACTATTGATTATTTAGACAATGATGTCTAATTACATTGTGCAATCACTAGAACAATTAAAATCTGTAACCGCAAATAATGTTAAATCTATCTGTCAGATACAGACGAGTCTTATGGATATTGAGAAACGAGTTGACAACTTACAGTTATCTGCAACTGCTACTACACAGTCTAGAGTACCAGCAGGCCACAGAGGAAGACCTGGTGTGAGACAAACTGATTCACAACAAGATAAAGACAGCATTACACGACACTGATGCAGAACGTATAAACAATTAAAGATATTTACATCTGAAAGATGCAGAACGTATAATAGGTATAATCTCAAATCCTCAGACACAAATGAAACTAAAGAAAATTGCAAACGTAAGGTACTCACAGCAGATCTTCAAAAATGTTTACCTGCACCATTGTTGACCAATTCGCTTACTTTTTATGAAAGCTTTGGACTTTAAATTATGCAATTTTTGATTCCTCAAATAATTCAGCCTGGTGTATAATGTGGGACGAATCAAAAGATAAGAGAGGTGGGAATGAATCGGCATCAGCTTTGGTAAAATGGGCAGATCTAAACTTACCGGGATCTAATATAGAGCACATAACGCTTTGGTCTGATGATTGCTATGGCCAAAATAAGAACAACAGCATCGAAATGGGCTTTTATTTCATTCTAAATAAATATCCACAGCTTAAAACCATTAATCAAAAATTTCTTTTAAAAGGACATAGTCACATGGAAGCTGACATCGTTCATGCACAAATAGAAAAACAGCGAAAAAACCCCTACAATGACAGTTGTAACTTCGAGGGATTGGCAGCAATTTATCCGTCACGGTTCCTCAAAATTTAAAGAAATAAACTTAGAATTGGCCGACTTTAAATCCCTTGATCCAATGTATACCGTTGCAAGGAGTTCTTCAAATGCTGCACCTTTCGTTGTTCGAAAAATGAATCGTAAAAAACAGTCGTTCCTATTGTCTAAAGTAGTTCACTTTCAGTATAGAAAAGACCAGTTAGAAATACTGTACTACAAAACATCATTTCAAGCCACGAATTTTGAGGAAGTAGATTTGAGAAGAAACACAAGAACTGAACTTACCGTACAGATGGATCTGGACCAAATAAATCAAAAGGCTAGTACCTATTTCAACAGCAAAATATACTGACCTCATGGATTTACTGCCTTTTTTACCATCGGAGTTCCACGAATACTATCGAAGCTTACCACATGCTCTAAATCGGAACGATTATCCAGAAGGAGATGCTAATCCATAAAATTTATTTAAGCTAATGCATATTTTAAAATTTTTAGTTCATGTTTATTTTACTTGTTGTTGCAACTTTGTTTAATTTTAATAAATTGAAATTAGTATATCTATATTCGTTTTACTTATTGTTAAGAAGGACAGGTGACTTACGATAAAAAATATTTTTGGGAAAAAAATACAATTTAGAAGCATACGGTGCTATCCCATTTTTTTGTAAAATTAAAATATTGCAAAAATTTGAAATTAGTGGATTATAATACTCTATCTGTATTATTAATTGCTTAAAAAACTGGTTATTCATTGTTAAAACTGTTAATTCGTTTTTCTGCAAAATCAATAAATTGGAACTTCTACTACGTAGATTAAGCAGAAGAAGCGTTTGCACGTATATTTGTTTTTAAACTTACATAACAATTTCATTTACATATCGATACCTCAGTTCCAGACTATTACAAGTCTGAAAATCAAATTGTGGAGATAATTGCAAATTAAGTTTTGCGTTGCTTCGTAAGTTTAATTTTCATCTATTAGTAGTGGACAGATTTTATTGAAATTATTACAGTCCATGGAACTATACTTCAGTTTGAATTTGATATAAAAATAGAAATGATTTTATTACCACAATTAATGTTATTTAAGATTATTAAGAGTTGTTAGCGTTTGGAACTGATATTTTTACCAATTTGCAGAGAAAGTTTAAGATTATTAAGAGTTGTTAGCGTTTGGAACTGACATTTTTACCAATTTGCAGAGTAATTTTGACATGTATTCATAGGTTTGTGTACGAGTGACTAACAATAGTACAAAAATTTCTATCGAGCAACCTTTTTTTACTCCATTTATACCCTCACTGAGGGGCACAGGTCTCTGCGAACCTCCCAAACAATGGGGAGACACAACAACACTACTTGGTGGGTTGTTCCTTAAAGTATTAAGAGGGCAGTACGCTAGCAAAGCACCGGTAGTGTAATGGCTAGCATAGGAAATTCGTAATCCGGAGGTTCTGGGTTCGAACCTCGGTCCCGCCTCCCATCGTGCTATCGGGTTTTCCTCTTGCAATATAGTTAATGACCACGAAGAGCATGACTAATAACCCAAGTCAGTGGGAGAGACCCATACCCAAATCTGTGAACCAAGAAAGTCTGTTTTAAACATCGCTAACAAGAAAAGAAGAAAACTGCATCTAGGTTTAATACTTTATTTAAAAAATTATTCAATCAGTCTGAATCTTCTTCCGTCGGTCTTTCATTGGTAGATAGGCTATTGTAGAAGTCCCAGTAAGGTCTTGGAATCGCTCCAGTCTTGCATAGTGATAGTAAATCTTTCTTTTTTGCTGCAGTAACGCCCGGTGGCTGAGTATACGCTGGTTTCAGTGTTGACATTTCTGTTTGTCGCCGAGTTCTTCTACGGGTGTTTATAATTTTGAAATTCTCATCAGCAAATGAATTCTTGTACAGAATCAGATGTGGACTCTCTTTCCGTATTTCTATTATATGAATATCATTCCACTTAACTGCTGCACCGTCCTCATTTATGGTGAAATTGTCCCCTTTCATCACCAAGGACTTTATGTCATAGAAGTCTACCATTTCCTTGGTGGTGTATGGTTGGCCGGTCTTTTTAGCCAGGGAGATTATTGGCAGGAGTTGTGTTGGCACGTACAATGGTCCAGCCTTGAGAGCTCTTTTTTTTGTCGCTCTATCAGAGCATGCATTGCATCTCCTTCGTTCTGCGAATGCCCGACCACGAAAAATTTGTGAGTAATCGATTCAATTTCCAGATTCCTCACACAAAACATAAATAGGGCCACAATGAATTTATTTTTATTTTGCCCGGGACAGTTGTCAGAATAGAATACAATTTTATTTGTTGGATTTTCTTTCAAATAATTCAAGATGCAGCTCCCTATTTCATTTACTCCGCGACGAGCTACTCCTTCGTGCCAGAAGTAACTGAATCCAGCTTTTTTCTTAATGTCATATATGGTGAAATTATAACATGATAATCTTCTCTTGTAGAAGAAGTCACTTCTACTGCCCTCTGGAATTGTTTGCACCGCTTGAAGATCGAAACAGCTCACCGTCGTATCTTCCGATGAATTTTTGACGTCATTGTCTTTTTCAATACGACTCCTCTTTTTTTCCTGAATATGTACATTGAAGTTCTCGTGTTGAGCAATTTTTTCATCTGCGTTCAAATTTTCGTAATTCATGCATGTACAGCATGCATCTTTTTTTGGAGTAAAAAAAGATATATTATATTCGGTATTAAATATGGATTCATAAAGATGTTTTTTATTTGCATTTTATTTTCCTCAGTACATTTTATACAGTATTGTCTGTACATCTCCGTCAGATTCAAGTCGCCTTGTAAATATTTCCGTTCTGTTCGAGCTCTACAATAATGGGAATCCATTATTGGAAAAGATTCGATATGCCTTCGAGCAAAATTCTTGACATCCTCGTGAATCCTTGGTCTCCCCGCATTGGGATTACCTCCTCTGTTGTCTTTGTCAACAAATCCTTCGTCAGTCTTCTTTTTTTGGGCTGTTGAAATCACAGCGCTATTTATATCTAGTGTGTTCATAAAATATAACTTACATACTTTCACTTTGACGTGGTTTATATCAAAATAATATGCAAAATTGTTTGTCCGTGTGCTTTCTGGCTTTATCATCGAATACTTTGGTATTACGGGCTGCATGCTTTTTACCAGGAAATCACGTTGACGATTGATGTCTCCTAGGTTCCAGTAGCTTTTATGCACTTTTTGTCTCGTCTCGTCATCAATTTTGGTTTTACATTTTAGACGGCACTTATCAGTACAGGCATCTCTTACTTGTCTATCTTGAACATCTTTACCTGTAGAATTGACATATGCCTCACCATGATTCCTTTTATTTTTTTTTATATTTTTAGCCCAATTTTTAGAGTTTCTAAGCCGTTTTCGAGTTTTTGTAGGTTCATTTGTTTGGTCAGTATTTTCTTGTTCTCTCTCTTGTGTCTGTAATGCATTTGGTGGTGGCGACGGAGTATTGGAGTTCTTAGTCAGTACTGCATGCGGTGGTGATGAAGGAGTATTGGAGATCTGCGACTGTACTGCATGTGGTGGTGGCGGCGACGGAGTATTAGGGTTGTGCATGTGTGCTGATTGTGGTGGTGGCGATGGAGTGTTGAAGATCTGCTTTCGTACTGTATGCGGAGTATTGGAGATCTCGTCTGATGATTCATACTCATCTGATGATTCATAAGGACTCTCAGGAATGAAGACGTCATCTGATCCTGATGAATAATCGTAACTTGAAGAATCATCATGATTTAGTATAGCCTTTGTATAGTTGCACAGAGTTTGGGAATTAGAAGCTGGAGTCATTGACGGGCAGTTGATCTCAACGTTTTTTAACTCTGTGTAGGTTGCATCACTCAGGGAACTCTGAAACAAAGTCAAGAATTATAAATCTCAAATTACACATACATAAGGTAAAAACGGACCTGTCAGTAACAATTATCTCGGATTAGTGACCTAGGCCCTTTTTTGTGGTGCTATGAGTTAACAACTAAATTTACTTAATCGTTTTCCTATCAACAGGTGTAAAACCTTAACGGTATTGTAGGTATTTCCTTATTGTTTATTACGTAAATCATTTTTTCGTTGTTATAATTCTAGAGTTAAAATTGTAAATTTAATTTCAAGTTGTATCAAGTGATCAGCACCACACGGCTGGGCATTTATTTGTGATGAAGATTTAGAAAGTCTATTATATATTAAAAACAAAAATAAGTGAACATTTTAATGTCTAGTTTAAGTACCTCAATATCGATGTCCATGTCTGTGTTTGGCATAAACTTGTTTGCTTCTGTGAGCTCCACTGATGATGAAACTCTGTTCCATTCATCTGGTGTTGTCGCCAATGGGCAGGGCTGAAAATAATGAACAGAATTTTTAGCATAAAAAAGAGGGAAAATTTTACCAGCAGATCCAACCCACTTTTTATGATTTTTTTCTTTTAACACCTTAAAAACAATAGTCTAACCTAAAGGATTCTCTGTTTACAATTTTGACACAGTTCAAAGAACATAATAATATGCTAAAAATTAAGGAAGGTGGAGTGATCAAAAACAATTTTAAAACATTGTTAAATGGCAAGGGAAATGCCTGCTCAACTATATTTTTATTTTATAGTCATGCTCTGTAAAGATCCGTTTATTTTAAATATTTAAGGTTGTTGTGATCGTTAGTAAGGTATGTTCGTAGAGCAGAATGCTGATAAACGTACTATCCTAAATATGTATTTTTACGTTAATTTACATGTATTGTTTCATTGTTGGCATTCTGCAACAGTCTTTCCCCCGTGGTTCAGTAAGTTTTACTTTTCTAAGGGAAATTGAAACAATTCTGGCAACATTGTAAAGCTATATGTCATCATGATCATTCACTTCAACAGACCAAACAAGCCATTTCAGAAAGAAGAGAGAGATAGACATCCTATGTACTTATATGCTAAAAAAAGAGAGTGTGAAAACTGTTGCCATTGAAAATAGTGAAAATTAAACTAGAAAAATATCTTATTTCTGTGCATTTCCATTGCAATCGGCATTAGAACAGTGATATTTAGTTACGTGAAAAAGAAAATTATCAAAAAGTGTGTTGATCCTCTAAGTATCTAAATATTACCAGTTAATTTTTTAAGTTAGTTTAAAAAGGACGTTATTTAAAACAATTGCTCAATGAAAGCAAAAAAATACACGTGGTACTTACCGCGATGTATTTTTCTCCATTTACAAGGGATAACATGTAAGCAGTTCTTCCGATATTTCGTTTCCACTTCGGGATGTCCATGTTTTAAATAAAAGATTTAGAAATAACAATAATCTCACAAAATTGTGAACACTAAACACTATAAAGCTTAGACTAGACCATGAAAGAAAACTCAAAACAACACACTTCGACCTTCAATAATTGGGCAGCATCGGAATGACAGTGCCAGTGTTGCCAGTTCCAGACCGTAATATTCCGAGTTGTCATTCTTTGGAATTGAGAGACTAAACATAAATTTTGGATTCGTAGCATACTATTTCGAAATGTAATCGTATGAAACTGACAAAACTGATATTTTTTTTTAATTTCCAAAGTAGAATATTTGATTTTATGGATTTGTTTTATATCCAATCGACTTGTAAGTCTTTGGAACTGATAGAAACGATGACTAGGCTTGAGATATATATATATATATATATATATATATATATATATATATATATATATATATATATATCAAACTGTTTTTGATGGGTTGGAGTCAATAAAAGGGGCTATTTGTTGACTATTTTTTACTCGAGCTTTCAATTGTGATTACAATTTTTATCAAGAGCTTCTAAAAAATACAAAATATCTTACAAAGTTGAACTAGAAATAAAAAAATTTTTTGTTAACTCACCAAATAAAATTAGTTTTTTATATAAAACTACTGCTTACATATTAAGTACAAAAAATATTAATAAAAAAATGTCTTATTCTAATAAATGTTTCTCTGAAAAATTTTGATGAAGTTTCTTAACAAAAAATTGAATTTGTAAACAAAAATAGAGTAGCTACAAACCAGCCTAAATGTCATAAATACTAACTTAAAAATTTTTATTTTTGACATATTGTCAAAAATAAAATTTTGTTTAAAAAATTCTTCTTTGTTTAGTAACAAAAATGAAGAAGATTTATTCACCATTGATAGATGCCCGAAAAAATGTAACAAATACATGGAAAATTCAAAATGTGATATTTTACTGACTGCATATATAAATTAAATAGAAATAATATAATTATAAATTTTGCTTAAATTTTGAATTTCTGACCTTTTGTTTAAATTATTATCACTTTTGCTAATACAAACCATTTCCAAAAAAGATCTTTTAAATTTATTACTTTCATTACATAAAATTTTAATATTATCAAAATCCATAATATGGTCTTTGTCTATTACATGCTTTGCCAAAGCACAAGATGGTTTTTTAATTCTACAATCACTCTTGTGAGAAATAATGCGATTTGAGAGATTTCTTCCAGTCTCACCAATATACTCAGCTTCACACTGAGTACAAACAATGCTGTATAATACATTTGTTTGATCTAATTTGTCTATAGGATATTTAGTTTTGGAATATAAAGATGAAATAGTTTTGATGTTCTTTGTTGCTACTTTTATATAGTCAATAATCTTTTTTCTATATATATATATATATATATATATATATATATATATATTGTTATGCTGTGTAAAATTGAAAATAATATTGCTTTGCTCCTAATATATTTCACAGTACAAAATATAATAATTCAAATAATCCAACTAATAAACTATAAAAGATATTTCGAAGAAATGAAAGTCCATTATCCTGGATGACCTGTAGTAAACAAAATTTAAAGATATGCATAAATTATTTTCTTCAGAGGTAGTAAGCAGTAGAAGTGAATGTTTGTGAGTTTTCGTGGAGTAAGTGCATCTGACAGAAGCTGATCCAGTAAAATATTGTAAGTTTTTTCTACTTATATTCCTCCTGTCACTGTTCAGGCCAGAACGAGAGATTCAGTTTATGGAGAGGAGAAGAGGCTAGCATCATTTGAACGATAGATGCATTTGAAAGAGATCATTAAAGACGATAGGCTCGCAACAATTTGTTGTAAGATTGCATCTGATTACCTAGGGGCTGCTAAGAATAGATAGTGTAGGCTACAAGGAACAAGGATTTGGACAACTATCACCAGAGACATAGTTATACTATTCGTCAGTTTTTCTTTATTAACAACACATTTTTTTAACAATTGTTTTAGAAAAGATAGGAATATTTTGATCAGGAGATTTAGAACAACAATTTTGATTTAAAATTTTAATTTATATTGTATATACCATTAATTTTTGAAGGTTCGCGTACGTAGAACAAAATTTTGATAATCGTTATATGAGATATTCTTTATTGAAGATATTTGAGTGTAAATTTTATTTCAATATATTTTTATTTCAATATATAATGTTGTATCATAAATGTTTTTTATTATTCCGCCATTCTTTGGACCTTACCTATCATATGTAAAGCATAGATATTGAAGCACGAGTATAACCCTGAGATAAGAGAATTAAATATAATCATAACTGCATCATTTAAATAGATTTAATTAAATAATTATCTAATTAATTAATTAATTGCTTCGCGCACCTCAGACTTTTAATATCACATTAATATATATATATTTATATATATATATATATATTTATATATATATATATATATATATATATATTATATATATATATATATATATGTATATATATATATATATAAAAGATGGTGGTATTCTTGACTGTTGAGTTAAATATAAGTTATGATTTTTGAGGATGCAGTCAGTCTATTTGGCCCACAAGACAAAGAAAACTCTTTGACTTACTGTCAAGCTTTCGAATTAAGACAATTTAAGACGAATTTAGAATCAAGAAATAAACAATAGCCTGACAGTTAACACCTTAATACCAATAACACCACAAACTTTTGGATCTTTACCTTATATTCCATTCTTAACACCAAAACTTCTCAAATTATTTAAAGGATTAGAAAACATAAAAATTGCCACCAGAAATGTTAAAACCATAGCACATTTATACACTAAAACTAAAGATACTTTAACAACTGATAAAAGTTCTAGAGTAGTGTATCAAATACCTTGCTCAGACTGTGATAAAGTTTATATAGGAGAAACACAGCAGAATTATTTCTCATAAAAGTGATGTAAAAACTAAGAAATCACAAGCTTGTTCATTAGCTGAACACTCCATCAATCTAAATCACACATTTAATTTTTCACAGACTTCAATTCTAGAGAGGCAGAAACATGAACAGAAACGGTTATTTTTAGAAATGACACATATACAAAAAAATAAAAAATGTGTAAATAGAAGATCAGATATTGACAAATTAAGTAACATTTATTGTTACACATTAACATATCAATAAATACCGTCAAAATCTCATTTTCTATTGACATCCTAACATTAAAAATTCATATGTGCTTAAGCCAAACTGCTGACTGGATTAATTTATATTTTTATAGACAAATAAATTATAATAAAAACTATTGTTACTTGTTTTGCTTTCCACATAAAATAACTATATTTTCATTCATATATGTCCATTAATCAAACCATGACAGTGACATATATAGTGACAATATAGTTATTTTTAATAATAAAAAAAAAATATATTTATAATGGTTTGTTTTGTAGAGTACAATATTAACAACTGTAATCTCACGACTAGTAAGTAAGACAATTAACAATTTTAACTAGTTAATTTATATTTCTTTTTATAGATGTCTTGAAAAAGAATTAAATAAAATTCGAAAGCTTGACAGTAAGTCAAAGAGTTTTCTTTGTCTTGTGGGCCAAATAGACTGACTGCATCCTCAAAAAATCATACCTTTATATATATATATATATATATATATATATATATATATATATATATATATATATATATTTGTACCTCGGTGCTAAAACAACCAAAATTAAGATTTTCGGTTTTCCATCGCAACGGGTGCAATACGGTGTCCTTTATATTGTGCAAGAACAACCAATGTCTCAACTAGTACCATTTAGAGGTGGAGTATAACTGATAGACCAATGTCATTATTATATAGAAATATTTTTAATGCTATAACATCCAATGTATACTTTGGTTATTTACTTTTATCGCAATTTAGTGCAAGAGCAACCAATGTCAAGCCAGAGTGGACATTGGTTTCTTTAGTTTCGATTCAGATCGGTTTATCTTTGTGCAATAACAACCAATGTCGACTTTGGTTGTCAAATTGGCAAAACTGTTTGTCAATCAGCTGACATTGGACATTCCATTCATGATGAAACATTCATATTGTTTGTCATTCAATTCAGTTTGTTGTTTGTAATTTTTATAGAAAAACGAAACTTGTTTTAAATATTTTTGTAAAGTTTATCTTTTACCTTATTGCGATTTATTTTAAATTTGTTTGCTAAGCAGGTAATTTGTATTTTGTTTTATGTAAACATGAAGCGTGGAAAACAACTTATACTTTTGAGTACAAATCCAAAGAATGGTGAGTATATCTTCCTACTTATTTTTCAATTATACTGAGTTGGCTTGCTGTTTTCATGAAACATTATGTTATATATTATTTACTTTTTAGTTAGGTGGTTAACATTTTTTAGGTGTAACGTAAGCTCAACGTTTTATTATAAATATTACTTTTGCAGATCTGAAAAGCTGAAATTCAACTCGATACTTAGGACAGCAATTGTTTGCTGAGTTTCAACCAGTAACGGATAATGCATTGCTCTGTAGAGAAAACAACTCTGACTCTATACAAATTAATTCTGGCCCCCTTCTTGAGAAAGACATGGATTCCTTAAACAAAAAAGGTTTGTTCTGTACCAAAATAGTATTGGGCTTATTATCTGATAAATTCGATAGATAAAATTATTGAGCACATGCTCAGTTGAACAGGCCTGTCACAACTTTTCATGTTTGTAGAAGAATTCATTAACTGCGATGGAATGAAGGAGGAACCAAAAATTTTTAATCAGTTACAACCAGGTACCGATGTTATGCCCCTGAATATAAACTATAAAAACCCTACACCTAGGCCCTCAAATTATTTGCGCGAGGTCTCTGATTCATAATGAGGTCTCTAATTCATCAGACAAAATGATTTGTACTGCATTATTTCATTTGTAGAAAGCTATTCAAATTTGTGCAGTTAACTCATTTATGTTTAAATTGATTTTTTTTAAATTTATCAGACGGGAGCTCTGATGAGTACATCCCCGAAGGCAAGTCCAATTCTGACTCTTCACAATCTGAGGATCACGCTTCTCCAAGTTTGACTAGAGAAGGAGTTGAATTTGCAAAACGACCAGAACAAAATCTGACATCAAGAAAAAGGAAGAATAATGCAAAAGATTGGAAAAGAAATGTGAGAAAAGTTGCAAAGGCTAGAGGCAAAGAATACGTTACAACATCAGGTAAAACGATAAAAGCAAAGTCTCTAAAACCACCATGAAATTGCAGAAAAAAATGTAAAGAGATGATTACCGAAGAAAGTAGAAACCGTATTTTAAAGGAATTTTATCAAGTACCAGTAGATGCCCAGAACCAGTTTCTGAGTTCCAATGTTACAGAACACGAAAAACAAACAGAACGATTGCGTTCGCACGGAGAAAGTAGCAGAAGAAAATTTTTTAGAAAGTATGTCTTATTTCTTTCGCCAACTGCAGGAGTTGAGGTATGTCAGACGATGTTCTTGAATACCCTTGAAGTCTAATGAAAATTAGAATGATAGTTGTAAAAAAATACAGGAACTAATATGTGTCCCTCTGATAAGAGAGGAAGACATGGAAAGTAGCCCAAAATATGCAACTTTGAGAGAGAGAGAGTTATGGCTCATATATCAATGTTCCCAATAGTGGAAAGCCACTATTCACGAGAGAGAACCAGTAAAAAGTATCTTTCGAGTGACCTTTCCATTTCAAAAATGTGTAGGCTGTTCCAAGACTACTGCATTGAGCAAGGAGTTATCTCAAAAATAAAAGAGTCGGTCTATCGAAAAATTTTTGTTGAAAATTTTAATTTATCATTTAAACGCCCTTATAACGACACTTGCGAAGAGTGTGATAAATTTAAATTGCAGCTGCAACAGCCTAATCCTAATATTGAAATTACCGAGCAACGTGAGGCACACCTTACCCTTGCTGAAACATCTTATCTAGAGAAAAGAAAAGATAAGGAAATGTCCCTACATGACGAGAAAGTGGCTTTTGTCAGTTTTGACTTAGAAAAGGGCCTGACATGAAATATTTAGGCGGTAGGCGTGTTCTTTTTTAGAATCACTTTGCCGAGTACACTGGCATTACAGGCACTAGACATATTTTATTATATACGCGTAGAAATAATATTTAAAGATTTCTATAAATGTATTAACTTAACCTAATCTAAGAAATACACAATAATATTTTTCATTTAATTTGTATAAATGTATAAAGCGTTTTTATAAAGAACATATGTTCGGAACACACTGTAACTGTAATCGAACGAAGGTGACATTTTGGCATAAATTGGTAACAGTTATTGGACAGTTGCGGTATTGACTGTTTTTCTAATTTATTATTTTGAATTTTAAAGTGAATACCTCTTGTTATATATTTTTACCTATTTAATAAAATATGTTCTTTTTAGAACAAAATTAGTGCGTTATTTCAAAAATTCCACGTAAGAATTTAAATAGTCCTTGTAAAGAGATGGTAGCTTCTTTGATTCATTATTTTGAGCAGGAACGTGACAATAACGGCTCCCTTCTACCCTTCATTGCAGTTAGAGACATATGTAAGCGTATGTTTTGTATATTATTGTAGATACTTAAAATATACATTCTTATTTTAGCGTGTAGCTGCAGCTTTATATTTATATATTTCAACTGTGAGTTCTATTTCTCAGGTCGTAAAAATTAATACACTTCTATCACCACCCAAAAAAGATACCAGGCCTAAGAAAGTTACCAATACCAATTTAATAAACACAATCGAAAATCGTAATACAATTTACAGTATGTATGAGCGAAGTAAGTATACTTTTCATTAGATATTATAAAGTGCAAGTTAAAAGGGTAGTCGCAAAATTTCGGATAAACATTTTTTAAATGCATTCATTTTTTTTTCGAATCCTAAGAAAACTAACAACTATTTTTAAAAAATTTTAAGCCAGAATGAAAAACTACATTATTACCGTAGGCCGAAAGTAAATTACAATAAACAAAAAATTTCTTTTGAATGAAATATTTGAAATTAAATTTTCTCTTTTCTTTGCGCATATGAAACGTATTAAAATAAACGTAGAATATTTCAGGGCTTTCAGCCCTCAGCAATAATGTAATCTTTCATTTTGTGTTCAAATTTTTCAAGAATACTATTAGTTTTCTAAAGATTGAAAACAATGAATGGTTTAAGGGCACTCAAAGTCCGAAAATTGAATTTTTGTTTTTTTTATTATGGTTTAAATTTCTCTGAAATCTTCTCTTTCCAACGATATAAAACACATTATAGTAGAAAACATTCTTGGAAAAATATGTACAATAATCAGTTTACTGTTTTCTCACGCCTCTCTAGGAAGGAACACGTCATTCACACAATGTCCATTTGATGAGACAATAAAAATGTTCGCTGCGTCTATAGTGCGCCGTTCAAACTGAAAGACGAGCTTCTTTTGAAGTTGTTAAATAAACCGCAACAATTTGGTTCGCGACGAGTTACGATCAAACAGTACGCAAGCGGTTTTTTCTACCGTACACATTAACGAATATAGCGTTCGCATACCGTTTGGCTCGTATATGTGTACCGAGCTTTAAATGATAAAAGATCCATATTTTTACAGTAGTCGTCGATAAATAATATCAAATTCCTGGTAAAATTTTATTGAAAAATATACAAAAATAGGTAAAATAAAAAATAAAATCTAAACGTTTTTGGTTTTTTTTTTGTATTTTTAAATAAATGTTTTTTACTCTAACTTTACAAAAATCTACGCGGAACTAAACAATACATCTAGTTTCAAAATAAAAAAAATAATTAGGTCTCTAATTGCTTTGGTTACAGATATGTAATATAATGTTAACATTGTCGTTTAAATGGGAGTTTGTGTGCCCTTAAGAGGCATTGGCTCGAAATTTTGTGCCTACACTCTTAAACAAATTAAACTTGTTTAACATGAAATCAAATTTAATTCTTTTTAGAACTTAATGTGACTTTGGTCTCTCTAATGATTCAACTGAAGGAAAAACAACTGTTTAGTGGATGTCGTGCGTCACTCAGTACTGTACTGAATGACATTGGTTTTAAATGGCTCAAAGATGATCCAAGACGAGAACTGATGGAACAGTGTCATATTGCTATAAAGAGAGCTGAATTTTTGAGAATATATCAAAATTATAAACATGAAGGACTGTACAAGTTTTTGAGTTACAGTATTTTTCATGCTGGTAATGAAAACGGCTTCATTTAGAGTGCAGAGGCTATATTTTCCTCTATATCGGCCTTAATGGACTACCATGGAGAAATGAATGAAGAAAATTGTTTATTGTGCTTTGAAAATCAATTACTAACAATTTTGACTAAACCATCCCTTATAATTATTATAATGGATAATGCTCCATACCATAGCATGTTATTGGAAAAAGCACCAAACACATCTTTAACTAAGAGTGACATAAAAGTTTGGTTAACTAAGAAAAAACTACCTTTTAATGAGACAATGTTGAAAAACGAGCATTTGCAGATTGTTGCGCAGTAAGTACCCCTAATAAGAGTTTAGTTCAGGTTATCAATATTTATTTTTAGAAACAAACCATCTCCAAAATACATTCTGGGTGATTTAGCAGAACAATATGGCCATAAAATATTACGTCTGTCACCATACCACTGTATTTTCAATGCAATAGAATTAATATGGGGAACTGCCAAAACTTATTATAATAAACATGTTGGTAGAGATGGCTATAAAGAATATGATGCTTTAAACATGTGGAAAGAAGCTCTACAAACTATTATACCTCAGAAATGGCAAAATTCTATTAGACATACAGAAAATATACTTAAACAGTGTGATAGACAGGAAACTCTACCTATTACAATTAATATAAATGGCGACAGTGATTCCAGTAGCAGCTGTGAGATGTGACAGTGATTACGAAGTAAAGCATGGCTCTTTAAGCATTAAAATTAAGATTCATTTTAGAATCTTTTCATCTTAGAAAACCTTTCCAATTTCTGTGTGTTTGTTTATAGAGACTGGGGTAGAAGCACATTACTGCCGATCTAAATTTAGTGAGTGCAAATATTTGCGTTGTGATTTAAATTTGAAAAAGTTGTGGCGGATGTATGTATCTAGTGTTCCAAATCACTTGCATGTGAAGCTTAGCTGCTTTAAGTATCATGTCAATAGGAATTAAAATATTGCATTTGGTACTCCCAAAACTGATGTTTGTTTATTTTGTTTGAGGTGCAAAGAAACTTTGCAAAAACGTAACCTTAGTAATGCAGAGAAAGAAATACCTTAGAAATTAATAACCGAACATAGAGTTAAAAAAAATAAAAGCTAAGGTATTTAATACATATCTGAAAACAAAAACTAACGATGTTGAAATTATCACATTTAACTGTCAAAAAAATTTACCATCATCGAAACTACCCGATCAGGCGTCTTACTTCAGTCAGCAATACAATTATTACAACTTTGTCATAGTTAATGGAACGTCAAATTCACCATTGACAGCTGGCCCAGTCTTCGCGTATACTTGGAATGAGTTAGAGGCACCTAAAAATTCAAACGCGATTTCTTCAGCAGTCTTTAATTATCTTAAAGATATGTCATATAAATCTATCACTACAACTGTAAGTTTGTTTGCAGACGGTTGTGGGGGTCAAATTAAAAATGTCACAATGATGTGCATGATTGCTACATGGTTTCATAATTATGTGCCAGCTAATATCTAACGCACTGAGATGATGTTTCCGATAGTTGGACACCCGTTTTTTTTCCACCAGACCGTGTTTTTGATCTGATAGAAAAAGGTGTAAAGAGGAAGACTTCAATTGAGGAGGTTTCAAGCAATACCGAATAAATTCACTTTTTACGAAAATTTTGTTAGTGGCCAATATCGGTCAATGCGTTAAATGACACCATATATAAAAATATATAAGAGCAAAAACGAATAAATCCTACTGAATTTTAATGGTGATATTCATGTTTGCATGCAAAACCGAATAAATTCATTTTTTGTTCAAAATCAAATAAATCCACAAATGCGCATTTTCTACTTTATCTTCTTAAATATTTCATTCGAACAATAGATGGTACTAGGGAGTTATTAGAGATATTTTGTCGTTGATTGATTCGCCTCTGTATGTTTACACATTGACTGGAGCGACCGCGTGTTTTTTGTTCAGTAAGAGGTTGTCAGTAGTCTGTGAACTGGGTATGGCTAAGTGTATATTATTTCTGGTTTAAACTGTTTTTAGCGGGTTTAATATACATAGTTCGATACAAGTTTCGGTAACAGTGTAACGAAAGTATTTTGCCTACCACATGGGGTAAGATTATGGGGGTAGAGAGAGGACAAGCAAAATAATCGCTACTTGTGCGAACGGCACGCAGGATTTGGTAGGAGAGCTGGGGTCGTGGATAAGTAAAAGATAAGGGGGTGGAATGGGGCAACTACAAAAAAAAGAAATAAAGGGGTCATTAATCTCTTGGGATAAACAAAATCAAAATAAACAGGAAATACCTCAAGGAATTTGATATAGGGCGCCACTTGAGGTGCCTAATTATACCTATTACAACCACTAGTTGTAACTAGGAAAATAATTATAAAACATCAAAAACATATCTTTTTCAAATAAAACTCAAAAAAGGATTAGCTAAAAAAAAAGAAACAAAATGTTAAGAAAACAAAATTTAACATTTATTTCTGTGTCACCACAAACAGTTACAACATGGAGAAATAATACAATACAAAAAACTTACGTGTGTCATCCGCTTACAAACTCCAAGAGTTGGAGATACTACATAGATACTACATAAAACTTACAAATGTTACCGCATTACAATGTTTAAATGTTACAATTTCTAAATTTTAACGAAAGCAATTATTGTTCTAAAAAAATATCTGTCTTTACTTTGAAATTAAACAAACAATAAACAGTTACCTGGATTCACATATTTCCACTTACCGAACAGAAAAAAAAACTTGTTACATCTCTGGAGTATCTATCCGGACATCATCAGCGAAGAGCTTTATCCATTTGGGGGCTGGAACTAGCACACTTGGAAAAAGGGGAATTCTCAAAAAACAGGAACTAAACTTGTTCAACTTTTCAACAGGAACTAGACTTTACAGATATATAAAATATCGAGCGAAAACTCCACTAATTTTGGCAAATTAATGCCGGTCACTTTATAATAGATAAAAATCCACCACTAATGCTACTTATTTCCCCAAAAGGAGCCAAAAACCGAAAACTACAAATTCGACGACGAATTCGGATCCATACCTGAGCCTACAACAACCCAAGTAAGAATTTAGATCCTACCTGACACTACGACGACCCAAGTATGACTGACGAACTTAAAAATTCGTTCATATGACTTGAAAATAAACAAAACGCTGAAATAGCAAAACACAACGAAAACGTAGATATCCTTTTGCGACGTATAAAAATTATAAGACGACTTCGAATAAAAGATTAAGGAAATTGTCGAAGTAAATATCTTTAAAATAATAAACAACTCTGAAATGGTTTTATTAACATCCAGAAATGCAAATACAATTATTGAAAACACTTTTGCGTATTTTAACTTAAAAGATACGAACTAACAAACATGGAAAAAATTCTTCGTTTTATTTTTTAAACATATATGAGGGGATTTCAAAATACTTCAAAGAATCAATGAAATTGAAAATGCTACAACAGAGGTACTGTTAAATAAAGAATATGGAAGAAGATTTTTTGGGTGAGGCAGTAGCTGTGGAAGAAGCCGATCAAGGAAGCAGAATAAGGGAAAAAGCCCCGAAAAAGCTAAGAGGAAAAGTTGAAAGGTAAGGTTATAAGGTACTTATAGATTAGTAGGTATAGCTCATTTTGGGATAGAGGCAGGTTTTTCAAAAGGTCCTTTTATAAATCGTAGACTAGTAAATATTGTTTCTCTCTTTCCAGTAAAGTTAATAGTTGTTAAGTAATTGAATTTTTTGGTTTTTTTAAGAGAGTAGGCGCAAAATCTTGATCCAATGTCATTTAAATTTATTCTTTTTTTTTTGAATTCTGAGAAAACTAATAAATACTTTTGAAAAATTTAAACGCAGAATGAAAGTTTGCGGAATGTTTGTATCTGTATCAAAAAAGCATACGTTGCTTATTTTGCGTTATTTCTAATTTCTTTGAAAGTCTGTTAATCCTAAAAGTAACGGGTAAAATCATTGATTTATTTATGTGTAATATCAAATCAGATCGAATCGAATATAATCGAATTTATAAGAAATATTCACTTCTGTCGGCACTCCGCAAGTGCCACGCTATCTTTTTTTGCTTTTTTAACCTTATGTATTTTATTTTAAAAACCAAGATCCAGATCCAGACTTAAAGAAATTTAAGCGACCTTGCTCACATGACAATAAAACATACCAATACCAAAATGTTAAAACATCAGATATTAAGAATATAAGAAGTCAGCTATATAGTGTACCAGAAAAAAGCATTCAAGATGTGAAACTTTGTCATATGATAAGCGTTTCAGGTACCGTAAGAAAGAGATATGTTAAAGATAATCCGCAACAAAGAACAAGGGCAGCAAACTTCTTTTTAAAAATTAAGAAAACAAGATCAACAGGGGTAGTTAAAGTCTGCAGGGATTTTTTCATGGCAGCAACCGGTGTTAAAACTACAGATTGTTTACATTATGTAAGATTGTTGACTCAGGAGAATGTCCCAAAGAGCGAAGAGGAGGGGACCATATTTCAACAAAAAGTTTGGACAAGAGGAAGAAAGTACGCGAATTTGTTGGTAAATTGCGTGGCGTCGAAAGTCATTATAATCGAAAAAAATCTCGAAGAATCTATTTACCTGCCCATCTTAGTATTAGAAAGTTACAACGTATGTATAATAAACAGACTGAAAGTCAGTACCAAGTTGGCTACCATATAATTAGAAAGGTTTTTCTAACAAAATTTAACATTGGATTTTCATCTCCAGCTTCTGATACCTATTCCCAATGCACGCGTCTAAAGCATTTAATTAAATCGGAAAAAGACGAAAAAGAGAAAACCAATTATATGACTGAATATCGAGTTCATAAAAAAAGAGCAAAAGCATTTTACGAGCTTTCTAAACAAGAGCCAGAAAATTCCCTGACATTTTGCTTTGGCCTGCAGCAGGTTCAACCCTTACCACGCACGCCAATTTCGGATGCATTTTATTCACACTAAATAAGCCTCTATTCTTTTTGCTGTGTTGGTATGAACTCCAAAAATCCAACGTTTTATATTTGGACCGAAGATCAGGCTGGGAGGGGCGCTACAGAAGTGTCATCTGCTTTGTTCGATTACCTAAAATCTTTGGAACTGGATAATTTAACTTAGATTATATTGTTCTGCGATGGATGTGGGGGCCAGAACAAAAATTCCTATTTGATTCATATGTTAATGTTTTGGTTGTTAAAGTATTCTTCTGATAATATCACAAAAGTTTGTATTACTTATTATTATATTATATATTATTTCAGTAAGAAGTCACAGTTTTATGCCAGCAGATAGAGTTTTTGGGCGACTTGAACAAATATTTAGAAAGAATCCAACTATTATATCTAAAGAAGAATATATCGGTCATTATGCACAAGTCGGAAGTGCAAAAGTCTTAGGACAAGACTGGAAAATTTTTGATATCAAAGAATTACAAAATTACCTTAACAAGATTTTTGGAATATCAGACTGAAAAAGAATCTGTCGGGAAAAGACACAGATTCAAAAAACTAAAGAAATTAAAATTTTAATATCATGCTTTCAGCATTATCGATTTGAAGCCCAATCCGAACTTAGGCGCTCAATTTACAAAAAGGGAAAGTCTTTAAAACATTTTTTGCTATCCGAAGTCAACCTGCGAAGTGCCATTCCACCAAAGAAGATAAAAAGTGTTCAAAAGTGACGAAAGTTTTTTGTGGTACACGAATCTTTTATGTGAAAATAATCAAGTGGTTGAACATACTGAGGAAGAAGAGCTAAGAAATGAGTGTGACTGTTTAGAAGAAGAGTTTGCACTTCATATTTAAATGCACTGTTGGATGTGCTATTAGTGTATCAAATGTTATATGTTTTTTTGTAATACTAATAAAAATAATACTTATACGTTCGCGCAAATACTCTAACAGTATTTGCGAACAAGATAAACAAAAAATAATTACTTTTTGCGTCTCAGAAAAATCCTATTTTTCCAAAAATCGGTTTTAGTGGATTTATTCGGTTTTGCTTTAAACCTCCTCAATTATTCAGACATCCGAATATAATGAAACAATTAAAAAACATGCAACAATCCGGGAATTGGGTAAGGATTGGCAAATTATAATTTCAGACACGAAGTTAAAGTAAATATGAAGTTACCTGGAGCATGACACTTTTAGTTTAATCAAACAAAACGATTTATATTTGAAAAAGGTAGAAAAAATAATGTATATATTCGTGGTGAACCAAATAATATTGCGGAGGTTGGCGTTGGTAAATTAGTTACAAAAAGGGGAAAGACTATTGGACATGTTTCACCAGAAGTTTTACCAATCGGTAGACTCCTTAAGGGAGATAAAACATCTATAAGTCGATTATTAATAGTACATTACGGACAAAACTGGGAAGAATTGCCTGAATTAGAGTTCTATAATAATGCTTTATCAAAACAGAATACTAATAATGATGATATAGACAATGGGGACAATGATAGCTGTGAAATATCAGAATGTAATGATCTTAGTATTTAAAAATTAGATTTAATGTAAGATTTAAACTGTTTCAGCTGTTTTTGAAGTTATACTTCTATACGCGCGGTCGACGTTGGAAATTTGCACGGGAGTGAATCGGTGAAATCTATACAAGTACATATGTAAGATGTGAGTAAGAGAGAGACAAAAGATATATTTTCTCTCTTTTTCTATCGAGAATAAAAATATTATTGTTAAAATTATGTTAGGCTTTTGTATTTCAAAATAATAATTACAATAAATCACTGTATGAACGAGAACTATTAATTTTGAAATACGTTAGTTTTATTTATAATTGGCACATTTCTTACGTGTTTGGTTTACACGCTGGTATATGTGAGTTCGAATCCCAATATGAATTTCCTTTTTTATTTTTAAAATATTTAAAAACCCCACGTTAATCTTATTAAATATATGTAATATATGCAAAAATGCTAAATTTTAAAATAAAAATAAACGCGTGTATAGAAGTATTCCTTCTACCGACAGTCTCACTGGACTGCCACACCCGTTTTTTTTTAATTTTGTAAAATTCTGACGTTCTGTTTTGAGAAAAATAAAGAGTTATGTGTGTTTTCTTAGTATTCTATTCTTCCTAGTTTGCTTAGTATTATATTCTATTTAATGATACGATTCTCTTTACTAATTTAAAAGACTACTCTAAGCACACATTGCTTATTGAATTCCATTACCTCCGCCTCTGGAATAAAGTGCGCCATTTTATGATAAAAATTGTGCAAAGATCACTTAACGCACGTCTAAAATTTGCAAAACTTGCTCTATACGAGGAGATATTTGCAAAACTCTTTTATTGAAAAATAAAAGTAAAAAAAACACAATAGTTACGTGATTATGTTTTGTTTTTGCTCTGGCGGAGAACTTTAATTGGTCGCGTTTACAATATCTGAAAAATTAACATTCTTATTGTGGAACATTTTGTTACAATCGTTTTTGTTGATTATCTCAGAAGAGTATAGCTCCCATAAGGCGAGTTTTGCATTTAGACGCCTCATATAAACCCAATTATACCCCTACAACCCGAACATTTTATACCACCCTTTATACCCCTATAGTCCGTACATTTTTTTATACCAATTATCGGCGCTCGTTATTAATAACTTCCGCGGGTCAGCGATATGTGTTTCTACCTTCAAAGATATGAGACGTCGGATCAAATCACACATAAGGAAGACTTTTTTATTTAATAATTTGTATTAAAATTGTCATAGATAGTGGATAATAGTCAAAATATAAAAATCATTTGTAAATTAATTCGTATTAAATGGCTGACGGCCCGGTCAAACTATAACGTCAACACGGGGCGTGACCGGACGAAGGTGGACGGGGCTTGTGACGGCAGGGGTCAAAGGTCAAAGTATCTTTAAGTGCATACCCTTCTACTTAGCCAACAATCCCATGGCAATCACAGTATTGTTTAACAGTGAAATGAAACTCTTCCTGCTGAGACAGTTTAGTGATGAACACTGCGTTTGCTTTGAGTTATTAACCAAGGTTGGCAAAATTATAATTGCAAACCTGTATTGTCAATTCAACGATGACATTGATCCTTATTTAGAAAAAATAAGGACAATCACCCTAGCATATAGAAATGAGAGGGTTATGATCGTGGCAGACGCGAATGCTATGTGTACACTGTGGAACTCATCACATGCGGATGAAAATTGCACGTTAGTAGACATTATTCATGAACTTCAACTAATTATGCATAACAGACCAGGAAATCAATCTTCCATAATACAGCAGGTGCTGCCAGCAATAAAGATATGACGATATCAAATGTGTAGGCATCAAGTTAAGACAGCAGTTCAAAACTGGAGGGTTTTAGAACATGCGACTACCAGCTATCACCATCTTATCATTTTTTACTTGATGAAAACATAAAATATCACATGTATGTCATCGAGGAAGTGTACCGAGTGTAGAATCAATACCGAGAGTAGCTTCGGCGAAATCGGTAACAAACACGGCCTAAAAGGAAAGCTTCAGGAGATTGAGAAGCAGAGTTCGGTACGCTAGGAAGCGTTACCAACGACGTAGAATCTTTCACGAGAGACAAAGACTTCTTGAACAATATAGAAGGATAAAAAATTAATTTAAAATGGAAATAAAGCATACCAAAGTAAAGAGTTGGGAAAACTTTGTATCCAATCACTTGGAGCTTGTTATGTGGGGGGTCCCATATAAGATTGTATATAATAAAATTAATAGCCCAGCAATGCTTTTAACATCGTTGAAAGAACACGGCTCGATCACAGAGAGTTGGGAGGAATCGGCAGATTCACTATTAGATGTACTACTCCCTCCTGATGATCATGAAAAATGAGACCAAAGAGCCTTCAGAAGGGCAATGATACAACGATATGAGACACCTGATGTGCCGAGAATCGAGGATTGCACGGAGAATGAGGTAGTGGAACACCTAAGAAGCATGAAGAGAAAGAAGGCCTCTGGTCCTGACAGCATTCATGTAGAAGTACTACAAGTTCGTAATGGACAAGTAGTACCCACTCTTGCAGCCTTATCCAATGAATGTGTGAGGCAAAGAAAATTTCCTAATTCATTCTAACAGGTCGATGTTGTGATTATCAGCAAAGGTGAAAACCAAGATCCCACCCAACCGAAGTCGTATAGGCTTATATGTTTACTAAACACTATGGGTAAACTATCTTTCTGGTCACTTCTGGTAAACTACTGTTGAACCTGCAAAAAGAAAATATACAGAGAAGGTAACATCAAGAAAACAGAAGACGAGGAGTTACAGATTACAAGATGAAAGTGTACGAATGAAATGGATACAGGTCTAGCATAAATTCAAGAGGAAGAGACGGAGTAATACTTTTTTTCCGGTTCAAAATATTTTTTAATTTTATTAGTACGAAAAACGCCCGTAAAAATTTTTTTACTTATTTCTTTAAAAATAAAGTTAATTTTGAAATATTTTTTTTTGCTTTATTCTACCTGAATTATTTTAGTAGTAGATAGTAGATAGTAGAGACGAATTTCCTCAAAACAGTGATGACACAGATGATTAATTCATAGTTTCAAAAAGTTTTAAAACACAGTACTGTCTGTTTTTCAATGTGCCTCCAGTAACTTGTCGTTCCCTCGTTTTCGTGGTCTTCCTACTCACCGTCTTTCTATTGGGTAACCATCTCTTACCGTCTTTACTACTCCATTTGTTGTCATTCGGCATATATCATCATTCCATTTTACTCTTCTATTTCTTATCCACTTCTTGATGTTCTCCATCTTACATCTACAATCATATATCTGTACTTTTAGCTCTGTACCATAGGCGCGCCGCACATTGAGACGCAGGTGACGCAGGCAACGCAGCGTAGGACAGCACAGGTTTCTGTTTTCCGTACGATTACATTCCCTCGCGCGAATTGGAACACAGGGCAGCACAGAACTGTGTTTAAGAAAACCTGCCAGCGCAGTCGTTCGGACACAGATTCCTGTGCCACTTGCAGAGCAGTTTGTTTGTTTCTAGTAACATTTTGTGTGGTTATATTCGAAATGAATGAACAATTAATTGAATTGTATATAGAGATGACATACGGAGGTAAGGGTTGCAACCAAGATCCTTATGCTATAATCAAGCCATATGATATAAAAGAAGAAGGGCAACTAGAGTATGTGTCAAACTGTACATTGAGTATCCCATATCTGTCTTGTATCAATGAAATTTATACTATCAGTTTAATAGATGTGGACCGAGGAATATGTTGGCTACATATATAGTACTAATCAGACAATACACGTAAGGTTTGACTATATCTTCACTGAGAAACTAGATCCAAGCAAGATAAGTATAAGTGAAGTCACAATGATAGATGTTGCAAAGTCTCTTAATGGTAGCTCTGAGTTTTGGACTGGGTTAGTGTCCTCACTATCCATGTTTACAATTATAGGAGCTGCTAGTGCAGTATTGATAAGAATACTACGCATATGGGAGATAAGTAGACTGGCCACTCGAAAGGACTAATGACCTCATTTTCATTTTAACACCTATGATGAGAAGACAGACAATTATTTACGATACCAACGATTCCAATTATTTAAAAGTAATTAAAAGATGAATTGAGGCGCATAGTGCAAGAGTGGCCTAACTAAAAAAATATGATATTTGAGTTAATAACACCGAGCGTTAGTATTTGTATTAATCTATCGTGTGCAATAGTGGCCCACATCAATTTGATTAAAATGCCGGTAGAGGAATGGTCAAGGTCACTTTAGCGTATTATGATTTGTTGACAAACGGTTGTGCAGTAGTAGCCCAACGTTCGTACTTATCTATGTGTTTCAGTTTCTCGTGTGCACTAGTGGCCTATCTTTTAACCTTAAAATTCTTATTTGATTTTACATATCTCGTGTATACTTTAATTGTTTTTTAGTTATTTGAAAGTGTTATTATGGATATTCCATCTACATCAGGTAAATATATTATCCAGATCATTTTCTTAAGTAATAATATTAAAAGTAAAAGTAGATATTTTGGAATAAGGTGTTAAAAAGTATATTTTAATACAAGGCTGTATTACTGTAACTTATCTCTTTCAGGCAAAAGCAATAATACCTTTGATGACAACGATGTCTCTAGTATTGATGATCCATATGCAGATTCAGGGTCCAGTTATAATCCTTCTGATATAGAAGAATCGTCAAGTGAAAAAAGTACAGGTATCTTATTATTATTATAATCGTTTGCGAGAAACTAATAAACTTTGTTTTAGGTGAAAATGAAAAGGTGTTGGTGACTGATGAGAATTTACAAAGAAATTTTCAGTCCAAGGATATTGCGAATCCTGGAGAAATTCTCAGAAGGAAGAAACGTGGTCCTAGGCGCAAATTTGCAGATAAAAGTCAATGGCAACGTAATATAAGAAAAAAATTACGAAATAGTGGACGTGAGTATACAAACATTAAGGGTAATGTAGTTGCTGCCAAACAAATTGATCCATCCGACTGTCGTTGTTTTAAAGAATGCCATAAACTCATTACTCTTCAACAACGTGAAACTATTTTTAAAGATTTTTATGAACTCACCAATTATGACTTACAGACATCTTACTTATGTGGCCAAATCAAACTTACTTCAAAATTAGCCAATACTGCTAAAAGTGACTCCAGAAAATACACAAGACAATATTATTTGACAAGAGAAACAGGGCTAGATATTCCAGTTTGCAAGGAGTTTTTTAAAAAAGTCTTGAGAGTTTCAGATGGTCGACTTACATGTGCTTTGCGTAACAAGGAGCAAGGTAGTACACCTTCTAAGGATAAACGAGGAAAAAAGGAGCCTCATAATAAAACAAGTCAGGAGAAAGTTGACAATATTTTTCATTTTATTTCGAGGTTCCCAAAATATCAGTCACATTATTCTAGAACAAAAAATCCCAATCTTTGTTACTTGGCTCCCACTTTAAATCTGTCAACTATGTATTCCTTATACAAATAAGAAACAAATGCTCCTGCGTCACAATTTGTTTTTAGGGATGTTTTCAGAAAAAAATTTAATTTAACTTTTCATGCACCTATATCTGACAGTTGTAGAAGATGTGACGAATTTGAACAAAAAATAAAAACAGAAACTTCTGAAGTTAGTTTAGCAAGTTTAAAGTTAGAAAAAGAATTGCATCTTCGAAAGGCAGAAAGCGCACGTGCTGGGATGGCATTGGATTCGGAATTGGGTAAAATGGCTGAAAACGATGTCACCGTAATAGCGTTTGATCTCATGTCTTCATTACCTACGCCTCATCTTTCAACTGGGGTATGTTACTACAAAAGACAGTTGTGGACATACTGTTTAGGTATCCACAACTTGTCAAGCAATCAGGCCCATATGTACGTTTGGCATGAAGCCATAGCATCGGGAATGAAGCCATAGCAGAGGACCTCAAGAGATTGGATCTTGTATACAGCATTATGTGAAAAACTATGTTAACACGTCAAAATTAATTATGTATAGTGACCAATGCGGAGGGCAGAATAGGAATATTAAAATGTCTCTATTCTGTAATTACATTACACAAAACAAGATATCAAAAGTCCAACAAATTGACCATAAATTTTTGGTGTCGGGGCATTCATATCTAGCCTATGACCGTGACTTTGGGATCATAGAGAAGAACAAGAAAACTTTTAATGATATTTATGTACCCGGCGATTGGACCAGAGTGATTAGGACAGCCAAAAAACAAAAACCATTCACAGTAGTAGAAATGACCAGCAACGATTTTGTGAGTAGTGTTCCATTAGAGAAAACCATTACTAACCGTAAAAAGACTGTCGAGGGTGAATCGGTCAACTGGTTAAAAATGCAATGGTTGCGGTACTCTTTAACCGAACCATTACAATTACATTATAAAGAATCTAACAATCCAGATGTTATTTTTAAACATATAGATATTATGAAGTGCAATATATCTATGTTTATTGGAAAACTTCCACTTTTATACCCAAAAGGCAGAGACATTGAAGCAGCTAAATTTAGCAATTTACAAGATTTGTTGGTGTATGTACCACCATATTTACATAACTTTTATAACAACCCAAATGTTAAAAAGTCTGATCAACATATACAAAATAATGATGAAGATAATGTGTTTTACGCTATAGAAGATTCCGAACAAATGGTGGAATAAATGTTTATAAAAAAAATAGTTAAGGGCTTTGTTTTGACTTTTGTTCATTTTTTGTATACAAGTATTGTAAAAATATATTTTATGCAAAAAAGCACTTTATTTTTTTTATTTATATAATGTTAGTGCAAAAGTGGCCTACAATTTTTTCCAAAAAGATTTTGAAAATTTTCCTTTTTTGTGATATTAATGTAAAACGAAATTTGCTAACTTAATTTAAGGTGTTGAAATTTAAAACTAAGGACAATAATCCTTAGAGAAACAGAGAGCGGTCAAATTAAAAAAAAAACTAAATCATCTTTTTCTCAATATCAGTTTTTACGAGTTAGGCCACTCTTGCACTAAGCGCCTCAATTATAGAATGATATATAAAAAAACTAAATTTAAAAAGCGGTAAGTTAAACAAATACTTTTAATTATAACAATTATATCAGGTTAAGGACATAGGCGCAAAATGTCGGTTGTCAAAATATTAAATGTGTTTTAAATGCATTCATTGCATCCTGAGAAATGAATCCTGAGAAAACTAATAAATATTTTTGACAAATTTAAACGCAGAATGAAAGATACATTATTACTGAGGGCCGAAAGTCCCTGAAAACTTCTATAATGTTTATTTATTTTAATAGGTTACATGGGTGAAAATTAAAGAGAAAATTTAGTGTAATTGCAAATATTTCATTCAAAAGAAAATCATTTATTCTAACTACCTTTCGGCCTCGGTAATATGTAACCTTTCAATCTGCGTTTAAATTTAAAAAAAAATACTTATTAGTTTTCGCAGGATTGCAAATAAATCAATACATTTAAAACACATTGAAAATTTTGACAGGCAACATTTTGCACCTTTCCCCTTAAGGACACTACAAGATTTTTCTGCGTAAATAAAATATTAAAATTTTCCTTGTAAAACACTTGATTCTTGCCAAGGTATTTGCCCGTCTGTATTAAAATATTGGTTATAACCAGATGATTGGTTAGAGTCACTATTTATAACATTACCAAAGAAAAGCAGGCCCACCAAATGCAGCGATTTTAGACTAATCAGTTTAATGAGTCACACACTGAAGATACTCTCACGAATTATACAAAACCGTGTATTGCTTCTATGCGAAAGTTGGATGGGTGATAAGCAATTTGGATTTAGAAACGGTCTAGGAACTAGAGAAGCACTATTCTGTATGCGCGTTATGTTACAAAAAAGTTGTGAATTCCGAAAGAATATTTATGTTTGTTTCATCGACTTCGAGAAGGCGTTCGTCAGAGTACAACCCGATACACTTTTCGGTTGCCTACGGGCAGCAGGACTTGACCACTATGATATAAGAAAGACCTTGATCTATATTGAAAGATCAATATAGATCAAGGTCTGATTTCTCTTAATGGAGAAGAGATCGAAAGGGTAAATCATTTCAAATACCTTGGCAGCTGGTTAAATGTAAATTGTGACTCTGATAAAGAGATAATAACCAGGATCGAAATATCACGGAAGGCTTTTATGACCTGGAAGAAGAAGCTCCTGAAATGTTATGTGTGGTCCATCCTGTTGTATGGTTGTGAGACATGGACGTTAAAAACTACTATGCTAAACAAGTTAGAAGCATTCGAATTGTGATGCTATATACGAATCCTAAAGATATCGTGGGTTTCACACACTTCAAATGAAGATGTTCTTCAAATGATCAATTCAGAACGTCTATTCATAAACACCACAAAGAGGAGAAAAACCGAATACTTCGATCATATAATTAGAGGACCTACATACCATCTACTTCGCCTTATAATACAAGGAAAAGTGGAAGGAAAGAGATGGATTGGTCGAAAGAAACTTTCATGGCTGCGTAATATTAGACAATGGTGTGGTTCCACAGTAGAAGAATTATTTCGCGCTGCAGCCGACAGAGAAAAGTTTCAGGAAATTGTAAACATGATGACGGCCAACGTCTGAATACAGACACGGCACCCAAAGAAGATTAAAATATGACGTAAAGTTTTGCCTTATTAGGAAAGAGTTTTATGTACTTCGGATATTATTGTTTCGCAATGAAAGTAGCTGACTTGTAGGGAGTTCGGTATCGGTTCCATCCACGTGGCTACAGGCTTCTTTACAGCCTCTTAGGTAATTGTGCAGAACATAGGCTGCTTTTTTAACATTCACAACACTTTGCACTTTTGTTTCAAAAGGCTTTCTGAACACACGAAATTGAGAGGCGAGACTTCTAAAGGCGCATTCGACACATTGACGGGCTCACAATAGCCTCTAGTTAAATATTTTATTTTCAAGATTACCATTACCAATAACGCTTCGTCAAGGTTGCACCCAATTTTATGTTAGCGGAAAGGCTTCATCGCCCACAAAAACGTATGGTAAATGCACTTCAGCTGTACCAAATAAAGTCGACTGTGGAAGACCCAAAGTTTTTCTCATCATTGTTTTCCCAAGTGGACTGCTTGAGAAAATATTACCAACGCTGAATCTCCCCATTGGCCCAACATCAATGGTAGTAAATTTATAATTTGCATCAACGGTAGCCATTAAAACAATGGAACAATGTTGTTTGTAATTGTAGTATGAGGAGCCAGTTTTTGGTGGTTTGTTAATTACGATATGTTTCCCGTCGACAGCTCCCACGCAATGAGGGAAATGCCATTTCTTCTCAAAATCCAATGACGTCGCTTGCCACATTTCAGTAGTAGGTTTTGCTAAGTGCAGTGAGTAGTTACATTTTGGTCCACATTGCAACGTTTACTATATTAGCAACTGTTCGATCCCCCATTCTATAGCTGTACGCTATGCTTCTGTAGCTATCTCCAGGAGCTACATGCCTACAAAAGAGTTACATCTGTGTTACTATTTTTCAACACATCATGCTATATTGCATAAGCTTTTATCACCTTTACGCCTGAATTTATTTAAAAACAAAACTTTGTTACAGGAAATGAGGCAAAGACATTTTGGCTTAATCTTCGTAACTGCCACCGCGATGCACTGCGAAGACAGAAAAAGTGTCTAAAAAGCGGAGCTGCTGCTGTCATCATAAAAAAATGGAAATTTCAAAATCAGATAGATTTTTGATTCCATATATGTCCAACATATCACGTGAAGGTAATTTACAGGAAGGTAGTGAAGATGAAGACTCACAACTGGAAGACTCCATAGTTGATCCAGACAGTGAAATTATTGACGAGGTGACCAGCGACATTCGACATGATACCGAAGCAATCGAGAGTGTTAAAAATGACATTTTTAATGAGTCATCTACGTCTGTTATTGTTATACAAAACAATAACGAAAAAGAAAATGCCAAACGTAAGGCAACTGAAGAGTAATCAATCACAACCAAAGCAGCTAGAAAGTGATGATAAGAATAAGAAGAAACCTTAAAGATCATAAGAAACCTAAAGTGATGATATACAGAAAGTGATAAAGCAGTCAATTATGCAACGTCAAAAAAGGACCGAAGAAAGAGCAGTTGAAAGATCAGCCTTTGGATAATGATCTCTATCATTTTTATATCTCGATGTACAAAATAAACAAAAAAAATGCCTCCTAAATTTCAACACCGTGCAAGAAATGATGTGTTTTAAGCTGTATCGCAGCTGGAAGCTGCATATCTAGAAATTCAGGATTCCAGTCAAGAAAACTACACTTATAGTGTAGCGTTTACGCTACTGATTAGTGCAATAATATCAGAGTTAAAAATTGTATTAATAACACCCCTCACGAAACTTCTTGTGACCCGCCCGCGATCGATTTTTAAATCGACATTTTTCCACACACGCGCAGGAGTCGCTTTGAAAGGAAGATTGGTCGAGTTTGTGCGGAAGCAGTTAGTTTCTGGACAGAACTCAGCGCAGACACGTCAATCAGTGAAATTTGTTCACGTTCAAAGTGACGAAAGACAATAAATAGGACAAAGGAAGATAATCTGGGGGAAGAATAAAATAAATAAATAATAAAATACCGCCCAATTACGTGTCTTCCAACTCTGTATAAATTGGTCACATCCTGTGTAGCCCAGCGTATCTACCAACACTGCGCTCTAAACAATATCATAGAACCTCAACAGAAAGGATGCGCTAAGGGCTCCATGGGTTGCAAAGAACAACTTATTATCGACTCAGTCATTTCTAACCAGGCATACACCAAAAAAAGGAACCTCTTCACTGCCTTTATTGACTATAAGAAAGCCTTTGACTCAGTGCCGCATGAATGGCTGGTAAATATATTAAGAATATATAAAGTCGATGATAATATAGTGACCTTCTTAAGACATATAATGACAGATTGGAAGACTAAAATTCACCTCCAAATACCTGGTGAAAACAATATCGAAACGGAAAATATCGCAATTAACCGCGGCCTCTTCCAAGGAGACTCGCTAAGTCCCTTGTGGTTCTGTCTAGCGATGAACCCACTATCCCAGCTATTGAACTCCACTGACTCAGGATTTAGCATTAAAAACAACAACACTGTAGTGGCGAAGCTTAATCATCTGTTGTATATGGATGATTTGAAACTAATGGCTTCCACTCGAACTCACTTAGATCAAATGCTAAAAACTGTAGAAACTTTTTCAAATGATATTAGTATGCACTTTGGGTTAGACAAATGTCGTGTACTAAATATAGTCAAGGGAAAGGTTCAGCCCGGGGGATTCGACATGCAAAATGGCCAAAACATCGAGGCTATGGGCGAAAATGACATGTATAAATATCTAGGAGTAAAGCAAGCGCGGAAAATTGACCATAAACAAATGAAAATCGAATTAACATCAGAGTTCATACGAAGGGTAAAACAGCTACTCCGCTCACATCTTAATAGTAAAAATTTGTTTAAGGCATTAAACACCTACGCATTTTCCGCGCTTAGCTACTCATTTGGCATTATTAAGTGGACTAAAACGGATATAGAAAGTCTTCAGAGAAAAGTACGAACACACCTCACAAAGGCACAAAAACACCATCCTCGAAGTGCAGTAGAAAGAACGACATTACCACGGTATTTAGGAGGACGAGGACTTATTGATATAAGCGAGCAATTAGATAAACAGATTAATAATTTAAGAACTTATTTTCAGGTGCAGGCGGAGACATCTACTCTTCATCGCGCGATTTGCGCAGTAGATGACACAACACCGATCAACCTGAGGGAACAAGAAATGCGCATAAACCATCTTACTAAGAACGAAAAAATGCGCATCTGGATGGGTAAACCTCTGCACGGGCGACATCCGAATGAAGTCAGTCAAGACTATGTCGACAATATAGCGTCGAACTATTGGCTGACATCAGGAAAGATGTTCCCTGAAACAGAAGGTTCATTACTCGCCATTCAGGATCAGGTTATACCAACCAAAAATTACCTGAAATATATTGTCAAAGACCCTCAGGTCCAAAACGACAAATGCCGATATGGATGTCAAGCCCAAGAAACGATCCAACATCTTACCGGAGGCTGCCAGGCATTTGCTGCAACTGAATATAAGGAACGGCATGACTCAGTAGGGAAGATCCTCCATCAAGAGATAGCTATTAAACTGGGACTTCTACAAACAAACCATCTCCCATATTATCAATACGTTCCAGAGAGTATGCTTGAGAATGACAACTACAAGCTATACTGGGATCGTACTGTGCTCACAGACCAAACTGTAGCACATAATAGACCAGATCTCGTGCTAGTTAATAAACTAACAAGACAAACAACTCTAATCGATGTGGCGATACCTAACAACAATAATCTGCGTGTTAAGTACAACGAAAAGATCGCCAAGTACAGAGATCTGGAAATACAAATAAGAAGACAATGGAGAATGGAAAGTACCCAGACGATACCGATTATTCTTTCTACCACTGGAGTCATTCCGAAGAACCTCCTAGAAAACATAAAAAAGCTGGGTCTAAATGAACATCTATATAAGGTCATGCAGAAAGCTGTGCTACTTTCGACGTCCAGATGCGTGCGAAAATTTTTAGGAGATACACCGACGTACCAAGTCACCTAGGACTCGATAACATGGAAAGAGTCCCACCAGAGCTCAATCCTTTTGATACCGTAGGTATCTGGGATGAGTGAATTTTCCCCTTAGAGGGAGTGTGAGCCGTATGGCTAAATCTGGATAATAATAATAATAATAATAATAATAGGAGTTCGTGCGAAGAGTAAGACAACTAAATCGGTCATATCTTAATAGTAAAAATTTGTTTAAGGCATTAAATACGTACGCCTGTTCTGCACTGAGCTACTCATTTGGTATTATAAAGTGGTCAAAAACGGATATAGAGGGTCTTCAGCGGAAAGTAAGAACACTTCTCACAAAGGCGCAAAAACATCATCCACGTAGTGCAGTAGAGAGAACAACATTACCGCGGTATCAAGGGGGAAGAGGACTTATGGATATAGGTGAGCAATTAGATAAACAAATTGCTAATCTAAGACTTTATTTTCAGGTACAGGCTGAGACATCTACTTTACATCGAGCAATTTGCGCAGTAGATGATACGACGCCGCTTAAACTGAGGGAACAAGAAATGCGCATAAACCACCTGACTCAGCAAGAAAAAATGCGCACCTGGATGAGTAAACCTCTGCATGGGCGACATCTCAATGAGATCAACCAAGAATATGTCGACAATACAGCGTCGAACTATTGGTTGACATCAGGAAAGATGTTCCCCGAGACTGAGGGTTTCCTACTTGCCATTCAGGATCAGGTTATTCCAACTAAAAATTACCTGAAGTATATTGTTAAAGATCCTCAAGTCCAAAATGACAAATGCCGATATGGATGCCAAGCCCAAGAAACCATCCAACATCTTACCGGTGGCTGCCAGGCATTTGTCGGTACTGATTATAAAGAACGCCATGACTCAGTAGGAAAGATTATTCACCAAGAACTAGCTGACAAACTGGGACTTCTCCATACCGACCATCTTCCTTATTATCAATACGCTCCTGATAGAATGCTTGAAAATGACAACTACAAGCTATACTGGGACCGCACTGTGCTTACAGACCAACCAGTGGCCCATAATAGACCGGATCTCATACTAGTTAATAAACTTACTAGACAAACAACACTTATTGATGTGGCGATACCCAACACCAATAATTTAGTTGTTAAATACAACGAAAAGATCGCCAAGTACAGAGATCTAGAAATACAAATCAGGAGACAATGGAGAATGGAAAGTACCCAGACACTACCTATTGTTCTATCTACTACTGGTGTTATTCCCAAAAACCTCCTAGCGAACATAAAACAGCTGGGTCTAAATGAACATCTTTATAAGGCCATGCAGAAAGCTGTACTCCTCGCGACGTCCAGATGTGTACGAAAATTTCTGGGAGATACTCCAATATACCAAGTCACCTAGGGCTCGATAACATGGAAAGAGTCCCACCAGAGCTCAATCCTTTTGATACCGTAGGTATCTGGGATGAGTGAATTTTCCCCTTAGAGGGAGTGTGAGCCGTATGGCTAAATCTGGGATAATAATAATAATAATAATAATAAACCTGTGGGAGTTTTTATCAGTTCTTCTATCAGGCGCGGCCCCCTGCGAATGGGGGATGCTTTCTGGGTATTCTTAGAACCGATACTCAGAGGGTAACAGGAATACCTGTCGTGGAACAAAAACTGACACCTGGCAGTAGGTATAAAATGCAAACCCATGAAAATGGTGAATAATGATGATTTATGTTTAGGGTCGCTGCCTGGGGATCGCCAGGGCACGTCTGGAGCCGGCGCTGGACGTGACAGCATGCGGGACGTCGGTGGCAGCGCATGAAATGGACTGTGTCTATAAACGAGAACATTTTGCGCTTTTATTATAAGGTGACAAACCTCGGTCAAGAAACGATCGGCTATCGACAACAACTTTATGCCGAATTTTGCAGGGAGTACCCAGAAATCCAAGTATCTGAACAAAGAGTAGCAGACCAATACCGGGTAATTATCAGAAACAATCTTATCCCAGAGAATAGACGCGACATAATCAAAAGCGAAGTCGAACGGGAGATCCATAACCTAGAGCAAGTTGTAGACCAAGTCCCTAATGAAATCATTAATGAGCAGATTCCTGAGATTCTCATCCAAGAAACTCCACCTGATAATATACAACAGGAGAATAACGAGTTACACGATAGTCTGGTAAATGAGATGGCACGTGCCGTACAAGAGTTTAGTGGAACAAACCCACTTAGCAGACCACCGCTACCAAAAATAAACTCTTCGAAGAAACTAGGAGCGCTGTTACAAATTGTGAATACTGAAGTCCTACCCAATTATATCGTGGAAGCCCATACATTGGAATATTTGCATATGCTGATTTACTGTGCGGCAACAGCAATTGCTAATGTTATGGGCATTAAGATCAGAACACGACGAGGAACTAATATCGGAAGGACTGAAAACAGAATAGCACCCTGGGAACAACGACTGCTGAGGAAGATTGAATTACTGCGTAGGGACATTGGACAAATTACGGAATACATTCGAGGAGTAAGAACTCAAAAAGTAGTTAAAAGAACTGAAGAAATAATTCTGAACACTGGAAGACACTCACAACATGATCCAGAAAACAACACAGCTCGACACTGCCTGGACACACTAAAACAAAAACTCTCCGTTTATTCAGGTCGCCTTAGGAGATACAAAGTGAGTAATAACCGGAAATGTGACAATATACTTTTTGAGCATGCAGAGAAATCTTTCTATAGGAAACTGAATTCCACTGTAGAAAATATAAATAAATCCTACCCAAGCCAAGAAGAAATTCATGAGTTTTGGGGAAACCAACTTTCGACACCAGCTACTCATAACAACAATGCTGGATGGATTGAAGAAACGACGAACAACTGTCAACACTACACTAATGTTCCCTATGAACCTTTCACCACTGAAGAAGTCTCGAACATTATCAAAGAGCTTCATAACTGGAAATCTCCTGGGCCAGACGGAGTTCAAAACTTCTGGCTAAAGAAGTTTTGGAGTATACACGATCATTTAACAGTATTAATTAATCATGTTATTTTTAATCCGCAGGAAATACCATCATTTCTTACTCAAGGAACCACTTATCTTATACCAAAGGATCAAAATAACACCCAAGATCCAGCCAAGTACCGCCCAATCACTTGTCTTCCAACTTTGTACAAATTGGTCACATCCTGTGTAACCCAGCGTATCTACCAACACTGTTCTCTAAACAATATCATAGAGCCTCAACAGAAAGGATGCGCTAAGGGTTCCATGGGCTGCAAAGAACAACTTATAATCGACACAGTCATTTCCAACCAGGCGTACAGCAAAAAAAGGAACCTTTTTACCGCCTTCATCGACTACAAGAAGGCCTTTGATTCAGTACCGCATCAATGGCTGATAGATATATTGAAAATATATAAAGTCGATGTTAATATAGTGACCTTTTTAAAGCATATAATGACGGAGTGGAAGACTAAAATTCACCTTCAAATACCTGGTGAAAAAAACATCGAAACTGAAGATATCCCAATTAACCGGGGCCTTTTCCAGGGGGACTCCTTGAGTCCTCTTTGGTTCTGTTTAGCGATGAACCCACTATCTCAGCTACTGAACTCCACCGACTCAGGTTTTAGTATCAAAAATAACAACACTGTTGTGGCGAAGCTTAATCATCTGTTGTATATGGATGATTTGAAATTAATGGCTTCCACTCGAAACCACCTAGACCAGATGCTAAAAACTGTTGAAAATTTCTCAAATGATATTAGTATGCACTTCGGTCTTGACAAGTGCCGTGTCTTAAATATAATCAAAGGAAAGGTTCAGCCCGGCGGATTCGATATGCAAAACGGCCAGAACATCGAGGCCATGGGTGAAAATGATATGTATAAATACCTCGGAATAAAGCAAGCGCGGAAGATTGACCATAAGCAAATGAAAACTGAGATAACAACTGAGTTTATACGAAGGGTAAAACAGCTGCTTCGTTCACACCTTAACAGTAAAAATTTGTTTAAGGCACTAAACACCTACGCATGTTCCGCGCTTAGCTACTCATTTGGTATTGTTAAGTGGACAAAAACGGATATAGAAAATCTTCAGCGAAAAGTACGAACGCACCTCACAAAGGCACAAAAACACCATCCTCGAAGTGCAGTAGAAAGAACAACATTACCGCGGTATTTAGGAGGTCGAGGACTTATGGATATAAGCGAGCAATTAGAAAAACAGATTACTAATTTAAGAACTTATTTTCAGGTGCAGGCGGAGACATCTACTCTTCATCGCGCGATTTGTGCAGTAGATGACACAACACCGATCAAACTGAGGGAACCAGAAATGCGCATAAACCACCTTACTAAGAACGAAAAAATGCGCACCTGGATGGGCAAGCCTCTGCACGGGCGACATCCCAATGAGGTCAGTCAAGACCATGTCGACAGTATAGCGTCGAACTATTGGCTGACATCAGGAAGGATGTTCCCCGAAACAGAAGGTTCACTACTGGCCATTCAGGATCAGGTTATACCAACCAAAAATTACCTGAAATATATCGTCAAAGACCCTCAGGTCCAAAATGACAAATGCCGATATGGGTGCCAAGCTCAGGAAACCATTCAACATCTTACCGGGGGCTGTCAGGCATTTGCTGCAACTGAATATAAGGAACGGCACGACTCAGTAGGAAAAATCCTTCATCAAGAGATAGCTATCAAACTGGGACTTCTTCAAACAAACCATCTTCCATATTATCAATATGTTCCTGAGAGTATACTTGAGAATGACAACTACAAGCTATACTGGGATCGCACGGTGCTCACAGACCAAACAGTGGCACATAATAGACCAGATCTCATACTAATCAATAAACTAAAGAGACAAACAACATTAATTGATGTGGCGATACCCAACAACAATAATCTTCGTGTTAAACAGAACGAAAAAATCGCCAAGTACAGGGATTTGGAAATTCAAATACGAAGACAGTGGAAAATGGAAAGTACCCAGACAATACCTATTATTCTCTCTACTACTGGAGTCATTCCAAAGAACCTCCTAGAAAATATAAAAAAGCTAGGTCTGAATGAACATCTCTACAAGACCATGCAAAAAGCTGTACTACTCTCAACATCCCGATGTGTACGAAAATTTTTGGGAGATACTCCAGCATACCAAGTCACCTAGGGCTCGATAACACGGAAAGAGTCCCACCAGAGCTCAATCCTTCTGATACCGTAGGTATCTGGGATGAGTGAATTTTCCCCTTAGAGGGAGTGTGAGCCGTATGGCTAAATCTGGATAATAATAACTTATTTAATACCGAAGGATCAAAATAACACCCAAGATCCAGCCAAATACCGCCCAATTACGTGTCTTCCAACTCTGTATAAATTGGTCACATCCTGTGTAGCCCAGCGTATCTACCAACACTGCGCTCTAAACAATATCATAGAACCTCAACAGAAAGGATGTGCTAAAGGCTCCATGGGTTGCAAAGAACAACTTATTATCGACTAAGTCATTTCTAACCAGGCATACACCAAAAAAAGGAACCTCTTCACTGCCTTTATTGACTATAAGAAAGCCTTTGACTCAGTGCCGCATGAATGGCTGGTAAATATATTAAGAATATATAAAGTCGATGATAATATAGTGACCTTCTTAAGACATATAATGACAGATTGGAAGACTAAAATTCACCTCCAAATACCTGGTGAAAACAATATCGAAACGGAAAATATCGCAATTAACCGCGGCCTCTTCCAAGGAGACTCGCTAAGTCCCTTGTGGTTCTGTCTAGCGATGAACCCACTATCCCAGCTATTGAACTCCACTGACTCAGGTTTTAGCATTAAAAACAACAACACTGTAGTGGCGAAGCTTAATCATCTGTTGTATATGGATGATTTGAAACTAATGGCTTCCACTCGAACTCACTTAGATCAAATGCTAAAAACTGTAGAAACTTTTTCAAATGATATCAGTATGCACTTTGGGTTAGACAAATGTCGTGTACTAAATATAGTCAAGGGAAAGGTTCAGCCCGGAGGATTCGATATGCAAAATGGCCAAAACATCGAGGCTATGGGCGAAAATGACATGTATAAATATCTAGGAGTAAAGCAAGCGCGGAAAATTGACCATAAACAAATGAAAATCGAATTAACATCAGAGTTCATACGAAGGGTAAAACAGCTACTCCGCTCACATCTTAATAGTAAAAATTTGTTTAAGGCATTAAACACCTACGCATTTTCCGCGCTTAGCTACTCATTTGGCATTATTAAGTGGACTAAAACGGATATAGAAAGTCTTCAGAGAAAAGTACGAACACACCTCACAAAGGCACAAAAACACCATCCTCGAAGTGCAGTAGAAAGAACGACATTACCACGGTATTTAGGAGGACGAGGACTTATTGATATAAGCGAGCAATTAGATAAACAGATTAATAATTTAAGAACTTATTTTCAGGTACAGGCGGAGACATCTACTCTTCATCGCGCGATTTGCGCAGTAGATGACACAACACCGATCAACCTGAGGGAACAAGAAATGCGCATAAACCATCTTACTAAGAACGAAAAAATGCGCATCTGGATGGGTAAACCTCTGCACGGGCGACATCCGAATGAAGTCAGTCAAGACTATGTCGACAATATAGCGTCGAACTATTGGCTGACATCAGGAAAGATGTTCCCTGAAACAGAAGGTTCATTACTCGCCATTCAGGATCAGGTTATACCAACCAAAAATTACCTGAAATATATTGTCAAAGACCCTCAGGTCCAAAACGACAAATGCCGATATGGATGTCAAGCCCAAGAAACGATCCAACATCTTACCGGAGGCTGCCAGGCATTTGCTGCAACTGAATATAAGGAACGGCATGACTCAGTAGGGAAGATCCTCCATCAAGAGATAGCTATTAAACTGGGACTTCTACAAACAAACCATCTCCCATATTATCAATACGTTCCAGAGAGTATGCTTGAGAATGACAACTACAAGCTATACTGGGATCGTACTGTGCTCACAGACCAAACTGTAGCACATAATAGACCAGATCTCGTGCTAGTTAATAAACTAACAAGACAAACAACTCTAATCGATGTGGCGATACCTAACAACAATAATCTGCGTGTTAAGTACAACGAAAAGATCGCCAAGTACAGAGATCTGGAAATACAAATAAGAAGACAATGGAGAATGGAAAGTACCCAGACGATACCTATTATTCTTTCTACCACTGGAGTCATTCCGAAGAACCTCCTAGAAAACATAAAAAAGCTGGGTCTAAATGAACATCTATATAAGATCATGCAGAAAGCTGTGCTACTTTCGACGTCCAGATGCGTGCGAAAATTTTTAGGAGATACACCGACGTACCAAGTCACCTAGGACTCGATAACATGGAAAGAGTCCCACCAGAGCTCAATCCTTTTGATACCGTAGGTATCTGGGATGAGTGAATTTTCCCCTTAGAGGGAGTGTGAGCCGTATGGCTAAATCTGATAATAATAATAATGAACTTATTTTCAGGTGCAAGCGGAGACATCTACTCTTCATCGCGCGATTTGTGCAGTAGATGACACAACACCGATCAAACTGAGGGAACCGGAAATGCGCATAAACCACCCTACTAAGAACGAAAAAATGCGCACCTGGATGGGCAAGCCTCTGCACGGGCGACATCCCAATGAGGTCAGTCAAGACCATGTCGACAGTATAGCGTCGAACTATTGGCTGACATCAGGAAGGATGTTCCCCGAAACAGAAGGTTCACTACTGGCCATTCAGGATCAGGTTATACCAACCAAAAATTACCTGAAATATATCGTCAAAGACCCTCAGGTCCAAAATGACAAATGCCGATATGGATGCCAAGCTCAGGAAACCATTCAACATCTTACCGGGGGCTGTCAGGCATTTGCTGCAACTGAATATAAGGAAAGGCACGACTCAGTAGGAAAGATCCTTCATCAAGAGATAGCTATCAAACTGGGACTTCTTCAAACAAACCATCTTCCATATTATCAATATGTTCCTGAGAGTATACTTGAGAACGACAACTACAAGCTATACTGGGATCGCACGGTGCTCACAGACCAAACAGTGGCACATAATAGACCAGATCTCATACTAGTTAATAAACTAAAGAGACAAACAACATTAATTGATGTGGCGATACCCAACAACAATAATCTTCGTGTTAAACAGAACGAAAAAATCGCCAAGTACAGGGATCTGGAAATTCAAATACGAAGACAGTGGAAAATGGAAAGTACCCAGACAATACCTATTATTCTCTCTACTACTGGAGTCATTCCAAAGAACCTCCTAGAAAATATAAAAAAGCTAGGTCTGAATGAACATCTCTACAAGACCATGCAAAAAGCTGTACTACTCTCAACATCCGATGTGTACGAAAATTTTTGGGAGATACTCCAGCATACCAAGTCACCTAGGGCTCGATAACACGGAAAGAGTCCCACCAGAGCTCAATCCTTTTGATACCGTAGGTATCTGGGATGAGTGAATTTTCCCCTTAGAGGGAGTGTGAGCCGTATGGCTAAATCTGGATAATAATAATAATAAGTATAATAGTAGGGAAGATCCTTCATCAAGAGATAGCTATTAAACTGGGACTTCTACAAACAAACCATCTCCCATATTATCAATACGTTCCAGAAAGTATGCTTGAGAATGACAACTACAAGCTATACTGGGATCGCACTGTGCTCACAGACCAAACTGTAGCACATCTTCTTCTTCTTCTTCTTCAAGTGCCCTGTCCGTTGCGAACGTTGGCTATTAACATGGCAATTTTGATCTTGTTTGCGGCGCTTCTGAATAGTTCGACCGATGTGAGCCCGAACCACTTCCGCAGATTTTGGAGCCACGAGTGTCTTCTCCTGCCTGGCCCTCGCTTACTGTCTATTTTTCCCTGGACAATCAATTGTAGCAGACGGTACTTATCGTGTCTCAATATGTGGCCTAGATATTCAAGCTTTCTTTGTTTAATTGTATTCACGATTTCTTTCTCCTTTCCGATTCTTTGGAGTACCTCTATGTTGGTGACATGTTCGGTCCAGGATATACGAAGAATGCGTCGGTACACCCACATTTCGAATGCTTCTAGTTTTCTCGTTAGCGTCTCCGTCAGCGTCCAGGCCTCCACGCCATACAGCAAGATCGGAAAAATGTAGCATTTAACTATACGTAGTTTTAGGGGAAGAGACAAATCCTTGCTTATGAGGAGCTTTTTCATATTGCTAAATGCTGCTCTAGCTCGTTCTATTCTCGCCTTAATTTCTATGGTCTGTTCCCATTTTGCATTTACGTTGGTGCCAAGGTACACATAAGACTCTACATGGTCAATTAATATGTTACTTATCCGTAATTGTCGAGCAGGTTGTTGCTTTTTGCTTATCAGCATCCACTTTGTCTTCTTGAAGTTGAGGCTCAGGCCGTATTCCTCACTAACTGAATAAAGTCTTTCCATTACTTGTTGTAATTCGTCTATGGTACTGGCAAGGATCACCGTGTCGTCGGCGTATCTTATATTGTTCGTTAACTCGCCGTTTATTTTAATGCCCTCATTTGCATTTTCCATACATTTGTTAAATATTTCCTCGGAATACATATTGAATAGGAGTGGGGATAATATACACCCCTGACGGACACCTCTTTTGATCTGCACGCTTTCAGTGAGTTCGTTGCCAATTTTTGCTCTTGCTGTTTGACCCCAGTATAGGTTTGCCACAATTCGAATGTCCTTGTCGTCAATACCTGTCTTTCGCAGAATACCTATCAATTGTTCATGATTGACATTGTCAAATGCTTTTCTAAAATCTACAAAGCACAGATACACGTCTTTATCAACGTCTCTACACCGTTGTATAAGCACCTGGAGAGCGAAAATTGCTTCTCTAGTTCCAAGTGCTTTCCGAAAACCAAACTGCGATCTATCAATATTTGACTCACATTTATCATATATTCTTCTGTGAATGATCTTAGTGAACGCTTTAGTGACATGATTGATCAAGCTTATAAGCCGGTAGTCATCACAAATCTGGGCATTTGGTTTCTTCGGGATTGTAATAAATGTTGGCTGTAGCCAGTTCTCCGGGATTTTACCGCTATTATATATGTTGTTAAAAAGTACAACTAGAGCACATAATAGACTGTAGCACATAATAGACCATATCTCGTGCTAGTTAATAAACTAACAAGACAAACAACTCTAATCGATGTGGCGATACCTAACAACAATAATCTGCGTGTTAAGTACAACGAAAAGATCGCCAAGTACAGAGATCTGGAAATACAAATAATAAGACAATGGAGAATGGAAAGTACCCAGACGATACCTATTATTCTTTCTACCACTGGAGTCATTCCGAAGAACCTCCTAGAAAACATAAAAAAGCTGGGTCTAAATGAACATCTATATAAGGTCATGCAGAAAGCTGTGCTACTTTCGACGTCCAGATGCGTGCGAAAATTTTTAGGAGATACACCGACGTACCAAGTCACCTAGGACTCGATAACATGGAAAGAGTCCCACCAGAGCTCAATCCTTTTGATACAGTAGGTATCTGGGATGAGTGAATTTTCCCCTTAGAGGGAGTGTGAGCCGTATGGCTAAATCTGGGATTAATTTTTAAAATCAAGATTCATTTATAAGAATTCCACATAAAAAGGAAGATTTTTATGGCGTGCTGCGGCTCCATGTAAGTAAATCATTTCATACGTACTATCTCTTTATCATATAATCAAATTTATCATTGCAGTTTAGTATTTCTTTAGAGATTTATTTTTGAGTTCCGAAATAATTTAAATTTAAAATTTCCTTGATTCACTCGCAAAGAACATAAGGTCATTTTTTATATAGTCAAACTTAAATTCTGCTTTAGTCCACGTCGTATCATTAAGGTTTTTTGTTTTCTTTTTTTCTCTAACTTTTTTTGGTGGAATATAATAGGCTCTACAATATTGAACAGCCTTTTGTATTCTGCGCATGTTCATTTCATGGCGCAAGCCTGTCATGTCTACGAAGTAACTTCAGAAATTTTGACATGTTGACCTAACCTAATGTATTGATGTTTTGTTTTGGTGCAGTCAATCCATGCTGCTACATCTATTAAATTACATAGAAATTAAATCTGATAATTCTTTTAGATTCCGTCACTTGAGAGTATTCACTTAAGAATATTCCCTCAAGGATATTCGTTAGTAACAGAATTTCTTAGTTAGCAACTCTCGTGGATTTTGCTGTCACTCCGAGCAAATAGACCAGTGACTATTTAGTAGTGTACACTTTTCATATGCATATGATCAGGTGAATACATTTTTGATATAATATAATTCTAAAATATTGGGGAGGGAGAATACATTTCATGTTTTTATTAGGTTTTTTAAATAGGATATAAAGAGTCTGACCAAACTCACTTTTTGATATAATACTTTTGTTAATACAATACATTTTGATATTGGGGAGGGAAATAAATTTCATGTGGTTTTTAAAACATTATATAAGGAATATGTAACAACTCACTTTTTATCTATGATATAAATGGTACTAGATTTATCAATTTTGATATCTTTACCATACTGTCACTTGTATCTCATTCTAGTAGAACTAAGTTCAATTAAATTACTAACTTTTAGTGTTAAGACTTTGGCTACCATACGGACTATTCTAGGTTTTTACTAATATTTCACACTTTATTTGGCCAGTGGTAGTGACTATTCGCTTCTTGAGGGGCTATTAGGTCCTATTGTATCTTTACACCACCCACTACCACTGTTATTTAGTTTTGCATTATATGTAAATTGTTAATATATATATATATATATATATATATATATATATATATATAATATATATATATATACACGTTTTTATAAATACATTGATTGTTACTATTTTGAGTTTTATTTCAGTTTCTACTAACCAGTATATAATATAGCAAGACAAGATTAGTATTTAGTATTTTGTATTTCAGGTTATTATCTCCAGTATCATTTGTTTCCAGTCATTTGTTACTTCAAAATCTCAACTATCGTTGAGTTGGCGCCCTTCTTCCTCTCTTTTTATCGTCCTTTTCTATAAATTTATTCCCAGTGACCTTCTTTAGTTGTATCACGTTTGATATTAATAGGTCTCATTTCATTTCTTGTCCCATTAGCTCATTATCCTTGCTATCTGCTTTGTATCTTTAAAGCCACAATTCAGTGCATTGAAGCTAGCCCGAACACTCACTTGAGATTTAGTGTCTCTTTGGCCATTTAACTTTGTTCCTCTGAGCTTAGCCATATTTTTAGTATTTTCATCACCTCTCTTCCAGTTCTTCTGAAATTTGGAAGTTCTACACTTCCTAAAATCCAATACTCCCAGAGTATTGAGGTTTCAATAGTGAACAAAGAGTGTTTACGGGTGCATATGTTAGTACCCATATTCAGCACGCCCCTTACTCGTCAACACCTCTTCCATCACCAAGTTCCAGGCACAGTAGCCAGCATACTGAGAATTAACATTTTTATGCTCAAATGATTTCAACTCTAGAAGCACCAGTAATTGTTAGTCTACTACACTCACCCTCAGGTTGACTGCTGAGACATCTCCTCAAACCGCTAATACCGGTAATATTCGTAATTTTGTGGAAAATTATAAGAGTATAGAAAAGACATAAAATTAATAAAAATAATACTTTAAAAAATAGCTAGTTTTTCTTTGGTTCCAATTTGGTTTTTGGGCATTACAACCATCTGAATAAATACTGTTTTCTATTATATTATGTACTTCATCAACTTGTTTTCTGCTTAACCGAAAATAATTTAAATAATGATGCTCGGAGAATTCAGATGATAGTGCAAATTCCTCTATTTTCTCTTAGAGTAGAGTATTTCTCTTTTTCATATAGTTGCTTTTCCAAAATGATTTTTTGCTCTTTGGCGTGTTGAACAATAAAACTGTTTCTTTAAATTCTGCGTCTGACTCTGATTCGGAACTGTCCAGAAATTTAAATTATAAAATTCTCTTTATATGTTCATGTAATATATTTAATATTCGCACCTCAAAATTTTCGAGAGGACTCTGCTTCCAAATATGCGCTCACACTGCGTGACACGTATATTTTCTGACCTGTATAATCTTCTCTGCACTGTGTCGCCTGTGCCACATGCGTTCCAATGTGCTGCTTGCCATAGTGTCTTCCATCACTTTTTCTGTTTTCATCTCTGCTGTTTCTAACATCCTTTTGTCCTTGTGCCAGGTCTTCTTTCTGCCGCGAGTTATAGTCGTTGACATCATAAGCCAATACCCTAAATCCGATGCGTCAGCACCTGAACTATGATCGACCTGAATATAATAGGGCAACTTGTGAATTATTGTTCTATTTGTCAATGTGTAATGTATTTCATTTTTATTAATTATTATTCAGTCTGACTTGAACCTTTGTACAGTGAAGTCTGATTTTAACTGTTAAAAGAACGTAATAAAGCTCATTTTCTCCAATTTGTAAATTAAATAATTATTTTTTATACATCGTCCCTGAAGGGCAGAGGCAGAAACTATTAGTGGTACAGTCTTAGTGAATTTTTCGTAGAATTCCATTGCGGATATTCGTGAGTAGTAACTCTTTGACGAAAAAATAACCGGTTTCCGTTTTTTATTAACTTTTCGAACTGTCACACTGTCAATGATTTTGGGCGCCATCAGGACATCCAGAATTTCAAGGGACAACAAGCAGACGAACATAAATGTGGTAAGCTAATAATTTTTATTCATATTCAGACTGTAACGATAAGATTACTTTATCGTTACTGAGAAATTTAAAATAACTTAATTCTGCCTGTAAACTATACAACCAACTATACATGAAATTGTATTATCAATTGTTTATCAATTGGTCAAACTGCTTACCTGCCGTTTCCGCTTAGCTTGGAACTGACGGAAGCCAACGATTTTAAAAGTGTAAGAACTCACTTTATATCCAACCTTTGAACGGGGCAGAGATTGATTGATACTCCAGCGACTAACGCCACGTGGTTTTCAAGTTAGCAGGAAAAATTTTAAGTTATTCAGAGGTCAATTTAAGTTACAGAAGGTGTTTTTTTGAGTATTAGAAGTTTTTGGGAAAAGAAGATTTTGGTTTAATTTGTGAAATATTGTTGCGTTGGGTGAGTTTCATTTTAATTACAGTAAATCATTTTTTTAAACCATTATTACTTTCATATTAATATCATTTAATCAATAATTTTACCCTAATTATTACAGTCAAATCACGTTCAGAACTCTTTCTATTAGAAATTTTCCTAAGTACACGTTCTCGTCAATATCCAACCAATTCGGTAATGTAAGGAGATCCTTCATTACTATTTGCCTATAATATATTCGTCAAGATAAGTTAAATTTTAATTCTTCTTTGAAATATTCATAGTAAAATCCCAAATTTTTTTATAAATACATAGTTTTCAATTAATTTTCTAAGGTCACAAAAAGTGTACGAAACCTTCACTAATTATCATCATTCGGGCTAGTTTTTCTTGTCCTAACCGCCTTTTTGTTTATCAACTCAGAATAAAGCTAATGAGAGCTTTCTTTGATTTTATTTTTAGTCGTTGGATGAAGAAGGAATATAAAGTCAATCCAGATTATTTTGGATTTAGGGTAATAGATTTCAGTTTAGTTTAGTTGGAGTTTTTTTGGTTTTCCCCTGATATTGCAGTAGCTATTCAGTTTGGTGCTAGAGAAGTGAATTTACAGCTTTCACCCGGACTAGTCCCAGCGGCGTAAGGCGTCCGGAAGAAGAAACTTCTCGGTTTGAGAGCAGTCGGGTTCATTTTTATTGTTTTCCTACTATTTTAAAAATAAGTTACCTTAATTACTATTTATAACTGGGAATAAGCCACAATTAAAGATAAAAAATACGTTTATTGACGTTTCAATTTCCAATTCGGAAATCGTTCTCAAAATACAAACAGTAAATTAAACAAATTTTGTTTTTTGTTACATAGTGAAAAATTCTTCTAATAATTTAATTTTATCTGACTCATTTATATTGACAATTCAGACATACATTATGCATTTTAAAGTAGACGACTTTAAAATGATATTGCCAATATTGTTGAGTTGCGCTCCTGGGACGACTTTACTTATAAGATAGTTCATTCGATTACATGAAATCAACTTTAACTTGAGAATATCCGTCAGAAAAAATCATAGCATGTAATTCGTCTTTAAAAAGACAAACACATGACATGATGACAGTAAAATTCTCCTGTTAGTGATTCCATAGTAAATTATGAGGGAAAAACCAGGAAAAAAACCTCATAATACTATCCCGACATTGTAAGTATTTGTTGTGAATTTAGTTTACCTTCAACAAACATCAAAATTCTGATTTTATATGTTACGTTATTTAAAAAACATAAATGATGTATCCTCTATATGTCAGTAACATATAGAGGATACATCATTTATGTTTTTTAAATAACGTAACATATAAAATCAGAATTTTGATGTTTGTTGAAGGTAAACTAAATTCACGAACAAATACTTACAATGTCGGGATAGTATTATGAGGTTTTTTTCCTGGTTTTTCCCTCATAATTTACTATGGAATCACTAACAGGAGAATTTTACTGTCATCATGTCATGTGTTTGTCTTTTTAAAGACGAATTACATGCTATGATTTTTTCTGACGGATATTCTCAAGTTAAAGTTGATTTCATGTAATCGAATGAACTATCTTATAAGTAAAGTCGTCCCAGGAGCGCAACTCAACAATATTGGCAATATCATTTTAAAGTCGTCTACTTTAAAATGCATAATGTATGTCTGAATTGTCAATATAAATGAGTCAGATAAAATTAAATTATTAGAAGAATTTTTTCACTATGTAACAAAAAACAAAATTTGTTTAATTTACTGTTTGTATTTTGAGAACGATTTCCGAATTGGAAATTGAAACGTCAATAAACGTATTTTTATCTTTAATTGTGGCTTATTCCCAGTTATAAATAGTAATTAATTTACAATGCCACAAGAAAATAGCTTCAGAACAATATTAAGTTACCTTAAATTTTGTTTAAAAACCCATTTTCGGCAAATGGTGCGTATCCGCAACCATTACCTTTTAGATTTTTTTATTAAAGCATTTCAACAGAAAACCTCATTGCGGTAGTTTAATATACAACCTTTAAACATTTTAATTCAATATTACTCAGTAGAACCCCGTTTAACCGAACTAATGGGGGCAGAGATGTTTCGGATAATCAACTTTTTCGGTTAAGCCATGGTTATGGAGTTTGAAATATTTTCTAGCCAAATTAAACAATTTACACACGTTATTTCAATGTAAAAACCTGTATTAAATAAGTTACATGTATATACATACATGTATGTACAATACTGCAGCTGCATTTTAAAACAAAAGTGGAAACAGTATTTAGTTTAATTTAAAATAATCAAACATCGATTTTTGCGTTTTATTTGTACATCGTTTCCGAGCAGCCTTATCTTGCCATCTCTTCATAAGCAACACATCAGCGGGAGTGGCATCAGATGATTGCTCCACAAATCGAAGGGCCACCTACAGTAAAAAAATGTTAGAAAATTGGTAACACCTAAAATTAGAACATTTTAAAAAGTTTGGATGTGCTGAAAATAATCTTACCTTAAGTGCATTGAATGCGTCTTCAGCTGATACTCGGCTGAAGTCACCGTGGGTCGTCTCTGCATTAATGTCGTCTGCATCAGGCGCTGCCTGCTGCTCCGTGACCATATCCACAATTTCTTGGTCGGTAAGCTCAAGTTCAGAATCGTCTGCCTCTAACCAGTTCAAAATTTGGTCTTCTTCAATTTTTTCACAACCTGGCACTTTATTCAGTAGCTCTGAGAGATTATCGAAATCCTCGTCTTCCCATTGATCATTTGAAGTTGAAAGGCCATCGAAGAGTTTGTTCCAGGCTTTTTTTAGTGTGCTAGATTTAACCTTGTCCCACGCCTGAGCACACCAGTACACCACATCTTTCATATTCACGGTTTTCAAGCACTCTGTAAGATCCTTATTTCCGTGTTCACTTTCATGTAAGATGTGTCTCAGGAGGCATCCTCTGTAGTGGCGTTTAAAAGTCTCGATGACGCCCTGGTCCATTGGTTGGATGAGACTGGTGACGTTTGGTGGTAGAAATTGCACTTTAATGTCACCATCTTGTAAATTCCCAGGGTGACATGGGGCATTGTCTACAAGCAATATAGCTTTGAGTGGAAGCTCTTTCTCTGACAAAAATTTTTTTACTTTTGGAACAAACTGTTTGTAGAACCAATCTCCAAACAAATCTGATGTCATCCACGCACTTTTCTGTGCTCGATAAAAAACTGGCATCGCGATAGGAGCAATGTTTTTCAGAGCTCTAGGTCTCTCAGCTTTTCCTATACACATTAGAGGAAGTCTGAATGATCCGGCCGCATTTGCTGTCGTAAGAATTGATATTCTCTGTTTTTGCATTTTGTGCCCTGGTGCGGAAGTTTCTTTAACACAAGCTAACGAAGACTTCGGTAACATTTTAAAATTCAAACCGGTTTCATCGGCATTAAATATTTGGTCGTATGTATAGCCTTCAATGATTTCCTCAAATTCTGACTTGAACACGTCTACTGCATCATGATCAGCTGACATTTTCTCACCACATAAGATCAATTGTCGAATTCCGTACCGGTTCTTAAACCTATCTAGCCATCCACTGCTTGCAACAAAGTTTTTCCCATCGTCTCCTAAAAGTTGAGCTAACATCTTGGCTTTTTCTTGAAGCACTGGTCCTGATAAAGGCACACCTTTTTCTCTTTGTTGTGTGAACCACAAAAACAAAGCTTCATTGACTTTTTCAAAGTCTGAAGTTTTCATGGTTTTGCGGTTGGGGATTTTAGTTGAATGTTCAGTAAGTTTCTCTTTATTCTTCATCCAGTCACTTACAGTAGAAACACCGACATTGTATTCCGCTGCTATACATCGTAATAAAGCACCGTTTTCAACGCGCCTAACGGCTTCCAGTTTATCGGCTATGTTAATAACGACACGTTTTCTTTTACCGGACATTGTTTTGAAAACTGCCCTAAAACCACCTTATGAGAATCTGTAAAGTTTAACAAATTCAAGGTTCACACTCAACACTAAAAACAACCTAACTGTGTTAAAATAAAACACTGTAAGATTAAATTACTAAAAGCTTAAGAACTGAGGAGAATTTATACTTCCACAAACTCACTCGTTGAATACAATAGCACAACTGAAATGACAATGACGACGTTGCGATGAGTCAAACCGGGTAGGAGGGAGGAGGAGTAACTGCGGAAACACTTGCGAGCCACGCGCGGTTGAGGATCTCTCGAAGTGTGGCCACCCACAGCGCATAGTTTCGGTTTAACAGGGGCGGCGTTAATTAATTTAGCTGCTTTTTTTTTAATTTCGCATCGTTTCGCTTTTTTTTAAATTTCGCAATCGTTTCGGTTAACCCGAGTTTCGGTTGATCCGAAGTTCGGTTAAAACGGGGTTCTACTGTATTATCTTTCTATTTTTATTGTTTCCTTGCTTTCTGTGAATTTTTTAATATAGTTCATGTTTACCATTTTAAAAATGCCTAGCCATAACTTTAAAAATAAACTATATGATACATTTTGTTTGGACGCTTTTTATTTATTACTGTTCTGAAAAGATAAACAAATCTATGTATAAGTCATTTTTGGTGATAAGATATTTATTTTTCTAAGAAACAGATTGTCATTATATAGTGGTGCGTTAGCGCACGTGCGGAATCTGTGAATAAGTACGCAGCAACTCGACAGATCTTGTCAGCTCATTGTTTAGTAGTTATAGTGGTTAGTTATGCGGTAGATTTCGTATCGACAAGAACTAAGTATACACGTGCTGTTTATTACTGAATTTAGCTATGCCAAAAAGACATATTTTGACCCATAGGGAGCTAGAAAGTGCGTTAGAAGAAATTGTTAATGATTTAGAAATAGAACGAGGTATGTTGATATAATTTTTTATTTTCGTGTATAAATAACATCATAAATTTTGATAGGTTTTGTGGATGCTGTCTATATTCCACCTAATGTAGACGAGTTGACTGATGAAGAGGATATTGACGAGAATGTACTTATGAATGACGAATCAATTGATAAAGAAATAGCTGGTACCTTGGAAATTGAGGTTGATATCGATAATGACATTTGCGATGAGCCGGAAGAACCTGTGCCAGGAAAGAAAAGACGATTTTCTGGTAAAAAAGAGAGGGAAAATATAGAGTGGGAAAAAAAAGAAGTTGTTTATACCCATTTACCTACCTCAAATGAACATAATAGTCTACAAGAAATAAAAGACACACTGGAGGGCAAAACACCATTGGAAATTTTCTTAATGTTTTTTGACGAAAAACTTTTGACCATGATAGTTGAGTTTTCAGTAAAATATTCTCGTGATAATAATCGTCAGGATTTTCAATTTTGCATAAAAGACTTAAAAACATTTCTTGGTATTTTGATACTATCGGGTTACCACATATTACCGCAAACAGATTTATACTGGAGTTTGGACGAAGATATGGGTTTGCCTATTGTAAGAAAATGTATGAGTAGAAACATGTTCAGGAATATCAAAAGAAATATCCATCTATCAAACAATGCAAATCTCAATCAAAATGATAAATTCGCAAAACTTCAACCATTTTTTGAAGCCATAAACGCTAGGAATAAACAGTTTGGAATATTCGCCCACAATCTATCGATCGACGAACAAATGGTACCCTATTTTGGTCGCCATTCCTGTAAGATGTTTATAAAAGGAAAGCTGGTAAGATTTGATTTCAAGTTGTGGTGTTTGTGTTCATCAGATGGGTACTTGTTTACTTTTATACCGTACGCTGGAGCAAACACGGAAAAAGAAAAATCTCCACTTGGACTTGGTGGCCAAATAGTGATTGACCTTTTATCTGCACTTGAAAATCCATTCACCACAGAGTTTTTTTTGATAATTATTTTTCGTCGTATAAGCTTTTCGAAAAAATTACAAACAGATGAATTATTTTGCTACGGTTACCATTCGAGAAAATCGAACAAATAAAGCTCCTTTAGATGGGGTCAAAATATTAACAAAAAAAGACAGAGGAGCATATGACTATGCTTACAGTGAAAAATCCAAAGTTACTCTGGTTAGGTTTAATGATAATTCAGTTGTTACAGTCGCTAGTAATAATTTAGCTGTTCAACCACTTACAACTACTAAAAGATACAACCGAAAAGAACGTAAAGATATCAAAATCCCACAACCTGACCTCATAAAACAATATAATAAATACATGGGCGGAGTAGATCTTCACGACAACGCCATTGCTAATTACAGAACAAATATACGAGGTAAAAAATGGTGGTGGCCTCCTTTCATCAATACATTAGATAGCGTCATAACTAATTCGTGGAAATTATATAGAATAGCAAATAGTTCAAATATGTCTCAATTAGAATTCAAATCTTATTTAGCAGTCTGTCTAATGAAATGTGAAGGCGACGCTACAAAAAGTACCAGCATTGGGAGGCCACCAAGAAAACCCGTTCCATCAGAAGTAAGATTTGATAAAATGGGACATACAATAACAAAACATGCCGATAAGACTCGAAAAAGGTGCAAAGAGTGTAAAAATCATACTATTTACCTTTGTATAAAGTGTAATGTACATTTACATGCAGATTGTTCTGAAAAATTTCACAGTAGAAATTAAATTAGTTTTTTTTTGTTTGTACAAATTATGTTCTTAGATTTGGCCAATGGTGCGTATACGCACCATGTCATAATTCAAACATTTTTGAAAAAATTCCAAATTTATTAAATATATATAATATATATATATATATATATATATATCATATCTATATATAATATATATTTAAAATATTTGTGTCCGTAAAGAATGGAACAAATTCTTTTTTAGCTAAACAGAGCATTTTAAGAAATAATCCTGAAACACGTCGATTTTTAATTTTAATTTACCGTATTTTAAAATAATATTCTAATATACAGGGTGAATTACTTTCGAGTAATGACGTCACCGTCATTTTTTTTTAATGGAATACCCCCATTTTGTCTCAATTTTCGGATTACTCTAGCTGAGCTGATTCCAAAAATGTATCACATGTTGATTCAAATTGGTACAGGGTGGACAAAAATACAATAGTTTTGTGTGTGTTCACAAAGTAACGCGCTAGTTAAATTCACAATATTATTAAAAATACTTATTCTCTAGCGGACAGAATATGATGAAATACATGACTTTATAAATGTTCGAACTGCAGCCCTTTCTGTATTTAACAGTAACCCAAACGTTCTACAAATTCTTGTTGAACCTTGTTTATTGTGTCTTGAGAAATATTGTTTATTGCTGTTCGAATTCGGGTTCCGAAATGGAATGGGTACTCGAGAAGAACTATTTGCCATCAACATATTGATTCAGCGATGTCGGGATGTAAATGTTGATCTACACTTGTGCTTCGTTGACTACGAAAAAGCTTTCGATAAAGTAAGACATGAACAACTAATATCAATACTTATGAACAAGCGCATTGACAGTAAAATCATAAATATAGTGCAAACATTATATTGGAACCAAAGTGCCATAGTTCAAATTGATGGGCAACACTCAGAAGAAATGAGGATCTGTAGAGGAGTTAGACAGGGATGTGTGTTATCACCACTTTTGTTTAACTTATATTCTGAAGAAATTTTCCAAAACACGCTCAATAATATCGAAGCGGGAGTCACCGTTAACGGAAAATTAATTAATAATTTACGACACAATAAAGACGACACTGTGATCATAGCAACGAGTATAGAGGATCTACAACATCTTATCGAAAGCTTGAGTATAAATAGTGCTGAGATGGGAATTACTATAAACACTAAAAAAACGAAGTACATGCTGATTACAAAAAGGCCACAAAATATACGTCGTCTATTGACCATAAATGGTAACGTGATAGAACAAGTAGAAAAATATCAGTATTTGGGAACTTTGATCAATGAAACCAATGATCATACTGTAGAAATAAACAGACGAATAGAGATTGCCAGATCAGCATTTATACGAATGAAGCCACTCCTAAGTGCAAAAATCTAAATTTGGAGATCAGACTACGTACCATTCGCTGTTATATATTTTCAATATTATTATATGGAGCTGAGACTTGGACATTAAAAAAATGTAATTTAAAAAGAATCGAGGCCTTCGAACTCTGGTTATACCGCAGAGTATTGAAAATATCATGGACTGATAGAATTACAAATAAAGAAGTACTGGAGAGGGTTGGTAAAGAAACAGAACTAATCACCACTATACAAACCAGAAAACTGGAATACCTAGGCCACGTGATGAGGGGACCAAAATATGAAATTTTGAGACTGATAATACAGGGAAAGATTCAAGGAAGAAGATCTGTTGGCCGAAGGCAGAACTCATGGTTAAAGAATCTACGTGATTGGTACCAATGCAGATCGATTGATTTGTTTAGAGCAGCAAGTTCTAAAATAAAAATAGCCATTATGATTGCCAACCTCCGTAGGGAGACGGCACTCTAAGAAGAAAGAGCTGTTCGAATTCTCTGTTGTAATTCTTGAATATTTGCTGGTTTCGTTTGATACACAACATTCTTCAGATGGCACCACATAAAGTAATCCAAAGGATTGAAATCTGGTGACCTCGCTGGCCATTCAACAGGTCCACGTCTACCTACCTTCTAACATCTACAGCATAATGTGGAGGTGCACCATTCTGTTGCAACCATAAACTTTGATAAATATGATAAACTATAATAAATATCCAGAAAGACCTATAACGCGTTCAACAGTAAGATTGAACAGAAATTTCGAGAAACTGGTACGGTTGAAAATGCACGGAAATCAGTTCGTCCCTCTGCAAATGCTGATACAGCATTAGATGTTTTACTTAGTTTTGAAGAAGATGCGCACACTTCTGTGCGTAAAGTTAGTCGCGATATCGGTGTTAGTAAAACAACGGTACACAAACTATTAAAAGTTGAAAAATGGCATCCTCATAAAATCAAACTTGTGCAGGAATTAAACGAAGATGATCCAGATAGAAGAATGCAACTGCAACCGAGATCCTCTCTTGGTACAAAACATAATTTTTTCTGATGAGGCCGCTTTCACGTTAAATGGCGAGGTTAACCGTCAGAATTGTAGATACTGGGCAAAAGAAAACGCCCACTGGATGCGTGAGCATTATACACAATACTCGCAAAAGGTAAATGTATGGGCTGCAATTGTAAGAAATCGAATCATCGGACCCTACTTTATCGAAGGTAATGTAAACGGAGCAACGTACCTTGAGTTTGTAAGGGGATATCTCGTACCTACTTTTCGTAATTTGTTTCCCAGCAGACGTAATCCTGGAGGTTTTGATGAAAGTTAATGGTTGCAACAGGATGGTGCACCTCCACATTATGCTGTAGATGTTAGAAGGTACCTAGATGAAATTTTTCCGAACAGGTGGATTGGTAGACGTGGACCTATTGAATGGCCAGCGAGGTCACCAGATTTCAATCCTTTGGATTATTTTATGTGGGACCATCTGAAGAATATTGTGTATCAAATGACACCAGCAAATATTCAATAATTACAACAGAGAATTCGGACAGCAATAAACAATATTTCTCAAGACAATAAACAAGGTTCAACAAGAATTTGTACAACGTTTGGGTTACTGTAAAATACAGCAAGGGCTGCAGTTCGAACATTTATAAAGTCATGTATTTCATCATATTCTGTCCGCTAGACAATAAGTATTTTTGATAATATTGTGAATTTAACTAGCGCGTTACTTTATGAACACACACAAAACTATTGTATTTTTGTCCACCCTGTACCAATTTGAATCAACATGTGATACATTTTTGGAATCAGCTCAGCTAGTGTAATCTGAAAATAGAGACAAAATGGGGGTGTTCCATTAAAAAAAAATGACGGTGACGTCATTACTCGAAAGTAATTCACCCTGTATATTAGAATATTATTTTAAAATACGGTAAATTAAAATCAAAAATCGACCTGTTTCAGGATTATTTCTCAAAATGTTCTGTTTAGCTAAAAAAGAATTTGTTCCATACTTTACGGACACAGTGTATATGTATTAGTTATAACAGGGTAGGGGTGGATTATATTACAATTTTTTGTAAGGTCAGTTGTGCACACTAACGTGGTAACATTACCAATTCATCTTGGATATGTTCCTTTCTGAACAGACCAATTTAACTACATTTACAGTTTATCTGATTGGAATCAAGTCAGAAATTATCAAACTGATACATTGTGTTAAATATAGGGAGGGGTTATGGTTGTTTAAATTGATCAAAAAATGTTGTCAAATAAAACTTCATAATATCAGTTCATACTTTTCTAGTACATTAGGGATTGTATATATATATATATATATATATATATATATATATATATATATATATATATATATATATATATATATATATATATATATATATATATATCGCTGTTGGGCGTGAAAAAGGGGACAAGTCAATTTTTGATGAAAACGGGATTAACTCAAATATAGGTTGAAAAAAGTATGTTTTAATTGTGTGTAAAAGTGGACTAGTCAATGTAGCTGAATTTGTATGTAAAGTTGATTGTTCCAAAAGAGGCACTTACAAAATAGTACATAAAGTTTAGTGTAAAAAGGGATATGTTAACATATTCCTTTTGGCACTGCCCATATCAGTATTTCTCTTAGTGAATAATGAGACAACTTGACTTGCCCCCTTATTCACGGTTAGCTTTTAATGTAACGAGCAACCAACTTAACACACATAACCTATAAATTAGTATGCAGAGTCATAGTTGTGATTACTATTGCAAAATAAAAATATTTGTTTAAATTTAGTAATACCAATATAATAAGTGAAAATTAAAAAATGTCTAGAGGAAAACAAATTCTAAATATGGTAAATGCCGATGGTAAGTAAAATCATAATTTATTTTCCACTGGTAGTGGTACAATATTTTTACTGTAATCTAAAATTATCCAGTTGTTTCTGTATGTATAATGTGTACACAGTATAAATAAAATAAATGGGATATTGTTTTACAGATGAACAAGAGAATGTTCGTATATATTGTTCAGATAAGGAAACTGTATTAGAAAATTGCAATAAAAGATGTACAAATGCTGACAATTACTTGGAAGGGATTATACCAATGCAGAAAACCTTTCCTTCTGGTAAGTAATAAATAATTTTATTAAAAGTGGGTACACGTAATACAAACTATGGAAGAAATTATATGAACAAAAACAAAATGCGCATTTAGTGTCGTTCTTTTGTTGTTTGCTAATAAATAGTACATTGTTTACCGGGTAGGAAAACCTTAACATTCCTGGACGACTGTGAAGATTGCTAAGTCGAGGTGCAAGCCGAGACTTAGTAACACAGAGTCCAGGAATGTGGCTTTTCCTACGAGGTAAACATACTATTTTTCCGCAAATCGTTTAAAATTCGACAGATATTGTTTGATTTAAAAAAACGCGATAATTTTATTCCCAAATAAATGGTGCTTTGAAATTCCTAATAAAATTACTTGGGTTACTATGGAAACGTATTGAGGTTGAATTGTCAAACTTCTATCATTTATGTAGAACACTAACAACTGTACGGAAATATCATTTCTTTACAGTAAGGAAATGACATTTCCTTACAGTAAGGAAGTCCTGACTTTTTCTTCAAGAAATTTTGACAGGAATGTCAAAATTTCCTGGCGATTTGCGGAAATAGTACATTGTTTACCGGGTAGGAAAAGCTTAACATTCCTGGACGACTGTGAAGATTGCTAAGTCGAGGCGCAAGCCGAGACTTAGCAACACAGAGTCCAGGAATGTGGCTTTTCCTACGAGGTAAACATACTATTTTTCCGCAAATCGTTTAAAATTCGACAGATATTGATTGATTTAAAAAAAAACGCGATAATTTTATTCCCAAATAAATGGTGCTTTGAAATTCCTAATAAAATTACTTGGGTTACTATGGAAACGTATTGAGGTTGAATTGTCAAACTTCTATCATTTATGTAGAACACTAACAACTGTACGGAAATATCATTTCCTTACAGTAAGGAAATGACATTTCCTTACAGTAAGGAAGTCCTGACTTTTTCTTCAAGAAATTTTGATAGGAATGTCAAAATTTCCTGGAGATTTGCGGAAAAAGTTTATTAGCTAATTTTATTTTTGTTGCATTTTAGAGCAACATGCCCGAGATGAGTCTGAGATGTCCTACGCCAGTAGCGTTGCTGCATCACTTCCAGATGAACTTCAGGATCTATTAGATTTTTCATCAGATGATAGTATTGCAGATCCAAATTTTGTCCCTGCGAAGGATAAAAAATATGATAGCTTTGCCGCGGACAGCGATATAGTAGAAAGAAAAAAAAGAAGACCCAATTCAGAAGAAGATATAAATAATACTGCAGTAGACAAATATAACTTAGACGGGCAAGTCCACGAGAAAGTTAAAAAACGCACGAACAAAGAAACGAGAAAAATGAGACAAGAGAGACGTATGTTACAAGAACTGGAAAAGAGATTAAAGAAAAAACTATGCAAGAACTGAAATTATGTAGAAATAAGTGCAAGGAAAAAATAAAGGACGAATTTCGCTTGCAACTTTTTAAAGAATTCTGGGAAATGGGAAGCTACAATCGTAGGTTAGAATATATAGCTGCTCTCATGGATGTTAAAGAGAAGAGTTCTATGCGAATTAGGTGTTCTGACCCAAGCAAACAACGGTACCGACAGCATACCATAATTTATCATTTCCCTCTTCATCGCGCTCGTTCTATTGCTTGCAAGGACTGTTTTATGAAAACTTATAATATTAGTAAGAAATTCATAGAAGTTATAGTAGCGAAAAAATGTTCTCAAATATCAGGTGTAATGACATTAGACCAACGAGGATATCATGAAAATCGGAAGAAGGTATCAGATGATGAAAAAATAAGGGCAAGGGATCACATTTTATCTATCCCCTTATATAAAAGCCACTATACAAGAAGGCAGTCATCGAGGAAATATTTACCTTCAAACTACACACTCACTGCTATTTATGAAGCTTACAAGAAGATTTACCCAGATAATTTTATTAATCGTAAAATGTACGAAAACATATTTCACAGCCTTAACATCACAATAAAGAAACCTAAGAAAGACACATGCGGTAAATGTGACAAATTAAAAATGAAAATTACTATGTGCAAGAATACGGATGAAATAAAACTACTAAAAGAAGAGTTAAACGAACACCATTTACAAGCTGATCAAGGATATAAAAACAAAGAAGGCGATAAATTTCTGACTAAGGATAATGCTAAAATGAAAACTATTACTTTTGATCTCCAGCAATGCCTGCCAACACCAGACCTCCAAATTCTTAAATCTCACGTAATCTTAAAGTTCACGACTGTGATAACTCACAAGCCCACTGCTATTTATGGCATGAAACTTTAGCAAAACGGGGCGGAAATGAAATTAGTTCCTGCCTATATCAATACCTAACAAAAGATTTAGATCCTAAAGTTGAACACGTAATAATGTATTCAGACTGCTGTCCTGGTCAGAATAAGAACAGGTTCATAACAGCAGCTTGTTTAACTGCTTTACAATGCTCTGCAAATTTAAAAATTATTGAACACAAGTTTTTAATACCAGGCCATACACATATGGAGTGCGATACGGATCATAGTTTAATAAAAAAAAATAAGAAAAAATTTAGTAGTCAAATAGAACATCCACATGATTGGGCTCAACTGATTCGGCAAATAGGGAGGAAACGTCAATTTTTAGTTACAGAAATGCAGCGCTCTGCGTTTCTTAATTTTGGTGGCTTATTTAATTCTGTATTAGTTAACCGCAAAACTGATACTCAAAATAACAAGATAAACTGGAGATAATTTCGTTGGTTACGGTATGAAAAATCTAACCAGTTTCAATACAAGTTGTCCTTTGACAAAGACCTTTTAAGACCGTAGATTTAGAAAAGAGGGGAAAAGCGGCTATAAATTTATTACCCAAGGAGGCATATAACAAGCCTGTGCCGATAACGATAAAAAAGAAAAAGCACCTGATGGACTTACTGCCGTATATATCAGAATCACTGTGGGACTTTTACAAAAATCTACCCACAGATACAGACTTAGCTGATGTGCTCCCGGATTCATCAACTTCTGACGACGATTAAAAGTTTGAAGTATCTTGTAGCTAGATTTGTATGCATAAGTAATTTATGTTTAATGTTTTTAGTACATAAATATATGTAGCACTTAAGTAAGCTTGTAATAACGTAATAAAATTTTCCATTATCCTGTGTTATCGTTATTATGTTCAACTACAAAGGGGGTAAGTCATATGAGTATTTGTGAAAAACGAGGTAAGTCAAACAAATATCGTTTTAAACATATTTTTTTCCAAATACTCAGCAAAAAAATCTTAATCCATGTAGGAAAAGTACATGTAAAAACAAATTTCAAGTAGATTATCATTCAAAACATCTGTAAAAAAACATCATTTTTTTGTAAAATTTTAAATAGTGTTTTTCTCGTTTTCACATTTTATGACTTGTCCCCCTTTTCACGCGCAACAGCGATATATATAATTATAAGGGTATTTAAATTAGATTATATATAACTTTGTTACACTTGGACACAAGAAACAAGAAAATTGAGGTCTATTATTGATAATATGTTATAGTAAACCACGAAAGCTCGATAAAAATAAAAGACGTGAGAGAAAAGCGACGCGCAGAATGCGACACAGATCACAAACTAGTAATCGCTTGGATGGAATTCCCCTTCATATGGACCCAACAGAAACCGACCCAGGGAGAGTCTGGCCAAGTTACGGCTCCGGCTACACCTGTCAATACGTGCTCAACACAACAAAAGTTGTAATGAATCATTAGAACAAACATACGAACACATAAAAAACCTGCATGAAGACAGTAGCCCTAGAAGCTCTTGTAGAAGTGGACCAAAAATACACCCACCAAACTACGAAATTAACCGAAGACACACTAACATGCATAAAAGAGAAATAAGAACTCCATATAAAACACCTGAACACAAAAAACTATGAGGACTTGGAACTATACAGGAAAAAAAATAAAGAAGTTAAAAGAAAAGTGGCAAATGAAAAAAATGAAAGATAGGAAAAAACATGCAGAGAGATAGAACAACACATACGAGGAACGAAAAATTCAGAGTCATGGCGCATCTTAGAGTCGCTCCAAAGAAATAAGACAGAGAAAATCAAGATCGGTCAAATCGCAAAGACCGCCCCGAATTCAAAGAATCAGAAATAGACGGAATAGAAATCTACACACATGACGAAATCGAATTAAGCCTAGCTGAGGTAAAACAATCAAAACTCTAAAGAACAAAAAAGCAGAAGGTCCCGGCAGAATACCAAATAAATTGATAAAAAACGGATCAGAAAAGTTATTCCGTATGATACACAAAATGTTTGAGAGAGCACTGAATGGAGAAGACTTACCGGCAGAATGGACCCAAGCATATATGACATCAATATACAAGAAAGGAAATAGAAAAAACTGCGAAAACTATCGGAGAATCAGCATTAAATTGTCTATAGGCAGACTGTATGGAAAGACCATAAAGGAAAAATTAGAAATATAATATATATATATATATATATATATATAATATATATATAATATATATATATATATATATATATATATATATGATAAAATCGGAGAAGACCAGGCAGGTTTCACAGCGGGGAAAGCATGATTAGATCACATTTACACGGTCGAACAACTAATAGAAAAAAGAATGGCCAAAAATAAATTCATCCATCTGTCTTTTGTTGATCTTAAGAAGGCATATGACTCAATACCTAGAACCAAGCTATGGGGAGCAATGGAAGACATCGAAGTTCTACGAAGATTAATAAACGCGGTAAAAGCACTCTACAAGAATAACGAAGTAGCTATCAAAACGGGCAATAGAATATGCAGTCCATTTAAGACGACAAAGGGACTACTACAGGGTGGCTCCACATACCCCACCCTGTTCAAAATATTCCTGGAAAAAACCCTCAAACAATGGAAAAGAAAGTGCGAAGGAATGGGTATACCAGTAAGAAACGAATATCTATATACCAATGTAAGTTTTGCTGACGACCAAATAGTGATCGCACAAGACGAGGATGACCTCAGTTTTATGATGAGAAAACTGGAGCAGGAATATACAAAGAATGGGATGGAAATAAACCTAAAGAAAACTGAATACCTAACAACGGAGAATACAGAAATAAAACAGCTGGAAATAGATGAAGGTAAACAAATAAAAGGAACAGACAAGTATAAGTATTTAGGTGTCATAATATCAAACAAAGGAACAACGGAGGAAGATATAAAAAATAGACTAGGACAAACAAGAGACTGCATACGAAAATTGAGCCCGGTACTATGGGATAAGAACATCAGCATGAAAACAAAGAAAAAAATATATAATACCATGACAAGAAGTATCCTCACTTAAGGGTCTGAAAATTGGACAATAAATAAGAAAACCAAAAACAAAATAAGAGCAAAAGAGATGGAATTCCTAAGGAGAAGCTGCAGAATAACAAGAAGAGATAGAAGAAATAACATGGAGATTAAGAGGAGAATGGGAATGAACTCCGACATAATAGACTACATCGAACAGAAGAGGTTAACCTGGTACGGACATGTCAGAAGAGCAGACCAGAATCGGTGGATAAATAGAATAACAGAGTGCAGCCCGATAGGAAGAAGAAAGAGAGGCAGACCCCGAAGATCTTTTAGAGATGAACTGGACGAAGCAATGGAAAGAAGAAACCTACAGGAAGGGGACTGGCTAAACAGGAAAAATTGAAGAAAACGGTTGAGTGAAGGAATACAGTGAAAACTGTGGAAATCCTTGTATGTATATAACTTTGTTAAGGGGATTTTTATGTAGGGTATTTAAGTTAAATTATATATTACGGGGTTTACAGGTTTCTATTTTATTATTATTACATTGGGTTATAAGTAATAATCTATTTTATTAAATCACCTTTTTTTATATAAGGTTATATCTAGTTACAGAAAACATAGTTAGCAACAACAATAAAGTCACTAGGTGAAGTGTTTGTTAGACTAAGAGTCCAGTAAACATCTTCCCTGGCGCCCAAATAATTCTTCTTTCCTACATTCCTGTTGTCAGTACTTATTCTTAGTTCGTTTTATTTACTCTTATATTTTCTTAGTTAATATACATCTTTTCTAATCTTTACTGTTTTCTCAGGGCATGCAAATAGGCTAACCCTACCTTGAGTATCAACTGGCCAGTCTCAAGCACACCCACCTAGCTGAACTGCATTCGGTTTCAACTTCTACTTTCAACTTAATTTTGAGACTATCTTCACTACAACTCTCCAGATCCTTATAACATCAGGGACCTTGTTCGAAGTGATCTGCCTACTATTTGTTACAGTAGCGCCCAAAGTGGAGCAACATACATTGTGTTACAGTGGCGTAGTCCAACGTGGAGCCCAGATTTTCAGTAAGATAGTATTCCTTAATTCATTTGTCATTTTTTAAACTGGTCCTAGTTTGTCTATTTTTGAATATTTTGTAATTATTTAGATCCAGTTTTCTTTGATACAGTATCTGAAAAATATTTAATAGGATTTTGATAATTATATTGGTTTGACATTTCTGATTTGATCGGGTTAGTGATACCTGTACATTTGTTGAGAAATATTGAATAATCTATTGTATTACTATTTACATTGTTATTAGCTAATAGTAGTTTTGTTTAGGTACGATTACACTATATACTTAATATATTATAATGAGAACAGAAATACAATAAATTAACATAGAAATATATACAACCAGATATACAATGTTAATTAATAAATAGTAGTTAGAGACATAATTTGTAAGTTATATACTAGATAATATTATTAAAAAATAATTATATGAGGGTATTTTTAAGAATTTAGCATAAGAATTAAGTTTAAGAAGTTTTTTTTAATTTTATTTAATATTTAATATGTTTAATTCAGCCATGTGCTTATGCAACCAAACATACACTGTAGTGTCAAAGTCAAAAAGTTATTTATTTTGAGAATTTTAATTTAAAATAAAATTACATATGTAAAATAGTAAAAATATATTTAATATAAATGTTTAAGTTACATATAATAGTGTAGTTCTGATCTGGAGAGCCTAAAGTCAAGTAAATTGTACATAGAGAATTCTAGAAATGTCAATAGGACTATTTACATAATACATCACAGACAAAAAACCATTCCAGAATTTTCAGATAGAACAAATAGAATGATTCGAACATTGTTTATTTCTAGATTATTCTGGAAACGAAAAAAAAATATATAGGCCTTGTAATTTGGAGTGACCAGTTTAGTTCAGTTCAGTTAGAGTTCAGGTCAGTGAGAGTTCAGTTCAGTTACCAGTTCAGTTATCAATCAGTCAGTTATCAGTTAGAAGTCAGTTAGTTCGTTAGTTACAGTAAAGTTATAATTCAAGAATTCAAGAATTTAGTAACAAGAAGATTATTAATTGAGTTAAGTGAGTTAGTTAGAAGAAATTAAATCAGTTACAAGATTATTATTGAGGAGTTAGTTATAACAATTCAAGGATTATTAAGTCAGTTATTTATGAGGTTATGAAGAGATTATTAGCTAGAAGAAGGCATTCATTAAGTTAAATGAGTTATTAAGTTAAATACAGTTGGAGATTAATTATTACTACAGTAATATAGTGGCAATTTGAAGTTAATTCATTGAAATAAGCATTCAATAATACAACCACAAGCAGGGCCGGATTAAGGGTACGATGGGCCTTAGGCTAAAAGCGACTGAGCTCCCCCCCCCCTTCCTTGCTAGATCTTGTTTTCTCTCACATTTTTAAAGAAAGTCAAAATGGTTGTTTTTTAAAAATATATTTTATATGAAAAAACTAAGAAATACCATTTTTATAGGTAAAGAAAAAAATATGTAGGTACCAAACAAAGGAACATTTTCAATGAAAACAAAAAAAAACATGTATAAAAATTAATACAGTCACGGACTCGGTTACGTAGCAATCGTAGCATGCATTAAGTAAATGTTCGTTTTCTTGATTTTAATGCAGCAAAGCTTTCAATTATATTGTCAATGGGAATTTTATTAAATAACTCATTTTCTATAGCCAGCAATGAAAGATCATTAGTTTTTTCATCACCTAATGAATTTCTTTTATGATTCTTTACCCTTTCTAAGGTTGAAAATGATCTTTCGCCAGAGCAGTTGGTAACTGCCATAGATAAAAATATTCTTAGTGCAACGTCTATGTTTGGAAAACTAGATGTTATTTTTTTTTCTCTTATAAATTGTAACATGTCCCTTGGACTGATATTATCTGAAAATATTTCTCCAAGAAAATATTTAAATCGAATACACTCGTCTCCTAAACTTAGGTCTAAATCGTTTGGAGAGTGCTCCTGAAGAATATTTGCTTTTATTTTAATATCATTATCTGAATAACTACCTAAATATAAAAACCCAAACATGTCTGAAATATCAACGTAAGCACTTTGACGTCTCTTAATTCTTCAGCAATGTTATCTATAATTACATAAAAAGTATTTACAAGCATATTATTCGACCACTGAATTCAACTTCACCCTCTTTATTTTCACCAAAGTGCATTTTTCTATCTTTTTTTCGTCTATTGTCGAATTTATACGTTAAACTGTTTGTAAGAGCTTTGCCACATTCTTCATAATACGAAAAACGTTCGAGTTGTTGTGCGATAAATCCAACTAGCGATGTGTATAAATTTACTGCTAATGAAACATCGACATCTCTGGCCTGTAAAGATTTACTAACTTTATCAAACTCCGTTAAAATATCAGTCCATAGTTGTAATAAAATTCCCATTTCCAATTCTTCGAAACGACTTTTAAGTCCATTTGCTTCTGCTCTACTTTTATTTGGTTGTGTAACATCATTTGCAATAAGTATTAAAGCGTTTTTAAATGCAGAGAAGCCTAAAGTAATTGCTTTACAAGAATCCGCACGAGCAGACCATCGAGTAACGGATAACTTTTTAGGAACGCGCGCATTGGAAACGTTACTTAATTCTCTTATCATTATTTGCCACCTATGCGTGGATGCTGAGAAAAAGTTATATACTTCTTCTACAAACATAAAAAAGGAAGTGGCCATATTGCAACATTCAGCTGCACAAGTTCCTACTAAATTAAGTGAATGTGCTGCACAGGGGATAAATAATGCTAGAGAATTTCTTTTTTTAATAAGAGCCTGCAAACCTGAATATTGACCAGACATGTTTACTAGCATTGTCATATGACTGCCCTCTACAATCTTGAAGATCTAATTTTAGTTCGGTTAAAATTTTTAAAACTGCAGTTTCCATGTCAACTGCCTTATGGCCTATATTACTTATAAATGTAATAAAACGCTCAGTAGGAGAGCCGTCACATAACACATATCTAAGAATAAAAGTAAGCTGGTCCGAGTGACTCACATCAGGTGTTGAATCGACGCAAATGGAAAAATATTTCGCTGTTTTGGCTTCGAAGCTAGTAAAATCACGAATATGTCGAGCGATAACGTGAATAAACTCGTTACAAATAGTAGATGACAAATACGAAACATTTCCACGTCCTGGATTTCCAAACTTTTGTATGTGATTATCCAGGAATGGATCAAACTGGGCTATTAACTCTAAAAGGCCTAAATAATTGCCGTTGTCATTTTCCCGAACTTCTCTGTTGTACCCCTAAACGCTAAACCACGGCTTGCTAAAAATTTTATTGTGGACAATACTCGACGAAGAATTTCAATCCAGTATTTCTTTTCATCTAAAAATTGTCTGTGAATTCCTGTATCGATTTTGCCCAAAGAATTAGACCGAGTTACGAACGTTTTGGTGTTATTTAAATGTTCTTCTGAAGATTCGTGCAGTTCAATTCTATTTACATTTTTTCAATCGTTAAATCCTTTAACAAAAGATTTTGTACGATCTTCATTAAATAACATACACGGTAAACAAAAAACACACTTTTTCGAAACAGAATATAGGAGCCACTCTCGTCGAACCTTTTCACCATTTCGAAGTTTCGAGAAAAATATTTTTTTTTGATGCGTAGCGTGATTGTGATCCGTCATATACCCTTTTTGAGCTTTCAAAGTCAAAACTGTTTAAATTTTGCACAATCGGATCTGTTATTATTAGGTCAATCGTCTTCGAGTTAATTGTTATTTGTGCTGGATCGCTTGATCTTAATATAAGAGTATCTGAATCTGTTATTACTTCTGCGACTTCTGCGAGATCGCCTGTATCCCAATTATTCCCCACTGGATCCAGGCTGGCCTCATCTGTATTGGGTTCCTTTTCGGTGGATGACACTGGTGACAGATCTATAAAACAAAAATAAATACTTTATACCTCTGTATTTACTTCTGTTTTAAAATTATACAAACTGTTTCAAAAACATGCGCCATTGCATAAAGGAATTATTTACGCAACATTCACAAAAACTTCCAACAAATAGGGGGTTCGTTCAGAGTACGTAAAAATAACCCAAGAAGTATAAATGTACCTAGTACCTACCTACCTTATGTACAGTGGAACCTCGATAACTCGGATTAATCGGGACCGAGGCCGATCCGGGTTGTCGAAAATCCGGGTTAGCCGGAAAAAATGGTAAAAATTAATAAAATACGGTATACTTACAGATAAACTCCGTTATAATTGAAAAAACATGAAACTAATAACACTAACTTACAAATAGTTGTATAGAGTATTGTTCATTTCTTGATAATCCAAAAATCAGTCAGTTTCGGTTGCGTCAATTTCGTCTGAAAAAGAATTTTTTCAAACAATGCTTTAACAGTTTAAAACTACAGGGTGCCTGTTATTCCGATAACCCGAACAATAAAGCCATTTCTATTGTCATGAAGTCTGAACCCGTTGTGTGCCATGATGACTCATTTTTACTATTGTACATCGACGGTTCCAATGCGGCATGCCACCCCATGCTAACAAAACAAACTATTTATTTCCCGGTAACTGCGCTAAGCGGAAGTTACAGAAACAAGAAACCTTTTTCGATTTAAATGACCATTGACCAATACGGTTAAAAACATGATATTCGAAGACCTTGCAATTTTATTTCAGATAAGGGATTCTGTATACAAAAATTTTTATTGTTTATCTGATAAAAATCGGTCCGGGTTAGCCGGACTTCCGGGTTATCGGGGGCCGACGTTATCGGGGTTCCACTGTATTTATATCTAATTACACAAATATATGATGTGATGCGATGCGATTCTATTTTTAATAATTTTCTCTTCAGTCTTCAACTTTATAATTTATAATATGCTGTGTGTTATGTTTTTGAAACACCTTGTAGGTAAATCGACTATCCCTATGTATGTATGTAAAAACAACCATAAAAGTTCTTAGGTGCGAGTTAGTGAGATTTTTAATTAAGAGTAATAGGTAATTATTATTTCAATAATTTTTGTGGTTGCCATTTTTTCCAAAATTGCATAATTATTGGATAATTACTATAATAATAATTATTAAAACAATTATTGTCAAAAACAAATTTCTAATAAATAATTAATTGAACATTCAAATACATACCTTCTGCATTATTTGAGGAAGTTCCTGGTAAATTAATATTTTCGGGTAAATGAATAAAATCAGACCTCTCCATCTCGGTTTGCGATGTCGATGGTCTTGCTTCTTCAACATTTTGTTTTTTAAAAAAATTATACAATTTTGGTACATTTTCTAAAGCTTCGGCTCGCTTTAGGACTTTTTCTCTGGCAATTTTCCGCTTTTTTGCGCCGCTTAGCGAATAACTCATTTTATACAGTACAAGTAGTCAAGTAATAAGTCAAAAAAAACTCTACCTATCTAGGTAATAGCTTCACACACAATGCTTCACTTCACATAGGATAACTCCACAGATTCAGAAAAAATAATTAACACCACTCTAACTCTAGGCCTCTAGGTATAGGCAATCGTAATTCGTAACCGACCAATCGGTATATTAACTGCAATTTAATACACCATACACCATACACGATACACGCATACACCTTTAATTTTTTTGCTTTTTAAGACAATGCAAGTTAGCGTCTATCTAAAAGGACCATCTATAAAACAGTAAAACAAAAATAAGGAAAACCATGGCAGGCACCAGCTTAAATATATTTCCAGCTCTGGGTCTGGAGGGGGGAGGCCGCCGCTATCAAAGACAAAGGCAAGGCGGCCGCCGCTATCAAAGACAAAGGCGGCCGCCGCGCCGCACCGTTGTAAAGACAAAGGCGGCCGCCCCTATCAGAAGCGAAGGCGGCCGGCCGGGTCAAAGGTAAAGGCGGCCACGGTGTATTTCGTCGAACGCCGCGCGATATCCGTTTTACCAAAGTCTACTAAATGTAGACTTTGGTTTTACATGCTTGCTATTTACTGAAATAAAAAATAAGTTTTATTTGCAAAAAAATAAAAAATCCAAAAAATGCAGAAAAGAAGATGGGATATTTAGGAATTCTCTTTTTTTTTGGTAATTTTAATAAGCATAAGCACTGAGGATTTTTTCGTAACTTTATGTTAAGACAAGTTTTTAAAAGGGCCCCCAGAAGCTCTGGGCCCTGGGCTATAGCCTACATAGCCTAATGGATAATCCGGCGGTGACCACAAGATCCAGTATATTTCAAAGTACATTATATGGAAATTACAAGGAGTTAAATATATATAGAGGTATAGACGTTTAGGTCTTTTGGATTTTCAAATCCCTTTTATTAAAAGGTATGTGGATGATTTATTATTAGCCCTACCACCTGACAAGGTTCAGGGTACCTTATCCTTCTTTAATGAGTTTGATCCTCATTTACAGTTCACTGTTGAACTTGAGGACACTACCACCAATAGTATACCCTTCCTAGACATGCGTGTCATTAGAACGGAAGACAACACCCTAACCACAAGTTGGTATAGAAAACCAATGGCCTCTAATAGGTTCCTTAACTACCATTCCTGTCATCCCATGAAATATAAATTAAACCTTATAAAAGCTTTGAGCTACAGATTAAATAAATTGACACATCCAATTAATCGAAGGGAATCCTTTAAGTTATTAAGAAATATTCTAATAGAGAATTCATATCCTTCCTCTATCATTAATAAATACCTTTATTCACATAGCTATGGATCCTCAATTTATGACATACCCGATAGTGACCAACTTAGAAACATCTCAAATAATTCAATAAATAGCATTGTTCTGCATAATACTGTTCTTGAGAATACTACTACCCATTATTCTTCTTTACCTTATTTCCCTCAAGTTACTGAGAAGCTTATTAAATTGTATAAACAAAATAATATACCGGTTAAAATTGCTGTTAAGAATGCTAAAACTGTTAGAAATTTGTTCTCTAAAACTAAAACACCCTTGTCCACTTTGGAACAAGTTAACACAATTTATAAAATTCCATGCGCTAATTGCGATTTATGTTACATTGGTCAAACTGGTAGATCATTAAAAGGTCGTCTTACTTCACATCGTAGTGACATTAATTTATCAAAACACACTTGTGCCCTGTCATATAAGGGTTCATACTTACAAAAACAATTTGTAGGTTTTTTTAAAGATGTTAAAACACTCTACGATAACTTAACATTAAAAACTTAAAAACTAAACGATAGAATCGAAACAAAAAACACACAAGAAAAAACTGAAAGAGCACTATTGTTTATTTAATTTTTACCGATGGCTTCATCTCAATGTGGGTGTAAACTCTTTCGAAGATCCAACACAATAATCTCTTGGATTGTTTTCTATCGGTTGTAGGCTGTCATATTTGCACATGTGGCATGTGTCGTACATATGTTTCTTTGGAAAGCAGTGAGGTACAATTATTAAAAAAGTTAGTAAACAGAACGGGGACAGCCCTATTTTTCAAAAAGGAATATTTTTTTCTCTTTTTTCTCTTCCTCCTCGCTTGTCTTTAAACAACAAACAAACGAACAAAAAAAAAACAATAAAAAAAATATTTTAAAAATAGGGAAAGAAGAAGGGGAATGAAGTTACTATCTTGTAAGTGTTTTTTTTTTATTATTTGTTGTGTATGACTCTCTCATCATACACTCTCTCATCACTCGTATCACTCTCTCATCATACACAACAAATAATAATTTCCCTATTTTTAAAATATTTTTTTTTTGTTTTTTTTTGTTTGTTTGTTTGTTGTTTAAAGACAAGCGAGGAGGAAGAGAAAAAAGAGAAAAAAAATATTCCTTTTTGAAAAATAGGGCTGTCCCCGTTCTGTTTACTAACTTTTTTAATAATTGTACCTCACTGCTTTCCAAAGAAACATATGTACGACACATGCCACATGTGCAAATATGACAGCCTACAACCGATAGAAAACAATCCAAGAGATTATTGTGTTGGATCTTCGAAAGAGCTTACACCCACATTGAGATGAAGCCATCGGTAAAAATTAAATAAACAATAGTGCTCTTTCAGTTTTTTCTTGTGTGTTTTTTGTTTCGATTCTATCGTTTAGTTTTTAAGTTTTTAATGTTAAGTTATCGTAGAGTGTTTTTAACATCTTTAAAAAAACCTACAAATTGTTTTTGTAAGTATGAACCCTTTTGGTTATTTACTTATATTTTAAATCGTTTTATTTTTATTTGTAGTGAACTGATGATGCTTTTGAAAACAAAAAGCGAAACGTATTCAATTAAATCAATGAAGTAGTTGACGACTTTATTAGTAGTAAATATAATGTAATAGTAGCCTATTATTGACCGATACAACCTCTGCTATTCAACTATTGAATATTTTATATATATATATATATATATATATATATATATATATATATATATATATATATATATATTTATATGGTGAGTGGAGATAATTAAGAAGGAACATATTAAAATAGTTGGATAACCAAGGCTTAGTAAGAAGATATCGAGTGGTGATAATAACTTTAATTTTGGAAAAAACTTCAGTAAAAGACTTTAGGCGTTCAGTAAAAGAAGGTACCAAATTTTGTTAATAATTTAATAATTGTAAGAATTTCAAATTTTAGATAGATTGTTTTAAATTGATATTGCTTATATTAGATATATAGGTTTGTTTCATAATAGTTATAATAAAGATAATTTAAAAAAGTACTTAAAAACTAATTCTTTGAGAACCGCGATAAAAACCCTATATTTACATATATATCATTCAAATTTCTCATAGCTCATACAACAACACATCATAACAGTATATATATATATATATATATATATATATATATATATATATATATATATATATATTATATATATATATATATACAGGGTGTCCCATAATTAATTGGACATTAGCTAATGGGTGATAGCTGACATCAAAATAAAGCGGTTGAGCTCAAATTGCTTAGGAAAAATGTTGGTAGTTTTCGTTCTACAGGGAGATTCATTAATATTTTTTTATATTATTTTTATGGATATATTGAAAACTATTCAACCGATTTAAGTGAAATTTGGTATGTTGCTATTATTTAGTATGCTTAATAAGAAAATGATATTAGTTTTACCATTGACACTAGGTGGCGCCCCTTACTGTAGCATTGGTTCATTAATGGGGCCATAATATTTTGTCCGCCCTGTATAAATATTCTAGGAAAATAAAACATGAAATAACATTCAATTCTACACAAAAAAGTATTCTTGTTTCAAATAAAAAAAGTACACCGTTTTCGAAATAAACGTATTTTGTTAATGATGCATGTCTCTATTTAATTTTTTTGCAAACCAAGTATGCTTTGAACTTAATGACAACGTCAAGACGTAACTACGAATTTATTTATCATTAGTTGTCAAAGTGCAGTGCGAGTCATTATTTATCAAAGTGCTATTAAGTTTTTTATAAACCACTTAAGATAAAAGAAAAATGCCACGTCATAGGGAATTTTCTAATGTAGAAATGCGCGATATGATCTGTTTGTATGCCCAGGAAAATTTTTGTTCTCGTAAAGCAGCTGAACTCTATTTCGAACTTTATCCCAATAGAAGGCAACCAAACCATAAAACTATTAGATCATTGTTCGACAGATTAGGCGAAACAGGGTCATTTCATCCCAAAAACATGAATGCTGGAAGACAGAGAGTAATTGATGCGGATATGGAGGATGCAATTGTTGTGCGTGTTGCAGAAGATCCAGAAACCAGTACAAAGCTTATTTCTGCGGCCACTAGTATAGCAAATCTGTAAATCTACGGTGTCAAGAATAATACGGACAGAAAATCTGTATCCGTGTTGTTTTACTCCAGTACAGAATTTAGACATTTAGACGATCCAATGTTTTATAATAAAATGTTATTTACCGATGAAGCCACATTTACTAGAAGGGGTGTATTTAACTGGCGTAATAGCCATACCTACGCGACAGAAAATCCTCATGCATTTCAAGAACATCATTTTTAACAAGAGTTTTCCATAAATATCTGGTGTGGCATATTTGGGGATTGTATTGTAGGACCATTCGAATTACCAACTAGGCTTGACGGAGTAACGTATCTAAATTTTTTGAGAAAAGATTTACCAACTCTTTTAGAAGACATACCTCTAAATTTGAGACGGAACTCCTGGTACATGCATGATGGTGCACAACCACATTATAGCCTAGAAGTTAGAAATTATCTAGATGAAATTTATCCCCAAAGGTGGATTGATAGATGTAGTGTATACCCATGGCCAGCACGCAGTCTCGAACTAAATCCCCTAGACTTTCAGTTGTGGGGCTACCTAAAGTCACTTGTTTATAAAAAAAATAAATAACCGCCAAGAGTTATGGCAAAATATTGTAGAGGGAGTTAACGTAATTAGGGTCCAAAGAAACTCATTATTTAAAATAAGACAGAACTTACACAAAAGATTTAGATTATGTAGTTTATCTAATGGTGCACATTTTGAACACTTATTGTAATTTTTTTTTCTTTTCGTTTTGAATTATTCACTTTGTTAATTGTTTTATATTCACTTCATTGTTTAATTTAATTTCTGATTTTTTTTTAAATTTGTTACTGAGTCAAAGGTTTAATAAAAATAATCGTTTCAATCATATGCATTTTGTTTGTAAAAATTATCTACTACTAATACATTTAATATTCACTTTTATTTAAGACCTTTCGAATAATGTTGGATTTTACATAAGTTTTTGTAAAATTTTTTACATTAATACTGAGAATACTGGTGTGTATTCCAGTTCCAATTGTGCATTTAGTGTAACTGCTGTGTGATTTTTTAATGATGTTAAAATTTCTAAATGTTCAAGGTTATTTAATAAGGAGCCTTTATTACAAGTATGAAGGATTGTGAAGTCTGTTTGTGGATCAAAGATGTGGTTTGTTCGATGGATATGTTGGGAGAAATGTGATTGGCCTGGTGTTGGACGTTCTATATATCTAAGATGTTCTCTTAGTCTAATGTTGAAGGATCTAAAGGTTCTACCGATGTAACATGCATTGCAGGTATGGCAGTTCAACTTATACAGCAACACAAGGCACACCCACACAATTTGTACATCTAAGCTTATTCATTTCATAAAACTGTCACCTTCATAAAACAAATACTCAATAAATAACACACATTTCATAAATATATCTCTCGAATAAGTATAAATAACTTTTAAATAATACAATGGTATATAACATCACTTTCATTTAACAAACATTCACACACATATCTCTACTTCATTGGATCAAATCTATCTCCTCAAGAACTTCCCGTTTTCTGTTAAACAACTACAATAGCAGAATTAAGTTCTCCATTCAACAATACATGATAGTTTCAACCATGTTCTACCATCCATCAATTAATAGAGTACCGGCATGTAAGTAATGTTTATTTATCTGCTCATTTATTAATTCATTACAATCTAATAGACTATTTTATAACAATTTGTGGGTCTTACCTTGTATGTTTAAACTTTTAAAACTTTTTATACCTTTTTATTCATTTTACTCATTTTGAAAAAACCACAGACATGTAATATTGGCATAATTATTGTAATTTATAACATCTAATTTGTTTATCTTTATTAGTTTTTATCAGTTCAGCATTTATTTAACTTTGTATCGAGACCTGAAGATGCTTTGCATATTGTAGAAAGCGAAACCGGTCGTCTGATAGTTAAATTAAATTGATTGTGAGTAAGTCTTATTTATTATTTCTTTACCTATTTGAAATGGACTCACACAAGCAACACATTCATGATTTAATAAGAACTTTCAATACTTTCAATAACACAAAATGTGGCAATCTCACTCCAAATGGAAAGTAGTTTTTCTAGATAACAAGAGATTAAGAAAAACTACCAACTCAAGACGAATCAAACCAATAAAAGTACTAAATGAACTTTCGATCATAAGAAAAAACACTGAAGAGATAATGTCTTCAACGACAGCACAAAATACGAAATTAGAAAATATTATTTTTCTATTAATGAAAAATATGACATAGTGCCGTGTGGTTTAAGTATTCTCCAGAAGAACGTGAAATGTTAAAAGAATTTGTGCCTTGTAAGAAATATTATTTTAAACTTGAATGGAGTGATATATGTGGTTGTTTCATGACTTCAAATTGTGTATTTTGCAATGTTTCATATTATAAGCCTAAGTAGTACTGCATCATAGTAAAAATAAATTAGTTTTCTCAGTTGTGTAGCCAAATTCTTTTTACTTATAAAAAATAAGATAAATTTTAAAAATAATTGAATTCCCCTTCAAATTTAAAATTAGATCCCAAACCGACAGAAAAAAATTACATATAAGTTAAAGAGCGTGATTGCATTATCAGTATTGATATTTTTCAAAAATAATCTAGACAATATCTGCCTTTTTTCCTTGAGACCAACCTACAGACATGTATTAAAAAAAAATTGGCTTTATATGTTATATAATTAAAATCACCTTAAGATACCTTTTACAAACGCATATTTTTTCGGAAGCTTTTCAGACGAAAACATCCTTGGGATTATGCCTTTTTCCTTAAGATAAGTAATGCAAATATATATTTTTAGAAAAGTAAGGTGGGATTTATATGTTATATAATTAAAATCACCTTAAGATAACTTTTAAAAACGCATGTTTTTTCGGAAGCTTTTCGGACAAAAACATCCTTGAGATTATGCCTTTTTTCCTTAAGATAAATAATACAAATATATATTTTTAGAAAAAATAGGCGGGATTTTAAATCTTATATAATTTAAAAATCACTACAGAAAGCCATAGGCGAATCTGAGGTTTCCAAAAAGTTGGAGTCAACTAAATGTAAACGGCTCTATGAAAAATTGTAAACTAGCTATTTAACTCTGTTTATGACAAATTTCTGAAATCATTTACAAAAATAAATCATCTTTAAAATTTTCAATATTCAATATGCAATATTCTAAGCAGTTACTTTTGTTCTGAATACAAAAAATTAAATAAAAAAAGTTGAGAACTTCTGGAATAGATACAGATTAAATATATTTGAGTGGTATACCTCAAGTATAAATACAAAAAGTCTTACTTGACTTCTTATTAAAGTTATATTTCTTATTACAGTCATCGTTGACTTTTTATTATTATATATATTATTCATATATATTAGTTATAATGAAAGCTGCTAAAAGTAACAAAGTTATTCCCAAACCTAGAGCTGGAGGTAAAGGCATTATAATAATTAACCACTATAAAAAAGATGCCGATTCTGACCATTTGGTATAGTTAACAACTACCAACGAAAGAAACAAGTTGAATAGCAGTTCAAGTTCGTTAGTGTTTTTTGGTGATATTTCTAACATTAAGCCCATTGGTTATAAATCTTTCAAGAAAGCGTTACCTGCATCATCAACACCTAGGTCCGAGGTGGAACGTAATAATGGTGCAAGCAGAAGTTGGTATTTCAGATTCATCCATCCATCCGCCTACCCAGATTGGGGATATTTCGAGTGATGAAGAAATTGAACGGGAATTAGTAGAAGCAGAAAGAAATGGTGAGTTTTGTCAAAAATATGAAGACCTGAAGGAAGATAACAATAAAGATACTACAATAAATTCCATAGTTAATCAAATTTAGGTATTAGTGACAATGATGATATTGTAGAAATTGTAGACCATTTAAAAACACTGTCAAAAAATAATGATAATATTACTGGCAATATTCAACAGTTGAGAAAACATGCTACAATAGAAGTTTCTAAACTACAACACAATATAGAGTTAATTGAAAATGCAGACAATTTAAAACATTAAAAAATGAAAATACAAAAATACAAAAAGTTTTCACCTACAACAATTAATGTAGAGCCTCATAATAAAAAAATTAAAAAGCAGCTAACATTTTATTCCACGAAAAAAAAAAAGAAACAAGTTAAGAATTCTAAATATATAAGCAAACCCACTGTAAAAGAAATTGTAAATATAAAAGAATATATACTTGGACAGTTTCAATTTATTTTACAAAGTAGTGAAAATGATCATTTTTAAGTTTACATTGACGTTATACCTACTTTAGTCGAATATTTTAAAAATAGTGAAATACACATCTTTCTGTTTTTTTTTGCGATATATTAAATTAAAACGAACTTTTGCAATTTCACGATCGATATATTTTGTGGTATACTGTATGTAGATATAAATAAACTTATTTTTACCATTGTTTTCTTTTAATTCCTAATATAGAGTGATTGATAACTTACTAAAATAATTCATTTGTTTTTGTCATATTTAGAACGCGAAACACAAATTGTTCCTTATTATAATATTTTATCTTTACAAACAACATTCAAAATTGCAACATTTAATTAAAATAATCAGTTTTAACTTGTCTCATTTATTTCTTAAAAAAATATGTAAGTACTTACTGTGTGAATGTTGTCTCCTATATTAACAAATAATTAGCATCAGACGATTAAAAATATCTTAATTATAAGCGACTTATTCGCTAAATATGCGAGTAAGTTTATTGGTTTAACACTGATATCAGAAACTTCAACTCTAAATTTTGAAATTCGCGCCATTCTTTTTCTAGCCAACTTGGCAACGTTGGATTCGTATGCTACATTTAGCCGCTACTGTTACGGAATCACACCCAAACCGCTAGAATACTTCAAGGCCATTTACAGCAAGCTCAAGGACCAGCAATCTACTATTCGGCGAAGATTAAGGGAGCAAGGTTTGACAGCTTGCAGTCCAGCAACCCTTACTTTATTACCCAACAAAAAAGTATTGTTTACGGATGAGTGTATAAAGTCTATTTATGGTAAAGATGGACGCAGTAAGGTGTACGGATGGGCTGGAAAACGTTTCGCTTGTTGCACTCGAACACCACGAGTTGCTTTTGGTGGTGGTTCAGTAATGTTTTGGGCAGGGATTTCTTTTCATGCGCATACGGATCTCGTTGTAATCGATAGAGGTGCGTTAATAATAGCAGTAAGGTATATAACGGAAATCTTACATAATTTTATGCCCTACGTTGGATTTGTTGGCAACGAATTCCTGCTAATACAGGATAATACGAGACCACACACGGCGAGGATAGTAACGGAGTGCCTTGACGAGGTTGGTATTCCAAAAATAGACTGGCCTGCTTAATGTCCCGATTTAAATCTTATTGAGTATAGATGGAGCCTGCTAAAAAGTCGCGTTAGGCGTCGAATACCTGCTGCAACAAAGAGATATCGAAAACGTTATAAATTACATGCCAAATCGAATGAGGAGTGTCATTCAGAATCAAGGTAGCAATACCCATTACTGATAATAGATACCAGCTTTTTTTAAATATACAGTTTATTGTTGTTTTAAAACCTGTTTGTAAGTTGATTTTTTCAATAAATTTCCTATTTTACTTAAATTTTTGATTTTCTATTGATGTTTTACGATAATGATTAAATTTTGTACTAAACGAGTTAAATTTTTATGTACTTAATATACAAAATAATAAATGCTTAATTTTGTAGTAATAAATAATGATGAAGGTTCCTTGTGGGAAGATAGGCGATCGGGCTGGGCTACATTAAAAAATAAAAAACAATGATTTTAAATGAAAGTCCAAAATACTTATCAAGACCTGATAAAATAATGTTGAGCTTGAATTTAGGTACTTTATAATTTCAAAAATGAATTGAAACTTATGATTCTAAGCCTTGAAGATCATCATCTCTCGTTATTATTTTAGTTTTAAATTGTTGAATTTGTTGAGCTTAAGAGAAAAATTAAAAAAGCTCTTTTTTGTTTTGAATGAATTTAAAATTATAACTGTCCGCAAAATTTTCTTTATAAAAAAAGTTATTATTTAATTATTAATTAATTATAGTCACAACAAAATTTGATCGGGCACCCCTGTTTTTATAATTGTTAACATTCTAAATTACATATCATCGCTGAAAATTGTAAACCTGCTATCTCCACTTTTGGGTGATTTTGACATAATTAAAAAGAGAAAAAAATTCTACATAATCAGAAAAACTGTCATCTCCATTAAAATTCAAATAAGTGAATTATTTCGCCTCAATATTTCCTACTAACTATGCACATTCTTAACTTGTCACGAAAATACTGCTAGCTCCAGTAGTTTGGTTACTACTGGAGTTAGCAGTAGTAACCAAACACATACAAACTACAAGTACGTCGGTTGATTTTGTTAACGTTTTGTTTAGATTTTTTATTATTTGGAAGTTCTTTTGTTACCAATATTTAAAGGTATGTATATTACGTTAAAATTTTGGCGTTATTAGTTCAGGCGCTTCATCTACATTATTGTTAGTCATATTTAAATCGTAGGTAACGTTTTTTATGTTAAATGTTTTATGTTGAAAGGCTTTAGTTTAATCTGTTTGTTATTAAATTATGCTTTAAGATATTTACCATTGGTACTTATAGTCGTACTTTTTTACTTTATAGATGTATTTCAAACTGGTTCAAAGAGGATTATATCAATGGTAGAAAAACCAACATAGTCCAAAAATGAAAAAAATCTGGTTTACATTTCCATACTTTCTGTTTGTAGTGTATTTTATCTTGACAAATCGTCAAGGGGAACAACAAACGTAGTCCCGAGATATTCAAGGTTTTAAATACCTATTGCAGGGGAAAAACCAACATAGTCAACATGAAACATGGGAATAACCAACACAGTCCATAAAATTCGTTATTACGCGCAGGTCATCGCAGCTGTGTTTATTAGTTATTGTTTCGACACGTTTATTCAAGCTTGTTCGTTTATTTATTCAAGTTTGTTCCTTGGGTTGTTAAGAAGTATTCAGTATTTTTCAGTTTTAATAGTCTTTTGTGAAAGTTTTAGTGTTTAAAATGCATGACAGTGACGAAAATACATGTGTTAATCAAGAAAAATCAACGAAAAAGCGTAAAACACATAGCCGTCTTAGAGATGTTGCTAAGAAGCTACGAGCCTCGACCTTTGAAACCGGAGAAGACTGTCAGTGCAAGCGGTATAAGTGCTTTCAGAATATTTCTCTTGCTGAACAAAGTGATTTAATAAGACAGTTTAATAACGTTGGCCGTGACAATGATAATGATGCACAAAATAGTTACTTATCTGGACTTATCTTATTACGACCTGTGTTTCAACGAAGGCCAAGGAAAAACGAAGAAGATGCTAGATTGAATGAAAGCTCCTACAGCTACAAAGTAAGAGTTATTAGAAATGCAAAAATTAGCAATTAAAGCCTTCCAATTACATACAATAAAAACATCTTTAACCACAACTGGCAAGGCGCCGATCGATAGAAGGAAAAGCATACCAATAGACCTCATAAGGTAGATCAACAAACTCGTGAATTGATATTGCAGTTTTTTGGATCAGTAAAGGGACGTAAAGCGCACTACAGTTTGAAGGACTCTAACAGAGTTGACCTCCCGGAAGATATGAATGTTAAAAAGCTTCTTGAATTATTTTTGACCAAACATCCCCATATTGAGATGTGTTATGAAACATTCAGGCAAATATTTGTGTCAGGGTTTAACATCTCCTTCGGTTACCCACGAACTAAAACGTGCTGTTGGTGTGACGAGCAGAAAGCCAAAATGATTGAGCTTGATAGGAAAATTGCATTTTCAAAAAGTGATAACGAAAAAGTAAAGTTAGAGAACGATATGAGGAAGCTAGAATTTAAAAAGAGACTCCATTTGAAGAAGGCTGATTGGTTTTATGAATTAAAAAGGCGTGCAAAACTGAAGCTAGAAAGTCGTCAACTGTAGAGGATATCGCTATAGACTTCGGAAAAAATTTCCCTACTCCAAATATAACTTCTGCTTAAGTGTACTTTAGAAGGCAGCTATCGTTCTATATTTTTAATATTCATATTTTCAATGTGTTCATCATGTACGTACGACAACATCGCAAAAAGGGTCAGATGAGTGCCTCAACTTATCATTTTTTTAACACCTACCTGGATCCTGGTGTTAAAAAACTTTATGTGCTTGCCGACTCTTGCGGAGGACAAAACAAAAATCATACTATCATCCAGTTCTTCCACTACGTAACTGCTACACTAAAAAGATTTGACACTGTGACAATTACTTACCCAGTACGCGGCCATTCCTTCATGGAACAAGACAAAAACATGGGATTGATCCCCAAAAGTGCAAAGGCTGAAACCCCAGATGACTGAAGAGAGGTTATAGAAGCCGCGCTAATCAAGCCACATCCGTTTGTTGTTGTATCATGTGAACAAATTATGTTTAAAGAGTGGGGTACATTTTTGTCCTCCAAGTTCTACAAAAAGAAATTTTCTTTTCCTATTCGGCAACTAAAACAGTTAATGCTTTTTGAAACAAAATGCAAAACCGTGGATCACAGAGAAACATATAACGGATCTTTCCCGTCATCCTTAGTAAAAGATCAACGGAAGAACCAAAAGGGGAAATCAAAGGTACCTGATCTTCAAGAACCCAATCAGCTCTACCAAACGCTTATACCTTTGCCCAAAGAAAAGTGTGCTGATCTAAAAGTTCTAATAAAATTCTGTGAAGAAGAGGGATCTAAAGAGTACTACAGCCAACTTCTTTCTGCCAGTCAGCCTGAGTTACCATCTGAGCCCGATAATGTTCCTGACGATCAAAAAGATTTTTAAAAATCAGATTAACTAGTCAGTAGTTAGTAGCTTGGTTTGTTCTTTTACTGTGATGTAGAAATGCCTTACAAAATAAAAAAAATAATAAAAATTAATTTTTTTGGATATATTCAGGGGAAGAATCAACTCAGTCCACATTTTGTTTAATTAAAAAATTTCTAACTACGAAATAAAAATTCAATCATAACATTATTCCAGCTATTTATAAAAAGTACATATCGAACTAAAAATATAAAAATATTTAGCTAAAAATGTAAAAAAGCATAGGATTTTTATCGTTTCAAATTGTGTTTTCTTTCTCCTGAAAAATATAGTTTTTTGACTAAGTTGCCTTTTCCCCTGTACCCTTCAAATGGAAGAACCGCCAAATTTTAATTCCGAAGACGTCAACTGCCTTGCTATTAGTTCGACCGGCAGAAATCTTATTATATCAGGAGTAGTATTAGCTAGTAACGACCTGGAAAACAATAGTCAAACTCATTTTACAGAAAATCTAGCTATTGACAATATTGACATTGAGGTAATAGATGTTCCATACGTAGAACACAACGAAAAGACTGATGGAGAAATTCAGGTATATCTTATAAGTGAAAATGAAAATGCAATGAGTAATTCAAGCCATTGCGGCAAATTGGTACCCTATTCTAACTCCGATTCCAGTTCCAATTCTGAAAGTTTACCTCAGAAAAGTAAAACTAGAAAAAGTCGGTTCCAAGTAAATAAAAATAGCTGGTTTAGTGAGCAGAACAAAAATGGACGAGAAAAAAAGACAAAGCTATTTGGACAGCCCAAAGGTTGATCAAAAAAGGGCTTATGAAACTTAAAAGGAAGCTAGGCAGATGAAGACAATATTTTGTTGTACCGATAAAGCATCCAAACTTTTGAAATAGTAATAGTAAGTAACGGAGAATAAACGCAAAAGTATTTTTGGACACTTTTGGACGAAATTAACGTGGGGAGAGAGAAAAGTTTATGTGAATAACACAGTCACAGCCGCCCCTACGCAAAGACACAGAGATCGCAAAAATGCACTAATTTCTAGAAGATCCCAGTCACTATTTTATCATCTCAGAAATATTGATATGTTTGTAGAACCATGTACTTGAATAAATTATACCTAAAAGTATCTTCTGCCTGAATGGTCTTCAAAACAGTCACAAGTTTTATGTAGCAGACCATTATCAGAAACAAAATATAAAACCGCTTTTCAAGACATATTTTAACCAGGCTCTAGACATGCGTAACATTTCTCTATTGCGTCCAAAAAAAAAGACGAATTTGAAAAATGTGCTGGTTTCAAGATAGGAAGTGTTTGCGAAACAGAATATACGGCACATCAAAATAGAAAAAGGGAAGCTAGACAGGAGAAGGACAAAGAAGAAGAAGCTTATGTTTTCACTGTAGACTTGCAGGCCGTTTTGTTGGCACCAAAATCGAAGGTGAGTACTTTGTACTACAGAACAAAACTACAAGTTCACAACTTATGCTTCTATAATTTAATCAATCGTGACGGTTTCTGTTTCCTCTGGAATAAAACTGAAGGTGGTTTAAATGCAGAAGAATTTGCTTCAATTTGGGTATATTTTCTAAAAGAATCAGTTATACCAAGTGCTCTACATGACGGCGCCAAAATAATTTTATACACTGATTGCTGCAGCAACCAGAATCGTAGTGCCGTTATGACAAATGCTTTACTAAATTTAGCTCTCACTAATAATATCACTATTAAACAAAAATATTTGGAACCTGGCCATACTCAAATGGAAGCAGATAGTATGCATTCTACAATTGAAAAGCTGTACGTGAGAAAGTCCCCAAATCAACATGCCAGCGAAATACGTCCAGCACTGTAAGATGTCTCGAAAAAATCCGAAACCATATAATGTTAAATATTTGGAACATACATTTTTCAAAAGTTTTAATGACGTAATAACTTACAAGACGATTCGACCTGGGCGAGTTAAGGGTGATTTAAAGGTGACAGATAGTTAAGGGTGATTTAAAGGTGACAGATATTAAAGCCCTAAAATATACACCTCAATGCGATATTTTTTACAACGAGCAATTTAGTAATCATTGGAATAATTTGCCACAGAGAAAATTTAATATTATCCACAAACAATTCGATGACTTGATACAAGTGGATTAAAATAGATTGCCCATAACAACCCGAAAATATAATGATTTGCAGTCTATTAAACGCACTTTGCCAGCCGATTACCATGTTTACTATGATAGTATACCTCATCTGTAAAATTTATTGAATTACATTAAACATACAAATATGATTGTGTTTTTATTCTTAGACACCTACTTACATTTTACACAATATAATGATGGTATAGTGCACAGAAGTGGTAAGTACAAAAATAGTAATTTTCCAGGAGAAGGATTTGAAAGTTTGATGTTGTGTAGGAAATGCGTTAACAAGTTTAGAGCTGCCGCAATATTCTTTAATTATTAAATAGTTACTTAAGTTCATAAACAATAATATAAACACATTTAAAATATTAGCAATATTCTTCTATGTCCAAATATTTAATAAGCAGTATGTACTTACCACGTCAGTCGTTCACTCAGTGGTACTTACCACATTTTGGCAGTAAAATTGAAAGGGTTGATAAGGAAAAAATACCGGTAAAAGTCCTTTTTTTAGCCTGACTTATAGGACGCTTGTTTGGATAAGCGTGTTGTAATGTTACTGACTCCCATTGTGTTACCTGGGAATAAAAAAGTTATTTTTGATCAACTGACAAATTAATCTCATACAATTATTATTTTTACCTGTGCATTCCTCTTCTGACTGATATTGATTTCCAGAAATTGTTCGTCTGAAAGTGTATATCTGTAAAGAATCGAGTAGGGTTTCTCCTTTACAAAGCCAAATCATTTAATTTTAAGCCAGTTAACGGAATCACCTGCAGTATTTTTAGTAGTATTGTGTAGCGTTTGCTTTGACAGAAAGTGTAGGTCATAAATCTCCTTATATGTCAATGTTTAAACAAATACGGTCTAGAATTTATTCTTGCAGCAGATATAAGTAACGCCCATTCTCTAGTTGTATAAATTTTCTTGTGTTTCCGTGCTCTTTCAATAGTTGCGTAAAGCATCTGCTTTTAATTAGGAATGCCTTATTCCATAAATTTGAAATCTATTGTCTCTAGGTGGTTAAAGTGATTCTCTGCATACAACATGGCTGCGGAAACATGTTTGTTTCTGTTTTGCCCTTTACAGGTATCGGAGAAAGAGGAAAAGTAAGTAACCGTCTCTGGTAGCATTGACAGATATTTTAAAAGACAAATTCCAATTTCGTTGCTTCCTTTTTTCCATTGATCTCATCCCAAACGAAGCAATATCCATCTTTACTGTGGTTTTCGAAAAGTGTGAAGTTATATGCAGTTAATTTCCTCTTATAGTATATTTGGGATTCTGCTGCATGCAGTGTACTAAGTACATTTTGGAGATCAAACGATACTGATCAAAATGTCTGTCCCGAGTCTTTTATAGCTTTCGTCTTATCCGCTGCTTTTATGTCCATAGCAGATTTTTCCCAGTATTTATGTGCGGCGGCTTTCATTTGTTGAGTTTTATCAGAATTGCCACGATAAACATTGCATTTAACGTACTGATCCTTCTTAGGTGCATAAAAAGTAAGTTGAGGATCATACGAAATAAACATTGATTTATACACGTAATAGGACACCGCTGCACCCACATTTTGTTCTTGATATAAACGATGGATTATACTAATCTTTAAATCCGATGATAAGTATAATTTTTTCGTGTCCTGACGGCAATAATGAGGTTCCAATCGGGAAACAGAATCGATATGTGCCTTAATTTGAGCGATACTATGGACATATGTACTATTTGCAGGTATTTTGCCAGTCCTTTCATCTACGCTAATGTAGTTTCCTGCGGCAGATAATATATGAAAGTCGTCAATAATGCGGTGACTAATTGCTAATGTCTTGCATATAAACTTCATACACACTCGAATCAGTTTTCCCCCACAAGTTTTAAAATGGTACTTGTAAAAATGTTGCTTCGGTTTGGTAGCTTGAGTCCGTCGATGTACAACAACGCTGGTTGTTAACAGTGAAGACAACATTTGTTTCTGTTTTTGCGTGTCTCCCAGAGCCCAGTACTCAGCACATATAGCAATACGTTGCTTCTCAGTGAAATTATATGCACATTTAAATCTTCTTCTTCTTCTACTACTTTTTGTAGATCTTTCGATCTGTTTAATTCTGAAGCTGCCTCTGGTTAATTTCTTGGGAGGTAGATTGCCAACTATCCCTCCATCTTTTAGGTGGTCTTCCGGGGGGTCTTGAACCGGGCGGATTGTTTTCTAGGGCAATTTTTGGGAGTCTATTCTCATCCATTCGTCTTACATGGTTGTACCACATCCTCTTGCGCTGCCTTCCCCATCTTACAATATCTTGATATTTGCACTGCTCTCTAATGTTTGTATTTCTCGCTCTGTCTCTTCTTGTTTTCCCCATTATTGTTCTTAGGGTTTTCATTTCGGCAACCCTTAGCATCTGTTTCGTTTTGTTAGTATCTTCGCGCACTTCTATGCCATATGTCATGATCGGTCGTATGCAAGTCTTATAGATTCTAATTTTACTATATGTGCGCATATACGGATTTGACCAGACTATCTCCCGCAGACATCCTGACAGTGCAGATGCTTTGTTGATCTGACTCCTCAGGTCCTTTACTGGGTCGTGGGTGCTTGATATATATATATTATATATATATATATATATATAATATATATATATATATATATATATATATATATATATATATATATGCCCAGATATCTGAATTGCATCACCTGTTCTATGGAGTTGTCCTCAACCACTAACTTACATCTGAGCGGATCTTTTGCTATTGTCATACATTTAGTTTTGTTGGTAGAGATGTTCATATTTAGTAGTCGGCTTGTTTGAAATAACTGAAAGAGCTGCCTTTGGAGATCATCTTCTGATTCGGCAGTAATTGCTGCATCGTCTGCGTAACATACCATACCAATTCTTTTGTTGCCCATTCTATATCCGAGATTAAGAGATGTTACTTTGTTGATAATTTTGCCCATGAGAAGATTAAACAAGAAGGGGCTTAAACTGTCGCCGTGTCTAATTCCTCCCGGTGTTGGAATATTTTCAGTGAATTCGTCTCCTGCTCTAACTTTGGTTACGTTGTTGTTATTTAGTTTATGGAGTATCTTTGTTATACTGGTCGGTGTTTCATTTTCTATTAATATATTTAGAATGTCTCCCAGGAGAACTCTGTCAAATGCCTTCGTCAAATCAATGAAGCAAATATACGCTGGCATGCCGAACTCTATAGCTTTTTCTTTTATTTGTTTTATTATAAATACTGCGTCTGTTATAGACCGCCCTTTTGTAAAACCTTGTTGTTCTTCAGCATTAGTGATTTGCCTTTCCAATTTGTCCTTGAGAATAACCGTGAAAAGTTTCATTGTTGTATTTAAGAGGGTTATTCCTCTATAGTTTTGTGGGCAGGTTTTTTGTCCTTTTTTAAATATGGGGATTGTGATACTATTATACTCTGGTGGTTATGGCTATATATACTTTATCCTCTGGTGTTTCTGTTTTGTTTAATATGTTGTTAAATAGTTGTGCCAGTTTACTTGCAAGTTCCGGGCCTCCATATTTTAAAAGTTCATTGGGTATACCATCCGTTCCCGGTGATTTTCTGTTTTTTAGCTTTTTGATCTTTGCTTCTACTTCTTCGTCATTGATTGTAGCACTCACATCTGTTTCGCCTTCGTTTATATTCAGCGTTTCTTCAGCATCATATAGCTCTTTAAAATGCTGTTGCCATGTCTCTATAGGTACTCCTTTGGTCTGCACGAACTCGTTAACTGGTTTTTTCCTGTTGCGGAGCATTTTCCATACTTTCTTTTGAGCACCATATAGGTCGTAGTCCATGTCGCAAGTGAATTTGGCCCAATGTTCTCTTTTGATTAATTTTATTCTGGCGTTTACTCGTTTCTTATTTGGACATATTCTGCATGAGCTTCTTCCGATTGCGTGCTTTTATATCTCAGGTAGCATTTGCGTTTTATTTCAGAGAGTTCTTTTACCTCTTGGCAAAACCACGGTTTGGTGTGGTTTGTCGCTCTCGTGTTAATTTTCCGCTTTCCAATTGCTTCTTCTGCTGCTTCGTTGATGCATTTCTTAATTTTTTGCCAAGTATCTTCTACTTCCCATTCGGGTTTTAAGTCGATCTCTTTTAGTTTGCTGGTAATCCTGTTCTCATAAAGCAGTTTTGTACTATCTGTTGCTAGCGACTCTATATTATGTTTTTCGATGAACATTGGGGGTTTTCTGTTTCGTTGCGGACGTTCTAGTAGCATCTTGCATAAAACAAGGTTATGATCAGTCCCCAGGTTAGCAGATGTTAGTGCTCTGACATCAAGTACTTTTGACGGAGTTATCGCTCGATTTGTGATTATAAAATCTATCATTGATCGCTGGCCTCGATTATTGTTAAAAGTGTATTTATGTTGGTCTTTATGAAGAAAGTATGTATTGTTGATTCTCATTTCATTTCTAGCGCAAAAGTCTTAGTGCTTCGCCGTTTTCATTTATTTCTTCGTTGTACTTTTGTTTTATACCTGGTATGACAACGTTTCCGATCCGTGCATTAAGATCCCCGAGTACGATAATTTTGTGTTTCGTATTTATGTTATCTACGACGTTTTGTAGTTGCTGATAGAAATTTTCAGTTTCTGCTGTGGGCTTAGATATGTCTGGGGCATACGTGCTTATCAGGTGTGTTGTGATGTTACGCATTTTTATAGAGATTTTTAATAATCTATCGTTGATGTATTCGATATCTTCGATGTTTTGCGTGTATTTATCGTGCAGCAAAATTCCAACTCTTGAATGCGCTCTTTCTTGTTTAGCTTTCCCACCGTATATGAGTATAAATTCTCCGTATTTTGATGTTCCTTGGCCTTTTTTCTTTGTTTCGGAGATTCCGCAGATGTCAATATTGTGTTTCTTCATTTCTATTATGATCTCCTGGTCTCTTCCGTTCCACGACGTAATGTTCCAGCACGCGATTCGTGTGATGGGGTCTTTAGGTTTTCGTTTACCAATTCGTTTTTCCATTGTCATAGCGTGTGTCGTCATCTGATATTTCCGTCCGGTATCCGAGGCTGAATTTTCAGTTCTGTGAGCCAATATGGGTTTCTTTACCCCAGGTAGGTGGCTAGCCTTGCCATGGGGACCCTCCTCGTTTATCCGGGCTTGAGACCGGCAGTGTCATCCGATGAGCTACTCAATCCACCCATCAGACAATCCAGGCGGAGTTGTCTATTTAAATGACATTTAAATCTAAAATACTAAAACGTGAATTTTGAAATCTTGCTGAAATCTACATTTTCCGGTCTCTTCTGTCCAATAGCTTTTCCTGATCTATTTATGTAAGCCTCTCCCACACGGCACTTTTTTATATATTCCCGTTTCCATAATGTAGGCATTGATTTTCTACACTGAGTCTTTTTGAGCGGTTCTATGTTTTCTTGAACTATTGTTTGATTTCCTAAAAGATAAAAACTCGGGTAAAAAAAATAACGCCGAATTAACACATTTTATTAAAAATAATGAGTGGTAAAATTGTAAAAAGTCATCACTCCACAGAATAAAGCTTAGAGATCAACACTTTATTATAGTTTTACACACATTTAGCTTACCATTGGCCATATTGTCAGATTCATCGCTTTCCTTTGAGCTATCGCTTGGTTTATACAAATCCGAAGAACCATAACTAAAATTTACTTCATCAGTGTTTTCACCTGTATAATAGAATTCACAAATTAAAATCCAAATGCTGTGTAAAATAGCAATTCTTACAAATAATGTTGAAATTTAATATAATTTTCACAATATGGCAACAGCGCGCACTGTATTAAAAATAAAATTACAAAGCAACTTTAGCAAGTAGTAGGTTCTCTAACTAAAAATTTACCGTCTTGATCGGTTATATCACGATTGTCTACTAAACTTTCCTGATTACATGGCAATTCATTAGTTGAAGGTATTGATATTGTTTCAGTATTTTCTACAACAATTACAATTATTAAATTTTAAACTTACCTCACAATTCACTAAATACCTTACCTTATTTGGATTGGATAAAAAGATTAACCATTGCTCAGCCACCTGATCCTATTTTGGAAATAATCACTTTCGTTCTTTTTTATACAAAATCACAATAAATGTCTTCGATTGACCTACTACAATGTTTGCTTCCTAAGAACGTCTACACAAGAATTAATCAGTTGTCACTTTTACTTGCATGGCGTTGTCAATTTGTATACTAGCAAAAGCTATATGTGTACTTACCACAGTCGTGCTCGCTAGAAATGGATTTCTTAGTATCACAAATGGGATAAGTATCCATAACACAATTGTGATTTACAATATATTCGGACTTACAGCACTTACCACATAAAGACAGTTTGAATTTCTGAAAATATTATTGATACACCTACCACATTTGTGCACAACATACTTTACCTTAAGCTAATAATTACTGTGCACTTAACCCCGAAATGGCCAAAAATGTACTTACCACTTCTGTGCACTATACCATCGATAATATACACAAAATAATACAAATTAACAGTTCAGATAAACTATAGAGTGTTACATCGGATGCTGCTAACTCCCTTACATTTGATAAGTTGTGGTTAAGAAATCCTGCTATCTCTACTTTTTTTAAATAAATAAACAGTGCATCACTTATTCTTATGTTAATATAATTCTAAAATTAAGTCCTTTTGCATATTCGTTATGAAATGGATTAATTATTTCCTAGAATCTACTTAACTTGTTTTATTAAGTGTTAACTGGCTCCTGTAAAGTTAGGTCAAATGGAGATAGCAGGTTTACACTTTTCACTGACGATATCAAATAATTTTCTTGCAATTCGATCTTTATTGTATCTGTATACAAAATAGACATAATTGGTAGATAAGCAGCCAAGCTTGAAATAGGGTTGAAGAGTCACATTATAGAGGAAATATAGAGCAAGCGAAACAGAAGCTGACAACAAATTGGTAGATACAAAGCGATAAACACGTATTTGTGTCGCTGGGAGAACAAATCAAAATAACTTTTGTTTTTGGTAAAATTTTATAATTAAAAATTGATATAGTGCACAGGTAAAGTATGTGGTATTGAATAGTGTAAAAATTGTGTGATCTGAATATACTGTAAGTATTAAAATAACAGAAATTATTTATTGAATTAAGGTTAAATTGATAGCAAAGCCATTTATATCGTAAATAAAAACTTACTCTTAACTCAGGCGATAAAATCAGTGAACAATCATGCGGAAACCTTGCAGAATCGGACTTGAAATTTTATAAATGTTTCTAATTTTTATATAATTTATTATAAAATTGTGATAAAGTTCACGTATTTCACACTTAAATAGAGCAACAATTTGTTTTATATCAATTAATATCATAATAGAACTGACTATCGACTATAGAACTTAGATAATTTTTTGTTTTTTAATTTATTTTGTCAACTCTTTAAACTTATACTCAATTATTGCTTGAGAACTTCTAGAGCTTCCGAGGGGTCGACTGGAAAACTAGAGCTTATCGCTTGCTATAATAAAGTAAATACGATATAAATAGGAAAGTAGAAGAAAAAGCATCTAAAGAAGGAAAAATGGATATCGACGATGATTATACTTCAGAGGACAGCAAAAAGAGAAGTCGAAAGGAAAATAAAGGGGATATTTTCAACAAGAGCAAGAAAATCACCAGAACCCCTCTCAAGCAACAGAAAGATGAGAGTAAAATTGATCAGCTTTTAAAAATGATGCAAAATTTAACGGAACAAACAAAATACCTAACCGAAGAGTTATAGAAACAAAAGAAGAACAACGAGAATAAAAAAATGAAATCCGCGAATTGAAAGAAGAAATAAATGGATTCAAACACAGTAACCAACAGCTAAAGAAAGAAAATAACGAAATGAAACAGGAACTAAATATAGTAAAGATGAAGATAGAACAGCTCGAGAAAGAAAGAAAAGCTAACGATGTTATAGTCCAAGCACTGTCGATAGATACAAATGATTCAATTGAACTTAACAAGAGCATGACTAATTTTATGGAAAAAGAATTAGGCATACAAGTAAAAATTGAAGAATCTTACAAACTAAGTGCAAAAACATGTCTTATAAAAACAAAAGACAGAAATGAAAAAATAAAAATTATGCGGAATAAAAACAAACTAAGATCAACGAAGCCAGAAATATACATTAATATTGATCTAACGCACGAAGAGATGAAGATACAACAGGAAATACGGAAAATTGGAAAATTAGAAAAACTTAAAAGTAAGAATATTCGAGTTGGCTATCAAAAATTAAATATTGACGGAAACATAAGGAAATGGAATAAAGAAAGAAAAAGAGTTGGAAAAATATAACCAAGGGACGTTAAAAAACTGATACAACAAGAAATATCGGATATCTAACAAGAAACGAAATACGAAATGGCAAAGAAAAAGGATATAAACTCTGAAAAAAAAGTAATGAAACATACGTACATAAAAAAAACATAACAAAAAAAAATAAAAAAACACGAGCAAGTAAAAATAAGTACGTGGAACATCAGAACAATGCTTGAACCTGGAAAAATGCAAGAGATTGTCTCAGAGCTGGAAAGATACGGAATTGATATTGCAGTAATTCAAGAAATTAGATGGTCAGGTCAAGGAGAAATAAATAAAAAAAATTACACATTACACTACTCTGGGCATGAAAACAATGTCAATATGGAGTTGCATTCATAACTACGGGAAAAATACAAAATATTATGCAATTTAAACATATAAATGAGCACATGGCATACCTGAGAATTAACGCAAAAACCATTTAATATATCCTTCATAAACGTATATGCACCAACTGAAAGTGCTGTAGAAGAGGAAAAAGGTAAGATGAGAAACTGGAACAAGAAATTGAGTCTTTACCCAAAGAAGACACAATTCTGGTAATGGGAGATTTTAACGCCCAGATAGGCAAGGACTACATTAACCAAGTTGCAGGTAAATACACATTACATGAAAAAACAAATGATAATGGTCAAAGATTATGCAACTTAGCAACTAGCACCAATATGATTGTCGGTAGTACAAAATTTGCACACCCTGTATACCACAAAGTAACATGGATCTCACCAGACCAAAAAATATGGTCCCAAATAGACCATATACTGGTCACAAAGAGAAAGCACAAAGAGAAACCAAACATCGATAACAGACGTAAGAACATACAGAGGTGCACATGCAGACACAGACCATTTCATGGTTATGCAACGTTAAGACAAAAAGTCAAAAGAACTCTAAAAAACAAGATAACAAAGGACAAATGGTACATAGAAAAACTAAATGCTACAGATAGAAGAATTAAATATGCAGAGGATGTTGAAACAGAATGGAGAAATATAAACATATGTATAAATGAAACACTTCTGAACATGGTAGGTGATAGAGAGGAAAGAACAAAAAAGAAGAATGGTTAATAATCAAGAACCTGCCATAACAGTGTTAAAAAAGAAGATAGAAATAAGACAAAAGTGGATCATAGCAAATAGACAAGAATTATAAAGAAAGAAGATAATAAATGAAATAGAAAAAGAAAATAAAAACAGAAACACAAAAGCATTTTATAAGAAAATTAGCGAGCAGAAACAAACCTTTAAAGAAAGATACAAAGCCATATGCACAAGCCATAAGAGTACGATAAAAGATATGCCCGAAAATGGTACAAAATACAAAAATTATCACAGTCCATAAAAAAGGAAGACGCAACAAATGTGTAATAATTAATAGAGGACTACCATAATTAAAGACAGCGTAAAAAAAATCTTCAACCTTAATAACACATAGACTGGCCAAGCGACTACAAATATCAGTATAGTATCAATGCGGATTTATTGGTGTACCGTCCAGGAGATTTATTATCTGCAACTCGAGTTTAATCTTGCCCGGAATTATATAGTCAGTAAAATCAACAAACAAGGTACACTTAAAACTAGAGAGGGACAATAATAGCATAATGCCGCCGATATTGTGTTAATAACTAAGAACAGAAAAATAATGAAAAAGTATGTTTAAAAGGAATTGGTAGCAGAAGGAAAGTAATGGGCTAAGTAATAAATCAAGAATAAACAAAAATAATGAGATTTGACAAAAAAATATGAAAACAAAAAGACTAGACTGGGAGAATATATATTTGAAAGAAGTAGATAAGTAAAGTAATTGGGAATATTATTAACAAACAATGAAAAGGAAACAGAAATAAAGAAATGATAATTACAGCAAATTTGTATTATTTGGGTTAAAATATATTAAAAATTTATTTTATTTTCCTAAAAAATAAATTACTGACAAGAAATCAAAAATGCGAAGATATATAAAACAAAATAATTCGAACCGACATATGAAGTATGCTGCCAAAACCCTTAGCATAACAAAAAAACACCTTAGAATAACTAGAAAGGAAAATACTAAGACTAATATTAGGACCAATAAAAATTAATGAAAACCAATATAGACAAAGAACGAATCATGAACTACTAACACTAAATTAAAGATGATATAGTTTGTAAACCAAAACAGCAAAGAGGGCAAAATGGCTAGACTTATATGAAAATCAAACCATCTACGACAATATTTTTTAATATTAGGAATGGACACCATCTGTAAAAGTAGACCGTGGAAGACCAAGATCTACATATTTTCCTGAAGAAATGTCTTCAAGAAGTAACAAATGATGTAGGTCTGCATAAAGGAACAACCCACATTTTGGCAGTTTTGAGATAATGAATTTTCGATTATAAAAATTATAGTGTTCTAAAAAATGCAAATAGTAACCCTAACCTATTTATTGTGCAAGTTCACAGCCATCTGTGGGTATACCCTATGCCATACAGTAAAACGCGGTTACAGAATTCCCATAAAGGAACCAAATTCTAACTAAAGTAAAGTAAAGTAAAAAGTAAAAACTAACACAAAAAGAAAACAAAGATTATGTATGAAAAGTATTAAAAGCGTGCAAAATAAATTTGTTTAGATTAAGTAAAAATTTGAAACTAACCTCAATACTTTAGGAACCACCATTGACGGTGGATAATCTTTTAACAAGATTCCGGGTTGATTTTTCAGAAGACACCGATTATAGCATTGCAGATGCGAATTATGTATCCGTCTCATCAGATACAGAAGATGAAATGCCCCGTTGAAGAATGTAAGTTAGATGCATGTCGAAGTAAAAATGAACTTCTATCGTCGTTAAAGCTTCATATCAAAGGCTTTTGAATTTGCGGTTCTCCTAATTTGCTATCAGAGAGGTCTCTCGACTTCTTGTTATTTTCATATAAGATGTCTCTGCTAGCGTACCGCTGCAGCCTTTTATTTATTGATATTAAGACCAAATACTTGACTGCATTTCATTTCATTATAAACCTTACACAAGTGCTCCCTGAGGATGGGTTGAATAACCCGAAACACGTGTCGGGCAAGAATGAAGATATTATTAAAGAGATAATTCGAAAGCTAGAAGAAGACAATTGATTAAGTTAAATGAATTAATTAAGTTAAAATACATGTATAGATAAATTATTACTACAGTAATATAGTGACAGTTTTGAACTTAATTCAGTGAAATACGCATTCAATAAATACAACCCCAAGATCCAGTATATTTCAAAGTACATTAATTATGGAAATTGCAAGGAGTATAAATATATATTTATATGGTGAGAGTGAGATTAAATAATAAGGCACATATTAACATAGTTGGATAACAATGCTTAGGTAAGAAGATATCGAGTGGTGATAATGACCTTTAATTTTGGAAAAACTTAGGCGTTCAGTGAAAGAATTTACCAAATTTTTGTAATAATTTAATAAATTAGTAAGAATTTCAAATTTTAAATAGATTGTTTTAATTGATCATTGCTTATATTTATATTAGAGAGATAGGTTTTGTTTCCATAATATTTATAATAAAGATAATTTAAAAAAGTACTACAAACTAATTCTTTGATAACCGCGATAAAAACCCTATACTTACATAAATCTCTCAAATTTACTCATTGCTCATACAACAACAACACATCATAACATATATAATATATCTAGCCACATTGGGTATTTTTATTTTTGACATATGCAAAAATAAAATTTGTCTAAGAAAAATTTAAATATTTTTGTTAGTAACAAAAAAGAAGAAATATTTTATACACCATTGATAGATGCCTGAAAAATGTAACAATAACTGAAAAATTCAAAAATGTGATATTTAAATATAATAAAAATTATAATTGTAACACAATTGAAAGCTCGAGTACAAATAGCCAACAAATAGTCCCCTTTTAGTTTGACTCCAAACCCATCCATAACAGTTAAATATATATTATATATATATATATATATATATATATATATATATATAATATATAATATATATAAAGAAAAGAAATTTACTCTTGCAGATAATTAAAATATGTAAACTCTTAAATATTGGGAAACTGCAAAAAACTCTAATGTGTATCAATTAATTTCACCTAACGTTTTCGCCAAAGAGAATTTGGCTTCTTCAGGGCTGAAAGAGAATAAATTATAATAGCTACCATATATATCTAATAAAAAACTTTTACCTTACCGTGAAATTTAGAAATGGTCGAGTTTATGATGTAAAAAAACTTTAGCTAGTTAACAACATAGTGGTGTTTTTTTTGTTACTATATGTGCACAAAAAATTTATTTGTTAACTTTGGGAAATGTATGGTAGCTTGAAACAGAAGAACGCAAAGGTTTATTACCAAAGGACAATCGAAAAACGCAATGTAACTACATTTAAAGGAAGTATTCTTATGAAATGTCGAATTGTCGAAAATATAGTTATTGCCGACATCAAAGAATTACTATTCTTGAATTGTCGGCAGCATAATTATAATTTATTCTCTTTCAGCCCTGAGAATCCAAATTCCCTCTTTGGGCGAAAACTGTTAGTGAAATAATTATACACATTAGAGTTTTTTATTGCAGATTTCCCCAATTCCCCAATATTTAAGAGTTTTTTTTTATTTTTATACAATATATATATATATATATATAATATATATTTATAATATATAAAATATATATAATATATGACATAACTATTTTATCTACAAGGACCAGAGGTACAAACAAGTTGAAGGGGCACCGATAGGTTCACCACTGTCACCCGTAATAGCCAACCTTTTTATGGAAGAGATAGAATCAAAAGCAATAGAAACAGCAGAGCATAAACCCAAACTGTGGCTTAGGTATGTTGATGACACATTTATTATCTGGACGCATGGAGAAGATAAACTTAACGAATTCCTACAACACATTAATAATATCCATCCAAAAATACAGTTTATCATGGAACGGGAGAATGACCAACAACAACTTCTATTCCTAGATGTGTTAGTTATTAAGAAAGAGGAAATAGGACACACCATCCAATGGCACTACAGCCCAAGCCGGGCCTTGGGCTCCTTCATTAAACCTCTCCATACATCTCTATTTACTGCTGTTCTTTTCCATGAACGCGTTTTTAGGAGATTTTTGGCATCCTCATCTACCTCGTCTTCCATCTCTTTTTTGGTCTTCCAACAGGTCTTTTTCCTTGCATTCTTGCGTTTAGTAATTTTCTGGGGATTCTGTTCTCATGCATGCGGGCCACATGCCCTGCCCATCGTAATCTCTGCAGTCTAGTGTATTGTGCTAGTGTTGGTTCAGTGTATTGTTCGTATATTTCGTTATTATATCTAATTCGCCAGTTGTTATTTTCCTTTATTGGACCCAGTATTCTACGCAATATTTTTCTTTCGAACACGTCTAATGCATTGGTAGATTTCTGTGTTATAACCCATGTTTCACACCCATAACTTACTATTGGTCGGATTATTGTTTTATATACCCGGAGTTTTGATTTCCGGTGTACGTCTCGCGATTTGAATATGTGGCCCATCGCGAAATAGGCTTTGTTTGCCAGCATAAGCCTTCTATTTATTTCCGGTTCTTCTTCATTATTTTCGACCAGATCCATTCCTAAATACGTGAATCTATTCACGTATTCTATATCGTCTATAAATTGTTGTTGCGCCTGTCTATTTGATCTGGTTTGTATGAGTAGTTTTGTTTTATTTGTATTTATTGTTAGCCCTACAACTTCTGAGCTCTGTTTCAACTGAACGTAGGTTTCTTCTGCCGCAGTCTTTGTTCTGCTCATTATGTTTATGTCATCTGCGTATGCTGCTAATTGGGTAGATTTGTTTGTAAGTATGTTATTTCTGCTCACCGTCAACCGTCTAATTACATATTCAAGAACAAGATTAAAAAGTGTTGGAGCCAGTCCGTCACCTTGTTTCAGTCCTTGCGTTGTCATAAACGCATCAGTGATCTGTCCTTGAATACATACATGTGCTTCTGTTTCTGTCATTGTCATTTGCACTAGTCTTATTAATTTTGATGGTATGCCAAATTCTTGTAATATATTAGGTAGTATTGTTCTATCTATTGAATCATAGGCTTGCTTGAAATCTACAAAGAGATTGTAGACGTCTATGTCATATTCCCATGCTTTGGCTAGTATTTGTTTAACTGTAAATAGTTGGTCAATAGTAGATCTATTTTGCCTGAACCCTGCTTGATATTCCCCGATAATTTTTTCAGTGAGGGGTTGAAGTCTTCGATTAAGAATGATTGTGAGTATTTTGTATCCCGAACAAAGTAAAGAGATGCCTCTATAATTCTGGCATAACAGTTTGTCTCCTTTTTTATGAATAGGGCAGATTATACTTTTCTTCCATTGTTGTGGGATTTTTTCTTCTCTCCATATTTCTTGTATAAGCTTTTACATCTGTTCTGTCAAATTTGTTCCTCCCTGCTTGAACAGTTCTGCCGGTATCTTATCTATTCCCGGCGCTTTATGGCTTTTTTGCATTTGGATTGCTGTTCGAACCTCCTCTAGCGTTGGAGGTCTAGCCAATTCATTATCTTCTCCATCTTCCTACAGCTCCTGTTGTTGACCTTCCTGTTCTACCTGCTGCTGCCGCTGTTGTAGTGGTGTTTGTGCCCTTTCGTTTAATAATTCCTTAAAATACATCATCCAGGTTCTCTTAATTTCTACCATATCGCTAATTATTTCCCCATTCTTATTTTTGCATAGGCTAGTCTTCGGTTTGTAACCCTGTCTTAAATGTTTGATAAGTTGGTATGCACTGCGTGTTTCGTTTTCCTTGAACGCCCTCTCTATGTTTAGTATCCGGTTGTTTTCGTACCGTCTCTTTTTCTGTCTGCATAGTTTATCAGCTCTTCGTCTTTTATTCTCAAATTCTGTCCTTCTCTCTCTAGTCCGTCTGAGTATGAAATGTGCTTCATTTCTTTCGTGAATAGCTTGTTTGCATTCCTCATCGAACCACTGTTCTTCTCTCCGTTGAGTGTTTGTTCCAAGAACTTCTTGTGCCGTGTTTAGTATGATAGTGCTTATGGTGTTCCAATGATTTTCTATTGTGAATTCTTCTATGTTTTCTTCTAGTAATTTTTCACTCACTGTTCTCTCAAATCTTTCTTGCACCTCAGAGACTTTTAGGTTATCTAAGTTTAGTTTTTCTTGTTTCGGATATTTTTCCTTTGCTTGTCGACTGATTTTACATCTGAACCGTATCTGTACTAGTAGATGGTCGGAGTCACAGCTTGCTCCACGCCTACTTTTTACATCTAATATACTTGTGGCCATTCTTCTTTCAACCAGTACGTGGTCTATTTGATTGACTGTGTTTCCGTCAGGTGATATCCAAGTGCCCTTATGTATGTCCCGATGTGGGAAGCAGGTCGAACTGATAACCATATTCTTTCCAGCTGCGAAGTCTATTAGAAACTGACCATTCTCATTTGTCTCTCTATGCAGACTATGTTTCCCTATTACCCCTATGTATTCTTCTTCTTTTCCGATTTTGGCGTTTGTGTCACCTATCACCATTTTAATGTCGTTTCCTGGTATTGAGTCATAGATTCGTTCTAGATCTTGATAAAAAGCTACCTTAGTGTCTTCTTCCTGTTCATTTGTAGGGCAGTGTACATTTATAAAGGTTACGTTAAAGAAATGAGTTTTTATCCTAAGCTTGCAGATTCTTTCTTCCAAATAGGACACACAGTATACCGAAAACCAACTCATACTGACAGATACTTACACGCAGACTCACACCATCATCCTGCACAATTAAATTCGGTAATAAAAACCTTAATAACAAGATCTGAAAAACTGGCAGATAAGGAACATAAGAACGAAGAAATGCAAAAAGTCAAAACATCTCTAAGAAAAAATGGCTTCTCCATGTCTACGATGAAAAAGGCACAGAAATCTCGAAACGAAATCAAAGATTCAGAAGAAGAAGAAAAACTAGTCGGAAAAACTATCCTGTCGTATATAAAGGGTACGACAGACAAAATCAGCAGAGTGCTACGAAAAAACAAAATAGAAACTATTTTTAACACCGACAAAAAAATCGCAACCATATTACCATCGGCAAAAACAAAAGTTGCATTGGAAAATCAAGGTGTATACAGAATTCCGTGTGAGGACTGCGATAAATCGTACATCGGGCAGACAAATCGAAGGATACAAGTCAGACGCGAAAGAACATCGAAACGCCATCGAAAGAAAAGGAAAAACTTCATCTCTAGCATAGCATGCCATACACACAGGACACAAGATAAACTTAAATGGAACAACAATGCTAGCCAACATCGAAAATAAGGCCAAACGTGTAATCAGGGAAGCCATAGAGATCGAAAAACATCCGAAAAATTTAAATACCAGAGATGATGCCCAAAGACTCCCAAATACGTGGAAATCAATTCTGCAGAAAAAAGTAGAAATTAAAATAGCGAAGAAGACCCCGCCCACGCTGCGCACAGGACCAATCACAAGAAGTGCTACAAGGTATTTAAACTCAACGTGCAGCGACCGAGCAATCAGTTCTCCTGAAACATTAAGACGAAGCAGAACTAATCTGACTTGACAATGGCAAGTGTGACCTTGCCGAAACGTCGTCAAAACAATGGTTTTTCTAAAAACCAAAACTATTTAATGCGGAGTCAAACCCGGAAAACAAATTAAATCATATATATAATATAATCATCATATAATCACATATATATATATAATATATATATATATATATATATATATATATATATTATATATATATATATATATATATAATTTCGGAACATAGGGATTATTAATACAATTAGTAAGATCCCCTGACCTGCAATTACTCAGTGTAAATTTCTATATAACGTCGCGATGTCTTATAATTAATTCATTTGTTCGACTGGACTCCTTCTCTAGTCGATATTTTTCGACTGCTGCGCACGTGCGCACCTTACCAAAAACAAACGATCATCGAATAATAAAATCTTGCATCTCGCCAAGCCGCTAGTATAAAACGGAATTCAGGAGAGGGTATATCTCAAAGCGCCAAAAATCTACAATATTACGTAGATATGGAATTAAAATATTATTTTATTAAAAGAAATTGTTATATTTTATTGCCATAATGGTATAAAAAAAGTAAATTTCTAAAAGTTAAAATAAAGTAGATTTCTAAAAATTAAAATAAAAACGAATTCCAAAAATAACATAATAATATTAAAAACAAAAATTCAACGTAATAGATGTTCAAATATTCCACCTCTCTCTGCGGAGCAATAACCAAATCTGTTGTACAAAGATAGTCTCATATCCCTGAGCAGTTCCGGTTTAATGCTTCCACAAAGATGAATTATTTTGTCCCTCAATTCCGCTAAATTTCGGGCTCTTTTAAAACCATGTCAATAAACACTTGTTTTTAAATATCCCCAAAGAAAAAAATCATTTGGGCATAAGTCTGGTGATCTGGGAGGCCACTTGATCGTACCACGAGAAGAAATTAATTTATTTTCAAAAATGGTTTCTAAATAATTTTGAAATGCTCGTGTATTGTGAGCAGGGCAGCCGTCTTGCTGAAACCAAATATCGTCAAAGTTGACAGGAAGTAATTGAACTGCTGGAATAATTTGATTTTGCAATAATTCTAAATATTTATTTCCCGTTAAATTACCATCACTAAAAAATGGACCGACGATATAATCCCCCAAAATACCTGTCCAAACATTAAGTTTTTGGGGATACTGTGTTCGTCCTGGAATACTCAAGTGTTTATTATGCCGAGACCAATATCGTACGACAGAAGGATTATGTTTCCCATCTAACGAAAATGTCGATTCATCGGTAAACAAAATGTTTTTTAAAAAATGTTCACTTTCATTTTGTTTATTCATCATCAGTTCACAAAATTCCATACGCTTGAAATTGTCCTCGGCTAATAACTCTTGAGTTGTTGAAACCTTAAAACAACGATAACCATTCCGTTTCAAAATATTCCTGACAGTCCTATCATTCATGTCAACTTCTTCGGCAATAGTTTTGCTTGAACAAGGATCACTAGTTTCAGCAACACTACAGACATCAATTTTTCTATTTTGCCCAACTTCGTTGATTATTTTCTCTAGTGGTAGATCCGTACATTTTTGACAGTTTTGTACACAACCAAACGATTAAAATTTTTTAATAATACGACTAATAGTTGATTCTGTCGGTATTGGCCTATCTTCATAGGCAAGTAAATAAATTTATAATATCACGGTACGAGTTGCCCCCAAAATACCATTAAAATGGTATTTTGGTGGGCAACTAAACAATTTAAAATTTGTACTTTTTCTTTGTTTGTATACATGGTTTATGGTTAAAAACACGCCATACGGTTACCTTCTACATGGAGGCCTCTCATATATATATTATTATATATATTATAATATTATAAATATATAATATAATATATATAATATATATGTATATATAATATAAGTTATATATATATATATATATATAAATATATATATATAATATATATATACCAGAAATCGAATTCACTACGAATATTGGCATGATAAACGCGCGGTTTGGAGTGCAATTTTAGATTCCCTTGCCGATTTATTCATCAAGCTGTTAATATATATATATATATATATATATATATATTATATATATATATATATATATATTATAGTATATATATATACCAGAAATCGAATTCACTACGAATATTGGCCATGATAAGCGGCGTTTGGAGTGCAATTTTAGATTCCCTTGCCGATTTATTCATCAAGCTGTTTGCTTCGCAAGTTTTAGGAAGCACGGTGGCTTATATTTGAATTCGATTTCGCCAGGTAGAAATCGTATGATTTCTCTTTTTGTTCTTAGATGGCGTAGTTACCTCTGTACATAGTTATTTTTAATAACTATAGTCTACGACGGGAAAATATTTTGGTTCGATACGGAGTAGTTGCTATACCGTACTGAGGAGACCTAAAGAGGTCTAAATACGTATATGCGGCTTGTAGCTGCTCTGTATCGAATCAAAATCTAATACCGTCATTGTGTTTCATTAACGAAATGTATAAAAAAGGATGCTAAGATAAAACACACTCTAGAATTTGTAAAATGTTTCAAAGATTGCAAAAATCTATTAAATAATGAACCTATACTTTAGTATCCAGATTTTGATAAAGATTTTACATTAACCAGTGATGCAAGTAATGTAGCAGAAGGAGCCGTATTATCTCAACTGGTAAATGGTCAAGACAAACCAGTAACTTATACCTCGAGAACATTAAACGAGTCCGAACTAAACTACAGTGTTATAGAAAAATAACTTCTTGCAATAGTATGGACAACTAAGTATTTTAGACCTTACCTATTTGGAAGACAGTTTAAAATTATGACAGACTACAAACCAAGGAAAGGAAAGTTTACTAAAACAGTGGCTTATGTCTTTAAAAGAACCAAAGTTACGATTAGTGAGATGACGTTTAAAATTAGAAGTATTTAATTACATAATCGAATACAACAAAGTACACATTATTTGGAGCGATGGCTGTTGCTATCAAAAAACGAAACATTTCCAAATGGAGGTAGACTAAGTACATAGTCTAATAGAACGACAGTTGAGACGCAGAAAGGAAATCTATCTCACTCCTGATTATTTGCGTATTATGAGAGAAGGAAGGTATACTCCCTCTCCTTTCAAGTAGTTGAATTGACGCACACAGATTTTTATAAGTTTGGGTCAAATTTTTATTCTAGCATAAAGCCCGACCGTAAAACAGGAGACCCAACGGTGAACGATATCTGCGCTCTCCAATACAATCCAGATGGAACAATTTTGTACAAACTGCAGTTCTCAGATCCTTGAGTAGACATGCCTCATCTTCAGCGTTTGATAATTACAATGATCAATTGTCTCACTCTTTACGAAGGCCCGTGTCCAATTGAGCGCACTAAGTATGCCCATTTACAAGAACTAAAAGAGTTTATTTCTGCAGATTGCAGATTATTTTATGAAAATTTGTTGCATAAATAAGTTTTAATTTTGCACTTACATAAAGAAATATTTTTGTATTTTATGCTTTATGCTTACCTTCTATTACTTAAGAAAATAAAACATTTAAATATCATACAATTAGGTCTCGGTTCTTTATTACAATACATATGTCAAAAAATGTAACCAAGCGGTAGCAAGTAAATTATCGTATGTCAATAAAACAGGTTTCTAAGCCCTAGTGAGTTGATCTGTTAATATAACATTAATATAATTCGGCAAAAGTATAGTTTCTCCCAAACAGCAGAACAAAAATAGGTTTACAATTCATATTATTTTTTTCATCTTAAAAATCGTCTATTTTGACATACGACATATTGGAGTAACGGCGAAGATATGATGAAAAATTTTTAATTATAGACTATTGAAAGCTAGATGTATAGTAGAAAACGCGTTTGGGATATTAGTAGATTTCAAACATTTGAGAAACCCATGGCTTGTTCTGTAACTACTGTTGATAATATAATTCGTACGGAATATACTCTACATAACTGGTTAAGGTTTACTTCTACACGGACGTATTCTGCCGTGTTAAGGTAAAAGGCAGTGAGTGACATTTTTGTCAAAAATGAGATATTAATGTATCCTAAATAGTAACTGCTCTTACTTATACAAAGGGTTTGGTGCACATTTATAGTCAACTTATACAAGAACTAGCAATGGCAAAAAGCAGTAACTAACAAAGTAACTCTCAATGTGATTATAACAGGCAGTATCCAACGTAATAACTAATTACTGTTGATTGCCTACACAGAGATCTGGATCATAATTGTTAATATGAATGTAAACGGCAGTATCTACTTAGTAAAGTAGATACTGATTTTCCTTCACATTTGTCACTTCTCAGATACTGCCATTTGCGTAAATATCACTTGATTAACCATCCGTTAAAATAAAGACATGACATCTCGCAGAACGTGTAATTTGCAGTTTCTTACCGTACTTAGATTTGCTTAGTCTACTAACCAAAACTATTCAAATAACATGTTCATCTCACGGGGTAAATATTTGGTGTCCTTAATAACATAAGCAGAAGCATCAGCTCAAGATGATAGGTATATTTATGTTTTTAAAATTTACGCTTTTTTGTTATAAACGAGTAATATGTCTACACCACTTTTTGCTATAGTATTAATTTTTCATCACATATCCCCCGATATCTGGCACTAAAATATCAGTATTTCTGTAAAAACGACATATGTCCTATTCGTTTCTTTTAAAAACTACACAGGTACTAATGTTGTTTTTAAAAGAAACTACGCCGAGAGAACAGCCCACTGATATAGTACATCCACTAATAATTTTCCAACATAAACATGCCTCATTCTGGTATCAAAGAGACTGCCTTTCAAATCAAGGTTGTCAGACATATTTCCTAAAATTTCTAAGGTTATATTTAAAAAATATTCTTATTCTCTATTCGTTATTATTCAATTGCTAGTCAACGAACGACACTCTTAAAAAATAATATGAACATATTCTTAAAAATATATCTATAAATTAATTAACTAGGTACTAATATTTCCATGGACTCTTCACTAATGAATTAAAGCAACCGTGAACTTTGTATATATTACTTATACTCTAAGTAATTTTCGAATATCGGCAACATTGTAGTCTGGAGAGAATTTGGACGTTCGGTCTATATCGACGTTGCCATGTTGGTGAATTTAGCGGTAATACTCTATATAGATATAATGATCGACTTTTAAGAAATCAGACAACTTTTAAGAATCCAAGTTCTCAAAAACGGTTTCAAGAATTGTATTATTTTTTTTTCCAAATTTCATTGATTTTATACCTTACCCGGAAACATGAAAAATTGCAGATATATTAATATGGTATTAAAGTTACATTCACTAATTTTAAACTCATGCATTATGGCAACAGCGAAGCGCAAAGCCATAAATCGTAATGAACACCTGTTTGTCTCGCTATGTGACACCCTAAAATATTTCATTTTGCAACCAGCTATCAGAGGCGGATGCTTATTATAAGGTAAGTAATATTATATTTTTCTAGGATGGCATTTTGGCGACCATTTGATACGAATGATCAAGATGCATCAACTTCTGTGTTATCAATAAATAATGACAATTAGATATACAAACAATGAAGATTCGCACGTACAATCTCAAAGAATAGTTTTAAATATGTATGAGTGTTTGAAAAAAGAAAATATTGGGATGGCTGATAATGCAAGCGTTTCGAGAATTCATGTATTAACAAAAATCGGGTATAAGACGATATATACAATTATTAAATTAGGCACTGTTACAGATCATTCCTTAAAACGAAGACGACCAAATAAAAAACTGGGTAGGATTAACACTGCTACAAAAGACGTTATTCAGCAAACAGTTTACAGTTTTTACAAAGAAAATAGAGTGCCTACTTTAGAACTGATTCGTGAAAAATTGAGAGATTTCCCTGAATATAATTATACATCTTTGGAAACACTTGCGCGAGATTTTGATAAGTTGTGGATTTAAATATAAGAAATTAGATAATCGAATGATAATGGAATCTCGGCGTATTGTTGAACTTCGACGAGAGTATTTGAGAAAAATAAAACAGTATCGTAATTCAAACAGAAACATAATCTATTTAGACGAAACCTGGTTCGATATGCATGATGTTGTCAAGTACGGCTGGGTTGACAACACAAACAAGTGTGCGTTAAATACACCGTGTTCACGATGAAAGCGTGTTATTATTCTTCATGCCGGAAGCAAAGATGGTTTTGTATCTAATGCATTGCTATTGTCGGCCAAAAATATAACAAAGTCTTCTGCCGATTATCACGAAGATATGCCGATTTATTTGAAAAGTGGTTTGTTGAACAACTCTTGCCCAATATTCCGCCGAATTCAGTGATTGTTATGGATAATGCGTCGTATCATTCCCGTATATTAAATAAAATACCTAATAATAACACGAAAAAAGACGAAATTTTAAAATTTAGGCAACTTAAAAACATCACTGTTCCTAAAAAGATGCCAGTAAAGAAGGAATTAATTAGAATGATCAAAAGTCGGAATTTTAAAAACGAATACGTTATTGACACCATTTGCAGCAGGCACGGCCATACTCTTTTGCGATTACTCCCATACTATTGCATTTTTAATCCAATTGAAATGGTTTGGGGTACCGTAAAAAAACGATTGCGAAAGTATAATGTCACCAACATTAAGCGCAGTGGCCATTGAGAATATTCGAGAAGTAATTAGTGGCATTAATAGCGATATGTGGAAAAATTGCTAAGCTCATGTTGTAAAAAAAGAAAACGAATATCCTGTTTTACCGGCAATAGCACCAATAGTTATCCAACCTGGGAACGATTCGACTTCAGAAGACTCTGACGATTCTTTTTAGTCCTTCTAATTAATTTCTTTACAGCTATCGCGATGCATCTTGAACACTAGTATTCATTATTATACAGTGTGTCGCATTTAAGATGAAGGCACCTCTATATATCAGCTATCAAAATACATACAGATTTGAAATTTTGCACAGTCATACATGTTGATAGTGCACATTTTTTTAAGATAGTCATCTGAAATTTAAATTTTAAACGCGGCTTACTGCGAATCCACAAACAGGGTAAATTTGCGATATTTTGCTTCGCGTTAGAGAAATCGGAAAAACTTATTTGGAAAAGTTGTTCCACTTATTGTAACCGCACATACCAAATTTCATAACAAAATTCGCAATTTTAGTTTCTCAGTATTATTTGTAATCTCGATCCTAAATCTACAATTGGCTGTCTAAAGATGCATCTCGGGACAGTAAACTGTCCGTTTTAGAATCCTGACTACAATTGAAGAGCTTATTTCCAAAGTGTCTTAAATCCATATAATGAAATCCATGAAATTACAGATTTTCATACAAATTATACAATTTTCATATGCACTGTTAAATGGTAAATAAGAAGTTGTTTTGGTACATATAACTTTATTCTACACTTGAAGAAATCTATAAAGTTTAAAAAAAATTAAAAAAATCGAAATTTTGGATTTATGACACTTTGGAAATAAGCTCTTTAATTAATGAAAAAAGTAAAAGTGCGAATTTTGACATAAAACTTTGTTATGTAGGGTTATAATAATATTTGGAACATCTTTTCCAAATAACTTTTTCCGATATCTCTAACTCGAAGCAAAATATTGAAGATTCACCCTGTTTGTGTATTAACAGTAGGCCGTGTTTAAAAATTAAATTTCAGTTGACTATCTTAAAAAATGTGAATTGGCAACCTGTATGACTGTGCAAAATTTCAAATTGGTATTTATTTTAATAGCCGAAATATAGGGGTATCTTCATCTTAAATTCGACACACTGTATAAAGTCAGAACAAAGAAAAAACAAAAAACAAAAAAAAATATAAAAACACAAAAGAAAAAAAAAAGAAAAACAAAATGAAAAAAAAAACTAACTTTATATTCTTACTAAGATACTCAACCCTTTCCTTTCCTGGCAAGGAAGGCTCATAACTCCTCGTGGTCCTTGCTGGACAGACAATATTTTGAGATTTTCTGTTCTTGCTGGATAGACAATCTTTTAAAATTTTCTGACAGAATGAGCCATTATTTACAGATAATTGTAAAATATTATGGTTTATGTAAAAACTAAAAAATAAGTCCAATATTCTTATAAATCACTAAAATTAACAAGCTTTAATTTGAAAGAATTACTTTGTTATTTATTCGATGTTGTGAGCCCGCTCCCATTTGAAAAAAAAACTGATTCTGTCCTTTGAAGAGTTCTATTCAAAAATGCCCCGTTTAAACAAATTGAAGGGTGCCGGACATTTTTGCCGGAAACAATTCAAATTCAAAAGATCACCTTTTTCTGCTACGGAAAATATTGCCCCGATTTCTCACCAAAATCAATGTTGAGACTTTAGTTTAGATACTCTTGAATCTCAAAAATACTCATTTACATATTTTTCAAGCCTCGAAAATGCATATTAGGTATCGCATTTTTCGGATTTTAAATCGCCTATATCTCCAAAACTATTAACTTTTGAGAAAAATGACATAGATCTTATTTAGAGTCACCCAAAAACCTAAAAAATATTTTTTGGAGCACAAAAGGTGATATTTTGAATTTGTTTAAAAAATTGTTTAAACAATTTCTGTCCAAAAATTGAGAAATTTTCCTGAATATAATTATGTAAAAATTAATAAAAATTATATGATTTTTCTTGAAATATGCGTTTGATGAACTGATCCCTTTTCTTAATTTCCACGCCAATGGTCGGCATTGGCATCAAAGAATCTCAAAAGCCGACGCTTGGCAAACTGACATTGAAAAAAGTATAAGTACCGAACGACTTCGGCACGCATTGCCGGCGAGTTCTCATTCTCATCGGTCTGTTCTCCCGGTGTAGACAGGCAGAGACTTGTCAAATTTAGTAGCGTTGCTGTCTTATTACGGAACGGTTGTGTTGTTGTGTCTAAAGGTAATGTTGTGTTGTTGTGTCTAAAGGTAATAATAATAAAAAAAAATATAAAAATAGTACAAATATACCAAAGAAAGATCAGGTTTAATTCCAAAATTTATAAATAAATCTCGTGTTATATTTTAAGTATTTTTTTTAGTTTTGCACTATAAGTTATGAATATGGAGAATGCAGTAGCAAGTGGTAGTGGAGTACAGCAGGCGCCTGAGCGTAAAGTTAAAAAAAACATAAAGGAAGATTAGTAGAAAACCGCACTCTTGGAAGAAACTGCAGGTAAATAATAGCTTAACAGGTTCACTGTCCAGGTTTTAGAGTGGAAATTGCTCATAAGTCCAGTTATGTTTTTGTAAAAATTGATATCTTCTGGCTATAAATAAATAAATAATGTAAAATATATAAATATGTAATTAAAAGATATTTGTTTTAAAGCATACCACATATGGACTGTGGACTCTATAGAACAAAATTGACCAAAAGTTGTCTCGTGAGTCCACAGACCATATGTGGTATGTGCGTACTTTCCTCATTTTATCCATTTTTTCCTGTATCAAATAAGAAATGGCATAGACAACTCACCAATTACGATAAACTTTTATGTTCTAAGGTCTTCTTTATGTTCTAAGACAACAAAATACGTGAAATTAGCTACTTGATTGACAAATGACGTTTATGACATTAGTCGAAAATCATTGTATTTTTTGTGCTTTTTGTAAATTGAAATTGTTGCAGTAATATGAGTAAGAGACGAGGCTATACGGAAGAAGGGTTGCGGAGAATTTTAAAAGAGAGTGATAACGAACAATATGGTCAGTCAAATTCGTCGGATGAAGAAAATATAACCGACGACCGTATTGATATTGACGATGATGACAGTATAGCAGATCCCGATTTTATTCATGACGATTTGTCACGTTTCCGTTCAAGTCTACGAGATAATCAGGTAATGAATAAAAACATGAACGTTCAGCCTGCGATTGAACAACGTATGGATGATTCCGATTCTGACCATCACCAACAAGTAAATACAGCTCGAAAAACTAGCATGATACCAACTACAGAGCGTCAAATGAAAGAACAGAACATGATAAGAAAAATGGATGGAATTACGACATTCAGCCGTCAAATTTTTAGTAACTCAGGAAATTGTATACATACTGAAAACATTCCAGAAAATGCAGATGTGTTTGCAATATTTCGTCTTTTAGTTGATGGTGATTTCTTTGAGTTGGTGATAGAACAAACCAACCTATACGCTGAGCAACTTATTGCAAATAATTCTAGAGGTCGTATGAGTCGTTAGAAACCGGTAAACAAGGAAGAAATGGAAAAATTTTTGGGCATTCACTTGTTGACTGGTATAATCAGATTCCCTACATTAGAATGCTACTGGAAAAAAGATCCCATTTTGTATCATCCTTTGTTGCACCAGATACAAATGTCCTACAATCGCTTCGTAACAATTTTACGCTGCTGGCATTTTGTTGACAATACAATTGACAGAGATACCAATAATCGCTTGTACAAAATCCAACCAGTTATAGACATTGTAATGAGAAACTGCAGAAAGTTTCTTTCGCCAAAAGATTGCGTTGTTGTGGATGAATCCATGGTTCCTTTTCAGGGGCGACTGCTGATTCGTCAGTATAATCCAAACAAAACTCACAAGTATGGACTAAAGATTTACAAAGCCACAACTGATGATGGATATGTTTGGAAATATAAAGTTTATTCTGGCCAAGATCCTCAAATCTCCAATCTTGATAAACCTGGAAGCGTAATTGTCGAGCTTTGTGAAGAACTTTTAGACCAGGGGAAAATGATTGTTGCAGATAATTGGTATACCAGTGTTCCATTAGCTGAATACTTGCTTCAACGCAAAACTGATCTTTGTGGGACATTGAGAAAAAATCGTAAAAACTTACCTTTATTGTCAAAAATAAGAAACTGAAGCGAGGAGAGCAAATTGCTGCACAAAAAAATAATGTGACGATCCTAAAATGGAAGGACAAGAGGGACGTCCTTATGATATCTACTTGTCACGCAGATGAACAAACGATGAGTACAGGTCGAAATCCGCGTCCAAAGCCTAATATGATATTGGAATACAATAATCGAAAAAAAAGGTATCGATCTTTCTGACGAACTGGCTAGCTACTATTCACCAATTCGCAAGACCTTGACCTGGTACAAAAAAGTTGCTGTCGATGTTCTGTTTGGAGTGGGTATCATAAATACAGTTTATTTGTTCAATAAATTGAACCAGCAAAATAAATGTACAACACTGCAGGCTCAAATGAGTATTGTGAAAAATCTTTTGGGTATAAACGTTGTCCAGACACCTGCCATAGCTACGCCGTCACAAGTACAGCATTTTCTTAAACCACTGGATAGAAAAGATGGAAAAATTACTAGACGTAGGTATGCCGGATGCTATAATGAATTTCGTCAAAAAGGAGAAACATCAGCAGCTGCCACTAATAAAGCCAAAAGAGTTTCTAAAAGCAACATCTGTACCAAACCGTATTGAATACAATGTTTCCAAAAAGTAAATTGAACATGTAACTTTTTTTAGATCCTTTTTCTTTTTCAATAAATATTTACTTTTCATTATATTGTATATTATTTTATCTTACATATCCATTATTTAGTTTGCTAAAAGTGAAAACGACATAAAATATAGGTGTTTAGTTTCGCTATTACATTGTATTGCAATTACGATAAAATTACACATTTTTTCTCTTTGTCGCAACACTATCTATAATATATGGAATCTGTTCTGTCAAGTCCACGTCTAATAAAGGCTATTCTCCCCACGTTCACTTTTATAAACAACCTGAAAATTGTATCGACGAACAGACCACATACGGTCTGTGAACTGGTAGTGCTTTTAGTCCACAGACCATATGTGGTCTGTGGACAGTGAACCTTTTAACGTAAATATTGAATATTTTTCTTACAATATATAGTGCTATACAATGCTATAGATGTAAACGGCTCAAGTGTGATGAACATATTAGTAGGGAAATAAAAGTGGTTTTATTTCAACAGTTTTATAACATGAACAATAAAAATGAGCAAGACTCTCATTTGTCTGGTCTAATAACTATAAAACCAGTAAATAGACGCCGCCCGAGAAATAGAAATGTGGGTACTGAAAAACCACATGCTGCAGGATATGCATTCAAAATAAGATATGAAGGAAAGGAAATAGAAGTCTGTAAAGAGGCATTTTTGGGCATTCATGGTATAACTGTTGGTAGACTTAGACGCATACAAAACCATTTGGTCACACGAGGTATGGCGCCAAGGGATTTAAGAGGAAAAGATAAGACAAGGCCAACTGATTATTCAGATACCGTAATTCATTTAATAAAGGAACATATTAAGTCTTTTAAACAAGGCAATCCCATTACTCACGACGCAAAAACCCATTTCGTTTTTACCTGCCGGAAGGTTTAACCATAAAAGACATGCATTCCATGTTTCGATCTGAATACCTGATCAATATCCATTATAAAATCTACTGGAAAATATTCACATCCAACTTTAATATAAAGTTTGGCTTCCCACGATCCGATACATGTGCTCAGTGTGATTCGTTCCAACAAAAACTTACTTCCGAAGGAATCAACGATGCAGAAAAAGTCCAAATAACAATGGAAAAGGAGATTCATTTAAGAAAGGCTGATGCATTTTTTACAAGGAAAAGACGATACAAGACACAGGCTATGGCTGGAGAAATCGATTGTATTAGCTTTGATTTCATGCAGAATCTACCTCTTCCCTATATTCCATCAAATCCAGTTTTTTATTCACGTCAGTTGTGGTACCACGTATTCGGTATACACAATCTTGGTACAGATGAGGCATTTATTTACACCTACACTGAAGGACAAGTGAAAAAAGGTGCCAACGATGTGTGTTCCATGTTGTTACATTTTATTAACAATAATAACTTTACGACCAGGAATCTTGTACTAATAAGTGATGGATGTCCTGGGCAAAACAAGAATTATGTTATGTTGCACTTTTTATTTATTCTTGTCCATGTACTTAAACTTTTTGACACAATTAAGTACCTGTTTCCGGTTCGGGGCCATTCCTATCTCCCAAACGACCAGGACTTCGCACTGATCGAAAAAAAGAAACGCCATTTGGAAAGAGTAGAGACACCTGAAGAGTGGGACAAAGTGATATTGTCAGCACGAAGTAAACCCTCCAAATTTTCCTTAGTCAAAATGTACCCCTCAAAGTTTTTTGACATAAAGCTAGCCACCGATCAATATTTTCTGAAAACAGCTAAACCACCAATTTCTCTAAAACTAGTGCGCATGTTCGAAATTACTGCAGAGACTGCTGTAGTGAAGTTGAAGGATACCTACAATGGTCCATGGAGATCCTCTATTGTCAGAAGTAAAGTAGCAACAACTAGTTTAATAAAACTCACACCAAGTTATTTGCAAGCTGTGCCAATTTCATCTGCTAAACTGAAAAATTTAAGGGATCTCTTACCGTATTTAGGAAATGCAAAAAATCGAAGCTTTTATGAAGGCATTTTTACACGACAAAATCTGCAGAGCAATGATGCCTTAGAAATCGATGAAGATGACAACAGTAGTGGTTGTGATGAATCCTAATTATTTATTGTAACTTAAAATTCAATAAAAACTTAAGTTTATAACATTACTTTTATTTTATTTTTTCTTTCTTTTAAAAACAACATAAGTCCAAGATTTCTGTTTTTTTTTTATTAATATCATGAGATTTTGTCTAAGAAGTAATAGTCAGAAAATTGGACAAAAGTGACGAGCAATACTAAACTTAGTGAATTATTATATAAACCAAATGCTGATGATGTAGCTGTAAAAATAGCAGAGTTAATGTTAGGCACCTTGTTGGCCAGCAATAACCTGCCATTTTTATTAGTACACACCCCAACTCCTAACACCTAATTTGTATTTGACTAATATTTTATTGATTTAGATCATCTAAAATTACAATTATATTTTAGAATGATCCTACATCAGCAAAAAGAAAATAAAACTGGAGAAAGCCTCAAGGTGTGAAAAAAAGAAGACTTTTAACAGCTCTTGGCAAAGTGCACCACAGTTCATGAATTAGTTAGAAAAATCGATAAAACAACCACCATCTGAGGGTAATGAGTACGCCTATTGCAAGGTATGTGATTGTGTTATTGTAGCTCATAAAAGTGTATTATTAAAACATTCAACAAGTGACAGGCATAAATTAAATTGGACAAAAGTGACGAGCGATACTAAACTTACTGAATTGTATAAACCAAATGCTGATGATGTAGCTGTAAAAACAGCACAGTTAAAGTTAGACGCCTTGTTGGCAAGCAATAACCTGCCATTTTTTTAGTATATACCCTAACTCCTTTAATTCAAAATATATGTCATGACTCGAAAAGTGCTAAACAATTACATTTAAAACGAACCAAAGCTAAGTCAATTATTTGCAATAACTTGAGATATAATTTTCCTGAAGAACTATGTGGGTCATTCTACGAAAAAGTGGTAATTCTATGTCCTCCCTAGATATGTCCTAGTAGGGTTGTAAGTGGTACTTTTTCTTACACCTACAGTGTAATACCACTTATATAGGTCAATAAAAATACATCAGTTAAAACCGCAACATTACATACACCATGTAAATTGTTTCTCAAACACACCGATTTTCTCTCCCCTGCCTTGTCCCAACTGTGACTTCCTAACTTCAACTTTATTTTTCCTGAGTCTATTGCATATATTTGTACTTACTTTTTTCATAAATCGATCATGATACACCTCAACAAGCATCCCATCACATTGAAGACAAAACATAAAATGCACCAAGAGAGTATTACCGATAAAACCTTCTGTCCACAATTTCTGTTTCTTTCCCCTGTCCCATTTCAAATCTCCCGCCCGAGTAATCAATATGGTTTCCAGTACAAATCAAAACAGCTGATCATAGACTCCATTCTGTTTTGAATCCACCAGTTTGTAGCGTTTACGCTACTGACTAGTCCAATTTAAACCCCTCAAGAAATTTTTATTACCCGCCTACGATCGATTTTAAATCGACATTTTTCCCCACACGCGCAGTAGTCGCTTTGAAAGGAAGATCGATTTTATGCGGAAGCGGAACGATCAGTTTTGGTCAGAACTCTACGCAGCCACGTCAACCGGTGAAATTTTTCACCTTCAAAGTGACGGAATTGGAGCAAGGAAGATAATTTGGGGAAGAATAAATTAATTCATAAATAAAATACATATCTTAGTAATAATAATAAGTAAAATTTTTAAAATCAATAATCTAAAGAGTTCCACATAAAAGGAAGATTTTTTTGGCGTGCTGCGACTCCATGTAAGTAAATCATTTTATACGTATTATCTCTTTATCATACAATCAAATTTATCATTGTATTTAGTATTTCTTTAGAGATTTATTTTTGAGTTCCGAAATAATTTAAATATAAAATTTCCTTGATTTACTTGCAAAGAACAGAAGGTCATTTTTTTATATAGTTAAACTTAAATTCTGTTTTAGTCCATGTCGTTATCATTAAGTTTTTTTTGGTTCCCATTTTGTATCTAACTTTTTTTGGTGGAATATAAAAAGGTTCGACAAATATTGGACAGCCTTCTATATTCTGCGCATGTTCTTTTCATGGCGCAAGCCTGTCATGTCTACGAAGTAACTTCGGAAGTTCTGACATGTTGACATAACCTAATGTTTTGATGTTTTGTTTTGGTGCAGTCAATCCATGCTGCTACACCTATTAAATTACATTTATTAAATTACATAACCTTTTTAGATTCCGTCACTTCACTTGAGGATATTCTCTTCAGAATATTCCCTCAAGGACTCAAGTAACTAAATTTCTTGAATAGTTAGCAACTCCCCTGGATTTTGCCGTCACTCCAGATAGACCAGTGCCTGGTTTGACTAAATTAGACTCCCTGGGTTTGTCCTTACAGCCACAAACTGATGTAACCGTGCCAAGAGGAATTTTCCTATGGACTTATGGGGCTGTAAAGATAAGTTGTTTGACTGTGTAATTTTTTTTGTTACTATCTATTTACTGTTAACTCTTCATATGCATATGATAAGGTGAATACTTTGTGATAATTTAATTTTTGATATAATCTAATTCTAAAATATTGGGGAGAAGAAAATACATTACATGTTTTTATTGGGTTTTTAAATAGGATATACAGAGTCTGACCAAACTCACTTTTTTTTGATATAATATTTTTGTTAATACATTTGATATAATACAATTTGATATTGAGAGAGGGACATAAATTTAATGTGGTTTTTTTTTAAATATATATAATGAGTATTGAGAACTCACTTTTTGGATGATAATATAATAATTGTAACAGAGTTATCATTGTTGATATCTGTACAATACTGTAATTAGTATCTCATATTAGTAGAACTATTTAAATCTAAATTACTACCTTTGTGTTAAGACTTAGGCTACCCTACGGACTATTCTTGGTTTATACTAATATTTCATATTTTATTTGGCCAGTGGTAGTGACTATTCGTTTGTTGAGGGGCTATTAGGTCCCATTGTATGTGTACACCATCCACTACCACTGTTATTTGGCTTTGCATTATATGTAAATTGTTTATACACATATACCTATATACATTTTTTATAAATATATTTATTGTTGCTATTTTGAGTTTTATTTCAGTTCTACTAACCAGTATATAACATAGCAAAACAAGATTATTATTTAGTATTTTTGTATTTCAGAGTATTATCTCCAGATTCATTTGTTACTTCAAAATCTCAACTATCGTTGAGTTGGCGCCCTTCTTTTCTCTTCTTATTGTTCTCTTTCTATAAATTTATTCCCAGTGACCTTCTTCAGTTGTATCACGTTTGATATTACCAGGTCTCATTTCTTTCTTGTCTCATTAGCTCATTATCTCTTGTTATTGTTGTTTATATCTTTAAAGCCACAATCCAGTGCATTGAAGCTAGCCCGAACACTCACTTGAGATTTAGTGTCTCTTTGGCCATTCAAATTTGTTCCTCTGAGCTTAGCCATATCTTTAGTATTTTCATCACCTCTCTTCCAGTTCTTCTGGAATTTGGAAGTTCTACACTTCCTAAAATCCAATACTCCCGGAGTATTGAGCGTTTCAAGTTGACTCGTGATGTGCATAGAGTGAGTTTGTTTTGTTTAGTGTAAACAAGTTTATATAAAAATACAATCTTAGTTTTCGTTGATTTCTTTCCCCGGCCACAATAAAATCTTTTAAGTTACACCTTTATATACAATTTTTAAAAATATTCTGATTAATTTAGTGTAATAGTTCAGGGTTAACTCGATTTCTATTCTTCTTTTTCCATGTGCTTTGAGTAAAATTAAAATAACCTAACTTTTTTCTCTCCCCGGCTTTTCTTTCCCCTGTGGTTTAAGAGGCAGGGGAGAGAAATAAAATGACCGGGGAAAGAACATTTTATAAAACATTTTTAAGTTGCATGCTTTCCTTTGCAGTTGTGCTTGTCTGTGCATCATATTTCATTTAACTACTTAGTCGAATCTTCTCTGTAGTAACGCCGACGACTCTTTAAAACTCTGAGTCGCATTAGGTTGGTTGTTGTGTTTTAAGGGGCAGGGGAGAGAAATGCAATGACCGGGGAAAGAACATTTTCTAAAATAATAATTAATACTTACCTACGCTTCATATATATATAGTAAACTCTTAAATATTGGGGAAATCTGCAAAAAAAACTCTAATGTGTATCAATTATTTCACCTAACGTTTTCGCCAAAGAGAATTTGGCTTCTTCAGGGCTGAAAGAGAATAAATTATAATTAGCTACCATATATTATCTAATAAAAAACATTTACCTTACCGTGAAATTTTAGAAATGTCTAGTTATGATGTTAAAAAACTTTAGCTAGTAACAACATAGTGGTGTTTTTTTTGTTACTATGTGCAAAAAAGTTTATTTGTGAACGTTGGAAATGTATGGTAGCTTTGAACTTAAAACGCAAAGGTTTACCCAAGGACAATCGAAAAACCCAATGTAACTACATTTAAAGGAAGTAATTCTTTGAATTGTCGGCAATAACTAAATTTTTAATTGTTGTAAAGTTTGAATGTAAGCTTCTGTTTTCATAGAACGCAAGCGCCGAAACAATTACAAGTAGTTCTTTTGATATGAATGTCGTTAAGGTTCATTGGTAAAACCGATGAAGTTAGATCTCAGTCTGGGGAGATATTAGTTTAGAATTTCTAATTGAAATTCTTTTATTTTTAATTAGTAAATTGTTCATGTATTATTGTAATAATATCTTATTGAGATGTATCTAAGAAAAGCAAGGGAATGTTATCTTTTTTTGTTAATGAAAATTATTATTAAAGTAGGTTAGTTGTTAATAGATATATCAGTCAAGTTGGTTATCTGTGATGTTGTATTGTTCTTGGTATCTGATTTAAGTAGGAAGTGGTATATATCGCTTAGATTCTTAATGTCACTCTTAATATTGATGGAAAAATCGTTAAGGAAAATATAAGACATTTCAATGAACTCTCTTTTAGATTTATTGCTCTCACGGTGGAGAATTGTAGTGTTCGTATAGTCCATGTGATGACCAGTGGAATGGACATGTTTGGCTAATGCACAGCGGTCAGGGTGAAGTCGAGAATCAATAATAAGAACCAATAATAGAAAGAAAAAATCTTATACCAAATCATCAATTTGGTTTCAGAAATCAACATTCCACTATAGATCAAGTTCACAGAATAACAAATATAATAGAAAAAACATTAGAAGAAAATAAAGTCTGCTCTACAATCTTCTTGGATGTAGCACAGGCGTTTGATAAAGTCTGGCATGACGGTTTAAACTATAAACTAAGAACGTTCATGCCTAAACAGTATTCAGAAATCTTGAAATCATACATTGCGAATAGATATTTCAGAGTAAAACAAGAAGAAGTGTACACCGACTTAAGGGAGATCAAAGCTGGCGTGCCACAAGGAAGTGTCTTAGGTCCGGTCCTGTACCTATTGTATACGTGTGACATTCCAGAGCTAGAACAAAATACTATTGCCACCTTCGCGGATGATACAGCCATACTAGCGATAGGAGACACTAGTGAAGAAGCGACTGATAAATTGCAACTATCAGTAAATAAAATACATAACTGGACCAGAAAATGGCGAATAAAATTAAATGAGACTAAATCTGCACACATTAACTTTACAAATAAAAAAATAGAAAATTTCCCAGTTAGAATAAATGATACCCGAATTCCTTATGCAACATCAGCAAAATACTTGGGCATCACCCTAGACGCGAAGCTGCGCTGGAAAGTCCATGTCAAAAAGAAAAGAGGGGAGCTTGATATTAGATATAAGAAATTGTATTGGCTGATTGGAAAAAATTCAACATTGTCAATTCATAATAAATTATCCATCTACAAGCAAGTACTGAGGCCAGTATGGGTATATGGGTGCCAACTCTGGGGCTGTACCAAAGCTAGTAATCTACTTATTATCCAGAGATTTCAAAATAAAGTACTGAGAAACATTGTTGATGCTCCTTGGTATATCCGTAACAGCAACCTCCACCAGGACCTGGGTATGGAAACTGTGATCGAAATAATCAAGAGAACAGCAGCAAGTCACGAGCAGAGGCTGCATAGTCATGTGAATGTCGAGGCAATCCAGCTTCTTGACAACACTGAACTAAAGAGAAGACTCATAAGGACAAAACCATTTGAGCTAGTGTAAATGTGTAACAGTTTAGTGTAAAAAGCAGAGTATAGTGCTGTGAAGTTATTGCATGCTAGTTGTAGTGCATTAGTTAATAGATAAAATAAGAGTAAGCCATAGGGTAAGCCCTTAGATTTAAGTATTTGCTGTTATTATGTTAGGTCAGAAAATAACTGATAATTGGTCATTTGTGACCAGATAGCAGTATACAAACAAATACCGCGCAGGTGTTAATAAAAAAAAAAAAAAAAAAAAAAAAAAAAAAAAAACAGCCTGCAAAGCTTCGCCAAATAATAGTTTTCTACCAATCACTTTTTTATTTTGACTAGTCATTAGTTTTTTCACCGTTTTCCTTGGAGTGTCTTCGTGGCCATTTTTTTCCCCAGCTCTTTCGGCTCTCTTCCGATACATATCCCTTTGTCGTTTTAGGATTGCATTTTCTTTCAGTAGTTTTTTGTTCCTTTGAATTATTTTACTTCTGTCGCGTCTGATTCTCTTCTTTGCTGATTTTATTTGAACAGATTCTTCATTGATTTCTTGGTTTTCTTCTTCACCAGAATCAGGAGGAGTTACAATATTGGTTTCTGTTTGAGCATTCTTACGTTTTTTTGTGTTCTGTTTTCTTTCTCTCCACACCCGTTTTGCTTGTCTATGTTCTCTAGGGTTCATGTCTGCCACCAATTTGACCAGTTTTTTCTTCTTTTTGTTTTCATATTTTATCTTCTCCTTTTCTTGTTGAATTCGACTTTGCACTGGATCTGACTTTATTCGTCTGTAGCGTTCTCGTTCTCTAGCCCTTTTTCTCTCCAGCAACTCTTCTTTAGTGAGTTTTTTCACACGTGCCATTAGGACAATATAATGATTTATTTAATTAAGCAAATATTTATGAAGTTTTCTTCCGGATATACTCCAACAGGATTATTGAGCCTGCAAAAAAAATAAAAGATAATACTTACTTGGTATGTATATATATATATATATATATATATATATATATATATATATATATATATATATATATATATATATATAGAAAAGAAATTTAATCTTTGCAGATAAGTTAAATAGTAAACTCTTAAATATTGGGGAAATCTGCAAAAAAAACTCTAATGTGTATCAATTATTTCACCTAACGTTTTCGCCAAAGAGAATTTGGCTTCTTCAGGGCTGAAAGAGAATAAATTATAATTAGCTACCATATATTATCTAATAAAAAACATTTACCTTACCGTGAAATTTTAGAAATGTCTAGTTATGATGTTAAAAAACTTTAGCTAGTAACAACATAGTGGTGTTTTTTTGTTACTATGTGCAAAAAAGTTTATTTGTGAACGTTGGAAATGTATGGTAGCTTTGAACTTAAAACGCAAAGGTTTACCCAAGGACAATCGAAAAACCCAATGTAACTACATTTAAAGGAAGTAATTCTTTGAATTGTCGGCAATAACTAAATTTTTAATTGTTGTAAAGTTTGAATGTGAGCTTCTGTTTTCATAGAACGCAAGCGCCGAAACAATTACAAGTAGTTCTTTTGATATGAATGTCGTTAAGGTTCATTGGTAAAACCGATGAAGTTAGATCTCAGTCTGGGGAGATATTAGTTTAGAATTTCTAATTGAAATTCTTTTATTTTTAATTAGTAAATTGTTCATGTATTATTGTAATAATATCTTATTGAGATGTATCTAAGAAAAGCAAGGGAATGTTATCTTTTTTTGTTAATGAAAATTATTATTAAAGTAGGTTAGTTGTTAATAGATATATCAGTCAAGTTGGTTATCTGTGATGTTGTATTGTTCTTGGTATCTGATTTAAGTAAGAAGTGGTATATATCGCTTAGATTCTTAATGTCACTCTTAACATTGATGGAAAAATCGTTAAGGAAAATATAAGACATTTCAATGAACTCTCTTTTAGATTTATTGCTCTCACGGTGGAGAATTGTAGTGTTCGTATAGTCCATGTGATGACCAGTGGAATGGACATGTTTGGCTAATGCACAGCGGTCAGGGTGAAGTCGAGAATCACTTTTGTGTAGTGTAATACGTGATTTCAATAATTGAGATGTTTGGCCGATGTAGGAATTGTTGCAAGAGAGACATGGAATGTTGTAGACAACATCTATTAACATCTAACCTACTTTAATAATAATTTTCATTAACAAAAAAAGATAACATTCCCTTGCTTTTCTTAGATACATCTCAATAAGATATTATTACAATAATACATGAACAATTTACTAATTAAAAATAAAAGAATTTCAATTAGAAATTCTAAACTAATATCTCCCCAGACTGAGATCTAACTTCATCGGTTTTACCAATGAACCTTAACGACATTCATATCAAAAGAACTACTTGTAATTGTTTCGGCGCTTGCGTTCTATGAAAACAGAAGCTTACATTCAAACTTTACAACAATTAAAAATTTAGTTATTGCCGACAATTCAAAGAATTACTTCCTTTAAATGCAGTTACATTGGGTTTTTCGATTGTCCTTGGGTAAACCTTTGCGTTTTAAGTTCAAAGCTACCATACATTTCCAACGTTCACAAATAAACTTTTTTGCACATAGTAACAAAAAAACACCACTATGTTGTTACTAGCTAAAGTTTTTTAACATCATAACTAGACATTTCTAAAATTTCACGGTAAGGTAAATGTTTTTTATTAGATAATATATGGTAGCTAATTATAATTTATTCTCTTTCAGCCCTGAAGAAGCCAAATTCTCTTTGGCGAAAACGTTAGGTGAAATAATTGATACACATTAGAGTTTTTTTTGCAGATTTCCCCAATATTTAAGAGTTTACTATTTAACTTATCTGCAAAGATTAAATTTCTTTTCTATATATATATATATATATATATATATATATATATATATATATATATATATATATATATATATATATACATACCAAGTAAGTATTATCTTTTATTTTTTTTTGCAGGCTCAATAATCCTGTTGGAGTATATCCGGAAGAAAACTTCATAAATATTTGCTTAATTAAATAAATCATTATATTGTCCTAATGGCACGTGTGAAAAAACTCACTAAAGAAGAGTTGCTGGAGAGAAAAAGGGCTAGAGAACGAGAACGCTACAGACGAATAAAGTCAGATCCAGTGCAAAGTCGAATTCAACAAGAAAAGGAGAAGATAAAATATGAAAACAAAAAGAAGAAAAAACTGGTCAAATTGGTGGCAGATATGAACCCTAGAGAACATAGACAAGCAAAACGGGTGTGGAGAGAAAGAAAACAGAACACAAAAAAACGTAAGAATGCTCAAACAGAAACCAATATTGTAACTCCTCCTGATTCTGGTGAAGAAGAAAACCAAGAAATCAATGAAGAATCTGTTCAAATAAAATCAGCAAAGAAGAGAATCAGACGCGACAGAAGTAAAATAATTCAAAGGAACAAAAAACTACTGAAAGAAAATGCAATCCTAAAACGACAAAGGGATATGTATCGGAAGAGAGCCGAAAGAGCTGGGGAAAAAAATGGCCACGAAGACACTCCAAGGAAAACGGTGAAAAAACTAATGACTAGTCAAAATAAAAAAGTGATTGGTAGAAAACTATTATTTGGCGAAGCTTTGCAGGCTCAGTTTTTTTTTTTTTTTTATTATTATTAACACCTGCGCGGTATTTGTTTGTATACTGCTATCTGGTCACAAATGACCAATTATCAGTTATTTTCTGACCTAACATAATAACAGCAAATACTTAAATCTAAGGGCTTACCCTATGGCTTACTCTTATTTTATCTATTAACTAATGCACTACAACTAGCATGCAATAACTTCACAGCACTATACTCTGCTTTTTACACTAAACTGTTACACATTTACACTAGCTCAAATGGTTTTGTCCTTATGAGTCTTCTCTTTAGTTCAGTGTTGTCAAGAAGCTGGATTGCCTCGACATTCACATGACTATGCAGCCTCTGCTCGTGACTTGCTGCTGTTCTCTTGATTATTTCGATCACAGTTTCCATACCCAGGTCCTGGTGGAGGTTGCTGTTACGGATATACCAAGGAGCATCAACAATGTTTCTCAGTACTTTATTTTGAAATCTCTGGATAATAAGTAGATTACTAGCTTTGGTACAGCCCCAGAGTTGGCACCCATATACCCATACTGGCCTCAGTACTTGCTTGTAGATGGATAATTTATTATGAATTGACAATGTTGAATTTTTTCCAATCAGCCAATACAATTTCTTATATCTAATATCAAGCTCCCCTCTTTTCTTTTTGACATGGACTTTCCAGCGCAGCTTCGCGTCTAGGGTGATGCCCAAGTATTTTGCTGATGTTGCATAAGGAATTCGGGTATCATTTATTCTAACTGGGAAATTTTCTATTTTTTTATTTGTAAAGTTAATGTGTGCAGATTTAGTCTCATTTAATTTTATTCGCCATTTTCTGGTCCAGTTATGTATTTTATTTACTGATAGTTGCAATTTATCAGTCGCTTCTTCACTAGTGTCTCCTATCGCTAGTATGGCTGTATCATCCGCGAAGGTGGCAATAGTATTTTGTTCTAGCTCTGGAATGTCACACGTATACAATAGGTACAGGACCGGACCTAAGACACTTCCTTGTGGCACGCCAGCTTTGATCTCCCTTAAGTCGGTGTACACTTCTTCTTGTTTTACTCTGAAATATCTATTCGCAATGTATGATTTCAAGATTTCTGAATACTGTTTAGGCATGAACGTTCTTAGTTTATAGTTTAAACCGTCATGCCAGACTTTATCAAACGCCTGTGCTACATCCAAGAAGATTGTAGAGCAGACTTTATTTTCTTCTAATGTTTTTTCTATTATATTCGTTATTCTGTGAACTTGATCTATAGTGGAATGTTGATTTCTGAAACCAAATTGATGATTTGGTATAAGATTTTTTCTTTCTATTATTGGTTTTAATCTTTTTAATAGAAGTTTTTCAAATAGTTTTGACATCACCGGAAGGAGGGATATTGGTCGATAGGATGTCACTTCATTAGGAGATTTACCTGGTTTGGCGATCATAATTACTTCGGCTACTTTCCAGAGTCTGGGAACATATCTCAATCTAAAAGCAGCATTTATTAGGTGTGTCAGCTTAACTATGGCTTTTCTTGGTAGATTTTTTAATAATTCTCCTGTTATGAGATCATATCCTGGAGCTTTCTTAGGATTTATATTCTCTTTTATCTCTGTTGATACTTCTCTAAGTGATGTCAATGTTATTCTTTCGTCAGTTTGGAATGGTTCTTCCCATCTCAGTTCTTCACTATCATTGTCGTTGGGTTTGAACGTGCTTTCTAAATGATCTGCAAATCGTTCTGCTTTCTGTTCGTTACTTCTAGCCCAGTTGCCGTTTTCCAACTTGATAGGAGGGGAATGAATAATTGGTCTCTTCAATCTTTTTGTTGCCTTCCATAAAGAATAATCTGTGTTCTGGTCAGCTGTTAAATTACTTAAAAAATAATTAATTGTTGAATTTTTTATATTCTGTATCTCCCTTTTTAGTTTTTGTGTAGCATTATTTAGACTAGTTTTGTCTCGTGGAGCTCTGTATTGCTGCCATTTTTTTCTTAACTTCCTTTTTTCTACTATGAGTTCTCTGATTTCTTTTGGATAGTTGTTCCCTTTTGTTCTAGAAGTTATTGTGGGAGTATTTTCCCAAGCTGACTGTTGGATATTTTTTATAAAAACTTCTAATTCGTCATCAAGTTGCCTCGTGTTTCTTAATGGAACAGCAAGATTAATTTTGTGTTCAAGGTTTATTTTGAAGCTCTCCCAGTCAGTTTTTTTATTAGTCAATATTGGATTGAACTCTTTTTTAATCACTGTATCACTCATAGTTAGAATTATCGGTGAGTGATCAGAGTTCATGTCCCAGCCGTCATTGATATCCAGATAGTTAGCTGAGATATTTTTGTAAATAAAGAAATCTATCAGGTCTGGAATTTTGTTCCTATCGGTAGGCCAGTATGTTGGTCTACCAGTAGAGATTACTTCACCCTTTTGTTCCTTAACAGCTGACAATAGTTCTTTTCCTTTAGTTGTAGTTAGCCTAGAGCCCCAGTGGGTATTTTTTGCATTAAAGTCGCCACCGATGATGTATCTTTTTCCTAAAGTGTTCATAAACTCTTTATATTGCTCTCTTTTAATGGAGTGTCTAGGAGGACAATATATTGAACTTATATTTAAGGTATGTGTTTTCATCTTCACACAGACTGTTGTAGCTTGTATGTGCTCAGTTGCATATTTTAATTCCTCATGATGCAAGATGTTATCTTTAATTATAATAGCGCTTCCTCCTTTAGCTGCATTATCTGGGTGTACAGTAGAATATACTCTATACCCCCTAAATTTAACATATGACTGTTTAGTGAAGTGTGTTTCAGAAACGAGACACAGATCAATTTTCTCAATATCTAGTACTGCTTGCAACTCGATCTGATGTTGTAACAGTCCATTTGCGTTCCACGCCATTATTCGGAGGTCTTTAGTAGCCATTTCTGATTTTCGGAATAGCTCCTTTAGCGCTATGCTCTAGTCGGGTAACTCTGATATCGATTTGAGTTATTTTGTCATCAATCTTGGTGAGCTTTTCCAATATCATTTTTAATGTAATATCAGTTTCTTTTTCTTGTTGCGATGATGCATGTCTCCTTGCATTCTTTGTTACATCGCTGTAACTTCTATTTTCACTGACCTCTGCCGTTTTTAGTTTTTTGCTTTCAATAACTCTATGGGGTGCTTTTATAACATTGTTTTTGTTTGTTCTCTCGTTTCTTATTGTTTGTAATTTTTTAGCTACATAACATCCGCGGTAGTTTGCAGGATGGTTTTCTCCACAATGAACACATTTTGGTTTATCTTCTGGTGGTTTTTGGCAATCTTTAGTAAGGTGTTTACCAATACATTTTACACATCTTGGCTCCTTTTTACAGTATTTCCACGTGTGTCCGTAAGCCTGGCATCTTTTACATTGTGGGACTAATCTGGAACTCCTTAATGGCTCGATTTCAACTCTCGTACTAAGTATGTCTGTTATGCCGTAAATTCTATTTATATCTTCATCTTGTCTAAATGTTAGGATGAACATATCTAGTGGTTTTTTAGTTTTCCATTTGAATTTCTTGTCAGCTTTAATGGCTTTATATTGTCGTTTTTGTAGGTCTTTTACTATTTCCTCTGGTGGCCATGTGTGATGTAATTTCTTAACAACAACTCTAATTGGTCTCTCTTGCTTATTTTCATAAGTGTGGTACGAAAGGTTACTCGTATTTAATGTGTCTATTAAAGCTCTGTAATGATCGCTATTGGCTGTATTAATTTTTATAACTTCACTGTTTATGATTTTCATAGTGAAGGTAATACCAGCCTCAGTTAGAAGCTTGCTCAGGTCAACAGCACTTTGAAAACCTTCTACTACAACCGGAGGTGGTGGTTTTGGTTTTTTGAATGGTTTTTCTATTTGTGTTTCTGCACTTGATTTTTGCGGAGAGGGAGGAGATAATGAGGTATCCATTTTACGTTTTTTGTTAGTTTTCTTGTTTTCGGTTCTTATCCAGCCCGTTTCATACGCTAAATCTTCTTCATCGGTGCAGTATTCAAGTTTATCTGTTTTTAATTTATTTTGTGATTCATCAGCACTTGCGGTTAACCCTGTATGTTGTTCGGCTTTTTCCAGCTGTGCTAATCTCTTTTCCATATCGGCGATTATTTGACTCAACCGTTGATTATCCATATTAAGTCTCTTAACATTTTCTTCCGACTGACACCATGCATTATAAAGCGACTGCTCATTTTGTGAACGTTGTGTATTTTCTGCGAACATCGCATTATTTTGTTGGACTAGTAGTGCGTCCATTTCGGTATGAATAGGAAACATTATAAATATTTAAATATTTCGCTTACCTAAGTTAACTTGAATTTATCGCGATAGCTTACAGCCATGGCCATTGATATCACTCACGACTAATGATATCTTAATTACTACTTAATTACCACTGATTAGATAGCGGAGCTCTGAATACGTCTATATACTTGGACGGTCAAAGCCAGACTTTGCAGGCTCAGTTGAAACATAATTTCGAACACATTCAAGAACGGCAGAAGAAATTCATGTACGTATCCTCTATTCTTGGTGATAGAACCATCCTGAAAAAATGTAATGCTATCAAGGATATCTCTTCTTTACTTCCCAGTCACTCGACAAGATATACAAGGGTAAATAATCGTCTAAAAAGAAATAAACAAAGAGCTCTAAGCTATAAAGTCAAACACAAAGTTCGCTGTTTCCTTGAAAAAGATGAAAACAGTCGATTGGCACCCGGGAAAAGAGATACAAAAACTGTAAAAAAAGATAAAAGGCAGAAAAGGTATCTTAATGATACATTAACAAACCTACATAAAAAGTTCAATGCTCAAAATTTATACAATATCAGTTATGCATTATTTTGTCGGCTGCGGCCCTTCTGGGTGACCTACCAAAGTCCAGAACTTAGAGATACATGCCAATGTACGATCTGTGTAAATACAGATTTTGTAGTAGCAACCCTCTATCGGAACAAGATCATTAATAGCAAATGTGCTAAGGAATTTTCAACAGAGCTATCATGTCCGGATGCAAGAACAGAGTGTTTACTGCGAAAGTGCAATGAATGCAAAAACAATGTTCCTCATTACAATACATTCAACGGCTCAATGGATGTGCATTATGAAACATGGACAACACAAGAAGTAACATACAAGGACAGAAATGGACAACAAAAGAAAATTAAGCACACAATGAAATTAAGGAAGAAAATAAGTGCTTACAAACTTGTTGAACAGTTAGAAAACATGATGAACAAATTCATGATTCATCAAGGTATCATCAGAAATCAGTATGCTGCGTTAAAGTACTTGAAGGTACACTTGCATCCAGATGAAATCTTGGTTCATATCGATTTCAGTGAGAATTATTCTTTGAAATATGCAACAGAAGTACAAAGCTTCCACTTTGGCGGGAGCCGCGAGCAAGTTTCTCTGCACACTCTCTCAGTTTCATTCAAAAATAGCATACATGATGCTTTGAAAATAAAATCGTTCTGTACATTTTCCAAAAACCTGAACCATGGACCCTCAGGAATAATAGCTCATTTAGAACCAGTGTTTTCTTGGATAAGAGAACAGAAGCCAAACTTAAAAATGATACATTTTCTATCTGACGGCCCATCAAGTCAGTATAGAAATCAGTTAATGTTTTACATCTTTGGAAATATGTTGGACTCGTATTTTCCTTCACTTGTATATTCCACTTGGAATTATTATGAAACCGGACATGGAAAGGGGACCTGTGACGGTATAGGAGGCACAGTGAAAAGAACCGCAGATCGGTTAGTGGGTGAAGGTAATGATCTGAGTACTTTTGACATTCTAGTAAGCAAACCGAGGGAAAGACTTAGAAATATAACAATACATGTTATAGAAACAGATAGTATGACAACGATGGCAACTAAAATAGAAGCTTGTAGATCAAAAACTATTCCTTTTCTTGGTACAATGAAGGTGCATCAGGTTACTCAAAAGCATATCATGGGTGACCCCATAACTCTTTCTATGAAATCAATGAGTTGTTTTCAGTGTTGCAGAGACGTGATTTAAACCCTGAACACAAAGACAGCGAGTGCCCCACTATGAATTAGGAAAAATTAAATATCCTTCTAGAAGAACACAACTTCAAGATTATTTTAATGAGGAAGCTGAACTTATTTCTTGTGAACCACTGCTGCCTGAATTGTCTCCTAGTCCATACATTGAGCAAAACAACGTACAGGAAACACATTTGGAAAATGTAAAACCAGGAGATACCGTTTTGATAAAGATGAAGTTCAAAAATCAAGAATATCGTTATGTTTGTTCTATTTTGTAAGAACAATCTAAAGAAGAAGAAGAAGAAGAAGGTCAAGAGCTGAAAGTTCAAGGATTGCGCGTTTCGAACCCCGAGAAGACTGATTTTGTCATTAGAAATAATGACATTTTCACTGTTTGTCACAAAGACGTAATTCAAATTTTACCTGCTCCTACTATTCTTCTGAAGAAGAGGTAATAACCTATGTGTTCCCCGAATCAATCAATGTGAATGAAAAATAAATATATGCTCAGGTGTTGCATACAATTTATTTGTACTTATCGTTTTTTGTTTATTCACATAAAAGTATTATGAAAGTGAAAAAATGTTTCTTTTTAATTTGAAACACGGAATCCATTTTTGTTGTGTTTTTGCAAGTTGTTTCTTGTTTTTTTCTGTTTTGTTTTGTTTGTGTTTATTTGTTCATTGGTTAAGTTTTGTTTGTACTAACATATAAGTCTGATTGGATTATAAAATCTCTAGATATAATCTGGATTTTATTAGCAAATTGAATTAATTTTAACACAAATTTAATATATATATATATATATATATATATATATATATAATATATATATATATATATATAATATATATATATATATATATATATATTGTTACGTTCCAAATGTTGCATTAGGCTCCATCTCTAGTTTTGCAACTGGTTAGATGTTACCGCTCTGTTTATACAAAAACAATATGTAATATTGGTTGCCTACAGTCAAGGTGGAGAAATGAAATTTTATTAATTTTATTTTGGGGGAAAATGATTTTTTTTAGTGCTAAGAAACTAAGGAAAAAATTCTTTTTTTATGAAGGAATTAATTTATATGAGGTTTCTAGTGATATTTTGTAAGATTTGGTGTTCCAAAATTTAGGATTTTGAATCTCGGCTCTAGTCGGCAAATCTTCGTGTGACGAGCGCTGGATAACGGCTTTTAGGTTTGAAAAGTCATTCTTTAGGTGAATTGGCGTGGAATAAGTCGCTGTATTAGAGTATTTACCGGCAACTGTATTTTGCTGTTTAGTGAGGGATTTCATTCTAATACAACGTAGCGGATGTTCCCCTAGCTTTGTGTCCTTAGCGGAAAAGTTTGTTTTGGTGTTGGAATATTCGCAGATTCGCCAAAGGGCGGTTTTACCAGCCACGTTTCATCTTTGGAATCAGTTACAATAAGGTATGCAGTTTTTTGTGACATCTGTTATTTGGTGGCCAGTCCCTGGTGTCGGAAAAAAAAATGAAATTCTTTTTTTTCTCTCTCTCTCGTTACAGACCGAAGATCGAGCCTTAATCACGATCCAGATAGCCAAGTAGTTTACGGCTAGTCTTTAACCCTTGGTCTGGCTAACAAGGGTGAGTAAAACCATAAGATAAGTAAGAAGAGTAATAATAATATATCTATTTTATTCAAATTAATTTTGGTACAGATACATAATGAGTTATTTAAGTAGTTATTTTAGTCCCATCTCTAATACAAGATTTCAAATTCAGCAAGTTGTATCAACAAGAGTTTTTTTGGGTCATCAGATAAAGTCCAAATGAATTAAATTAAATATTGAATAGATAAAATTTTATTTAGCTCAAAACAGCTGTTTAACATAAAAATATAAATAATGGATTAGATCCAGAAACTAAAATACATTTTCCTTAATCTTTTCATACATGTTTTCTCTAGAGCAGTTGTATTTAATTTTTGGAATTCGTTTTTAACCATTAATTTTTTTAAATCAATGAATAACTGTTAGATTAGTTTTTATTTATTGCTGTTAAATAATATTACCCCTATAATGGTCGTAGTTCCGTATGGTAATTATGGCTTTCTTTCCTTCAGGTTCAGGTTCCGGTTTCGTTTCGTTATCGTTTTGTTTTTGGGTTTTGGTTTTCCCATTGCCTGATTTTAACCGTTTGGTGGTTGATTTTCGTCTTCCTGGCTGGACGTAGCCCATCATGTGCTCCTGATTCGACCTGGGAGGTGTTTCGACCTTCGTACTGTCCTCTGCGACGACTTCGTCGTTACAGCTTTTAATGGGACTTCCCCCGCTGCGTCTCAGTGGACTTAGAAATTGTGAATTTCGAAGACACCCCGATTGAGGAAGTCACACAAGTAACGACGTATTTTATGTGATAAATTCGAGGTATTTATCGAGCTTTAGTTTTTCAAGCGAAGTTTTATGCGCTATGTTGTTAAATTTTTTTATTAAGATAACATTGTTAAGAAAATAAAGAAATTGCGGTCTCAGGTATTTTATATATTTACACATTTTCCGGGTATGTAAACTGCGCCTAAGGGTAGATAATTTTTTTTATTTAGGTTTACATTTTATGTCATGATCTCCACACACACCTGAGCTCACGTGGTGTCGTATTTGAGTTAATACATTTTTTTTACTGGTTTTAATTCACACACCAGTCCCCTTAGCGTTGGTAATTTTTATTAAACATCAACCTGTAATATATATTTATCTAGTGTTACTTGTTGATATCATATTTAAGCCAGTAATACCCGCATTACTACATTATTATTTTCTTTTAAGCCTATGGTAGAGGGAAATAACAGTGTATTTTGTTTCATTATATTTAATCATTAAATTTGACCAAATCTTGATCTCAGACAATTTGTATTTTTATTTATCTCACATGTATTTAGGTTGGTGTATCCTATACTGGTAATTTTGGCGATAAACCTATTGGTAAGTTGGTGGTTTATCATAAGCAACGTAGGGAAGGCTGTGGGCCAATTTACCTGGCGCCCCTTTGATAACTTTTGTATACTTCAATGGACTGCACGACCAGTCTCCACTGTTTGTCTAGCCGCGAGCCATTCTCATACTGTCACCGTATAGTTTTTTTTTGTCGGTGTACGTCTAACCTATATGTGGTGAACTAGTATTGAGTTAGTTTTATAAATTGCGTCTGGTTCGCCATATAATTTGGCGCCCAACGTGGGGCCAGATTTTTTTTGCCTGGTTTTTTTAATTGTTCTGAGATTAAGTTGTCATTCTGACAGATTCGGTAAACTTTAATTTAGTTTACTTTACCACTGGCTTTGTGCTTAATAGTAATCTTAGAACTTCGTGTTTAGTGGTAGTGTATGCAGAGAAGTGCTTACTATTTTCTTGTGTGACGTGAAGTTGAAAGAAGTCGAAGACGGAACTTGACAAATTTTTAAGAGATTGTGGAACTTTGAAGAATTTTTAGAAGTTGGTTGTTGGACTTTGAAAATTTTTATTGAAGAATTTTGGGAGTTAGAAATATTTTGAGATTTTTTTTGGAACTTAGAATTTTTGGATGTTTGGACTTTGAAATATTTCTACTTCGGTTGGACTTCCAATTTTTTTTTTTTCAAAGCATTTGGACTTCGAAGTTCTACATTGTGTTTGCAACTTAATTGTGTTTGTGAATATAATTTTTTTTTGGGATTGTATTGGAACTTGTACCTTGTTCTGAAACTTTAATATTTTGAAATTTTTTTGTGAAAATTTTATAGATTAAATAAAGCGACTATTTATTACTTTGTTTTCGTTTTGCTCCCAATAATAAAGTAAACTACCCGTGTTTTAATATTATTACTGACATCTTGATTTTGTTTTGAATTTTTGCACCCTTGTATGTGACAAACTTATTATTTGAATTTTGAACTTCAACTTTTTCAAGATGGTTGGAAAACTTGTACCCAAATATCTTAGGAAGGAGGATTTGGAATATGAACTTAAAATTCGTGGAGTGTCTACTGGCACGGTAGATTCTATGAGGTCTAGTCTGTCTGCAGTGCTTAGTCGTGAGGCAGCTAATGAGAGTTTTACGTACCCTGCAAACCCATTCACCTATGCGCAGGATAAAATAGCAATTGAGACTAAACTTGCGGAGCTGACAACGGCTGTAGGAAATTTTACCGGTGTCCCTGCTTCTGCTGAGTCCTTGAGATTGCAGACACAGATTAACCATGTCCTTGGGAGGATTGATCGTATGGTATTGCCAACAGGAGATGATGCCGCAGCAGCCCAGGATGTTAAGTCAGACTTTCTTGCGGAAATTTTGAAATTGTCACAGGATTTGCATGATAAGCAGCATCCAACCGGATCTGGCTCAGTACCAGCGGCGCTTAATGTGATTTCGGTTTTGAATCAATCTTTTCAGGCAGGTATTGGACAGGCACAAACTTCTTCTCCTGGAGCGGGGCCACAAGCTGTTAATCTTGTTACTCCTGGTGTACAAGGGTCTGCCTCTAGTTCTTCTTCTGGTATGATACTTCCTCATAAGTGGGGAATAGAAAAGTTTTCAGGCTCTGCTAAGGGTATGTCGATTTCCGCATTCTTTGAGATGGTGCAAGAGTTGAGTCACGCTCGTCACGTACCTGATAGTATACTTTTAGAGTCGGGTATAGATTTATTTTCGGATAAAGCCTACCAACTTTATAAAGATGTCCGTCTACGTGTAGGGAGTTGGGCTGAATTAGTTGAAGAGTTTCGTAGGGAGTACCTGTCAGCTCACCATAGTGAAGCACTTTTTGAAGAGCTTCGAAGGAAAACTCAGCATTCGTCTGAGACCATTGGAGTTTACTTGGCAATTATGAATAGCTATTTTAATCGGCTGCGTTGTCATGTTCCAGAGGGGGTCAAGCTGTCCATAATTATTAGGAATTTGCATCCGTTCTACCAGGATAGATTACGTGATCCTTTGCCATCTACCTTGGAGGAACTTCGGGTCTTATGTCGTAGTATGGAGGAGAGGCGCGATTGCATTAGGAATTATGTTGAACCGAATAGCAGGAAAGTAAATACTCTGGAAAAGGACCTAGCTTATGTCAGTGTGGATGCTGAAAGGTGCAGCAGTGTTGGTGAGGTTCCTGTTGTTTCATCTGAATCAGAGTCATCTAGTGGAAGGTCTAGGACGTTGGTATGTTACCGTTGTAAGCAGCCAGGTCATAAGGCAATAGGGTGTCTCGTTAGGAAGGCTGCTGTTCACTGTTATAAGTGTAATAAAGAGGGTTTTACCGTCAGAACTTGTCCTTCATGTAATTCGGGAAACGGAAGGAAGCGCACTTAACTGGTCGAAGAGGTGTTGCTGACGTTGCGTCGACCAACCTACGTCCTATTTTAGACTTTATTTTACATCATTCTGAAGGAGATGAACGTCCATATTTGAGAGTTAGGGTCTTAGGACAAGAAATTTTGGGATTATTGGATTCTGGTGCTTCAAAACCATTGTAGGAAGAACTGGTTGGAATTTTTACAAAAATTGGGTCTCGAGTTGGACACTTCGAAGAAAACCGTTTGTAGAGTGGCGAATGGTCAGATGTGCGAAGCGCTAGGCGAATGTTTAGTACCTTTCATGGTTAGAGATCGCTTGCGTGTTTTGCCAGTATTAGTTATTTTGGACGTACCGCATACTCTGATTTTAGGGACTGATTTCTGGCGAGTTATGGGTATTGTTCCAGATTTGAGGCACAACGAATGGTATTTTTCGGAGGCTCCAGCGACGGTAGGTGCAGTGGATCATCTTAGAGGTCAAACTATTTTGACGGATACAGAGAAGTCGCGATTGGATGAAATCATTGATAGAAATCGTGGACGAATAGGAACTTCTCTTGGTTGCACTGATGTCACTGAGCATACGATTGTTTGTAAATCCGCACCCATAAAACAACGCTATTACCCTGTGTCCCCAGTAATCCAAAGTCATATTGATAAGGAACTAGAAGATATGTTGGCGAAAGGAGTAGTGGAATGATCGAATAGTGCTTGGTCTTCGCCGATTCTGTTAGTGAAGAAAAAGGTTCCGGAAGGTGAAGTACCAAAATGGAGATTCTGCGTGGATTATCGGAAGCTTAATGCCGTAACGGAGCGGGATGGCTATCCATTACCCTACATCTCAAATATTTTGAACAAGTTAAAGAATGCGCATTATCTTTCCACCATTGACATCAAGTCGGCTTATTGGCAAGTACCTGTTGCTAAGGCTTCCAGGCCTTATACTGCGTTTACGGTTCCTGGTCGAGGTCTTTTTCAGTTTTGCAGGATGCCTTTCGGATTACATAATGCCCCGGCTACCTGGCAGAGGTTGATAGATCGTGTCCTTGGTCCTGAGTTGGAACCCTATGTTTTTACTATTTGGACGACGTGGTCATCGTAACAGAGTCGTTTGAAGATCATTTAAGGACCTTGGAGGAAGTATTCCGACGCTTGAGAGAAGCTAAGTTAACGGTTAGCTGGGAAAAATGCCAATTTTGTAGACCGGAACTGAAATATTTGGGTCATGTTGTTGATAGGAATGGACTACATGTTGATGGTGATAAAGTCAAGGCAATGCTACGCATTCCAACACCCACATCTGTCAAAGAAGTTCGTAGCATCATAGGTACATTTTCCTGGTACCGAAGATTTATTCCTGACTTTGCGACACTACTAGCTCCAATTACAGCGATATTGAAGAAAGGAAGGAAATACAATTGGACCCCGGGTTGTGAAGAATCCTTTCAGAAAATAAAAGAGTGTCTAGTCTCCGCACCGATACTTAATTGTCCTGACTACAACTTGCCTTTCGTTGTCCAATGTGATGCCTCAGGATATGGAGTGGGGGCCGTATTGTTGCAGCCAAGCGCCGATGGTGACAAAGTAATTAGCTTCCTGAGTAGATCGCTAACGCGTCAAGAGCGAAATTTTTCCACGACTGAACGGGAGTGTTTAGCTGTATTATGGGCAGTCGAAAAACTGCGTCCTTATCTGGAGGGTGTTCCGTTTACGGTCGTAACTGATCACGCATCCCTCGTATGGCTCCAGAATTTGAAAGATCCTACTGGAAGATTGGCTCGATGGGCAGTAAGGTTGCAACAATACGACTTCAAGATTGTTCATCGGAAGGGAAAAGAACATGTTGTTCCGGATTTGCTATCTCGGTCAGTTCCTGTACTTGATATGGTTGAAGAGGTTATACCACCTCCTAGTGGTGATCGTTGGTATGATAAACTTTGTAGAATAATTGTGTCTAGTCCCTTGAAGTATCCTCAGTGGAGAATGTCTGGTGGTAAACTGTATAAATATGTCTGTCCGAGTCATGGGTTTTTGGTTGATGAAGTAGACAATTGGAAAGAGGTTGTTCCTAAGAGTCAGCGATTGGAAGTGCTGAAGTTGTGTCATGATAGTCCTTTAGCCGGTCATATGGGAATCCTGAAGACTTACAAGCGGATTAACGAGAAGTATTATTGGCCGAAACTAAAGAGTGATGTGTCTCGTTACGTTGGACGTTGTTCACTGTGTGCCATGCATAAGGTGGAACAAGGTAAGCCCAAAGGCTTCATGACCCCTCAACCTAAAGCTACTCAACCATGGGAGATCGTCGCAACCGATCTCATGGGACCTTTCCCAAGATCAACTCAAGGCTATAAGTTTATTTTAGTGGTAATGGACGTGTTTAGTAAATTTTCTCTGGTGTTTCCGTTGCGATCCTCGAAAGCTGTACATGTCGTTAAGAAGATAGAAGAAGAAGTCTTTCTCATATTTGGAGTTCCGCGTCTGTTATTATGTGATAACGGTGTCCAGTATACTTCGGGTATTTTCAAGAAAATGATGGAAACCTATGGTGTCTCGGTCCGTTATAATGCGTTGTATCACCCACAGTGCAATCCTTCCGAACGTTATAATCGAACCCTTAAAACCATGATGGCAACTTATGTAGCTGACAACCATAGGAAGTGGGATGAAAAGTTGGCCAAACTAGCATGTGCTACCCGCACTGCCTACCACGAATCTACTGGTCAAGATCCTTACTTCATAAATTTCGGTCGGAAGATGATAGTGGATGGACGAGATTTTTCTCGAAAGGACAACCTCGGAGATCCGGAGGACGCAGTAGCTAAAGTGGGAGATGAACGATCGCATGGACTACAGGAATTATTTGCTGATGTTAGGAAACGTTTAGATAAAGCTTCGGCTAAGAGTGAGAAGACTTATAATTTAAGAAGACGTCCAGAGGAATTTCGCCCCCATCAGTCAGTGTGGCGAAGAAACTTTGTGTTGTCGGATGCCACTAAATATTTCTCGAAAAAGTTAGCTCCTAGATGGATAGGACCCTACTTCGTGAAGAAAAAAGTTTCTCCATGGACATATAGCTTAGAGGATGAAAATGGTAGAAATCAAGGCATTTGGAATGTTAAGGATCTAAGGGTTAGTAACTCGACTGATGATCACGATAATATTTAGATCAGAACAGGACGGATTAGCAAAAGTTTTGTCTGGCTTTGATTCGAATTATGTTTTTTTTGTCTAGTTATGTCGTTTGAGATGGTTGCTGATACAGTTGGTAATTTCTTTTGGTTTGTGGGGATGAATGTCATGTAGGTTTTGTCAGAAATATGTTGTTTTCGGGATTATGGCGTTGGAATTTGTTGGGATTTAAGTAAGCCATTCTATTAAATTAGGTTTTTCCCGAAGTCACATAGTTAGGATTTGGTGAATCTTGTGTTGGTAATAGCTTAGCTTTTGGATGATTCACTTAATTTCGTTGTATGCGGATTTAAATTCTGGATTACCTATGTCATTTTTATCTTGATAAACAATGGGGATTAGACTACTGTTTCAACAGATGTTTTGGTTTTTTTCTGTCAGTCCAAGGTTTTCGACATCCCTTGCTATTTCCTTACTAGCGAAGAAATCCAGATTGTAGCTATCTCTGTCTTTCACATCGAGACAACAATTTTTGGTTTTGTCGTCGCTAGGTGAGTTGTTTTGTCGTGCTGCGACAAAGATGCGTTCTCTTGTTAACAGTTCTGAGGAGTGTTCTCTAGAACTGGTTTGGGTTGTGGGTTTTGTGGTTGTTAGTAGTATTTCGGATATTTTGGGAAGGGGAATATTGTGGTTTTTACTAGGTTTAAGGTCCCTTTATTTTTTTGTGTAAGGCCCAGAACTTTGCAGCGTGCGTGTGGGGTTCACAGTGACTCTCTTCAATGGGAAGTGTACTTCTCAGGCTTCGGCGTCGGGGGTGTCATTTTCATGGACGGATCGAACTGCCGCTACGATCCCACCGGGGGTTGTAGCATTGCACGGTCGTTCGAGTACTGGGGTACTGTTGTCCCCCTGGTAGTAAGACCTAAAACATTTTAGTTTGGTAAATATTAGAATTTACTTTGGTATGGGTTATAGGTAGTGTGTCGCTAGCGCGAGGGAAAATTTCTCGTCTTGTTTTTCCTCGTAAATTTTCCTCTGGGAAAGGGGGTGTTGTTACGTTCCAAATGTTGCATTAGGCTCCATCTCTAGTTTTGCAACTGGTTAGATGTCACCGCTCTGTTTATACAAAAACAGATATGTAATATTGGTTGCCTACAGTCAAGGTAGAGACATGAAATTTTATTAATTTTATTTTGGGGGAAAATGATTTTTTTTAAGTGCTAAGAAACTAAGGAAAAAATTCTTTTTTTATGAAGGAATTAATTTATATGAGGTTTCTAGTGATATTTTGTAAGATTTGGTGTTCCAAAATTTAGGATTTTGAATCTCGGCTCTAGTCGGCAAATCTTCGTGTGACGAGCGCTGGATAACGGCTTTTAGGTTTGAAAAGTCATTCTTTAGGTGAATTGGCGTGGAATAAGTCGCTGTATTAGAGTATTTACCGGCAACTGTATTTTGCTGTTTCCTGAGGGATTTCATTCTAATACAACGTAGCGGATGTTCCCCTAGCTTTGTGTCCTTAGCGGAAAAGTTTGTTTTGGTGTTGGAATATTCGCAGATTCGCCAAAGGGCGGTTTTACCAGCCACGTTTCATCTTTGGAATCAGTTACAATAAGGTATGTAGTTTTTTGTGACATCTGTTATTTGGTGGCCAGTCCCTGGTGTCGGAAAAAAAATGAAATTCTTTTTTTTCTCTCTCTCTCGTTACAGACCGAAGATCGAGCCTTAATCACGATCCAGATAGCCAAGTAGTTTACGGCTAGTCTTTAACCCTTGGTCTGGCTAACAAGGGTGAGTAAAACCATAAGATAAGTAAGAAGAGTAATAATAATATATCTATTTATTCAAATTAATTTTGGTACAGATACATAATGAGTTATTTAAGTAGTTATTTTAGTCCCATCTCTAATATAAGATTTCAAATTCAGCAAGTTGTATCAACAAGAGTTTTTTTGGGTCATCAGATAAAGTCCAAATGAATTAAATTAAATATTGAATAGATAAAATTTTATTTAGCTCAAAACAGCTGTTTAACATAAAAATATAAATAATGGATTAGATCCAGAAACTAAAATACATTTTCCTTAATCTTTTCATACATGTTTTCTCTAGAGCAGTTGTATTTAATTTTTGGAATTCGTTTTATCATTAATTTTTTTAAATCAATGAATAACTGTTAGATTAGTTTTTATTTATTGCTGTTAAATAATATTACCCCTATAATGGTCGCAGTTCCGTATGGTAATTATGGCTTTCTTTCCTTCAGGTTCAGGTTCCGGTTTCGTTTCGTTATCGTTTTGTTTTTGGGTTTTGGTTTTCCCATTGCCTGATTTTAACCGTTTGGTGGTTGATTTTCGTCTTCCTGGCTGGACGTAGCCCATCATGTGCTCCTGATTCGACCTGGGAGGTGTTTCGACCTTCGTACTGTCCTCTGCGACGACTTCGCCGTTATAGCTTTTAATGGGACTTCCCCCGCTGCGTCTCAGTGGACTTAGAAATTGTGAATTTCGAAGACACCCCGATTGAGGAAGTCACACAAGTAACGACGTATTTTATGTGATAAATTCGAGGTATTTATCGAGCTTTAGTTTTTCAAGCGAAGTTTTATGCGCTATGTTGTTAAATTTTTTTATTAAGATAACATTGTTAAGAAAATAAAGAAATTGCGGTCTCAGGTATTTTATATATTTACACATTTTCCGGGTATGTAAACTGCGCCTAAGGGTAGATAATTTTTTTTATTTAGGTTTACATTTTATGTCATGATCTCCACACACACCTGAGCTCACGTGGTGTCGTATTTGAGTTAATACATTTTTTTTACTGGTTTTAATTCACACACCAGTCCCCTTAGCGTTGGTAATTTTTATTAAACATCTTAACCTGTAATATATATTTATCTAGTGTTACTTGTTGATATCATATTTAAGCCAGTAATACCCGCATTACTACATTATTATTTTCTTTTAAGCCTATGGTAGAGGGAAATAACAGTGTATTTTGTTTCATTATGTTTAATCATTAAATTTGACCAAATCTTGATCTCAGACAACTTGTATTTTTATTTATCTCACATGTATTTAGGTTGGTGTATCCTATACTGGTAATTTTGGCGATAAACCTATTGGTAAGTTGGTGGTTTAACATAAGCAACGTAGGGAAGGCTGTGGGCCAATTTACCTGGCGCCCCTTTGATAACTTTTGTATACTTCAATGGACTGCACGACCAGTCTCCACTGTTTGTCTAGCCGCGAGCCATTCTCATACTGTCACCGTATAGTTTTTTTTTTGTCGGTGTACGTCTAACCTATATGTGGTGAACTAGTATTGAGTTAGTTTTTATAAATTGCGTCTGGTTCGCCATAATATAATATATTATATATATATATATATATATATATATAATATATATATATATATATATAAACATCATCATCATCATCATTAGCCATTTTGCGTCCACTGCTGAACATAGGCCTCCCGTAAATAATTCCATTGCATCCGATCTTGAGCAACTTGAATCCAGTTAGACTGGATGCGCTTTAAATCGTCCGACCACCTTGTTGGAGGACGTCCTCGACTACGATAAGCATCGTGTCTAGGCCTCCACTCTAAAATTTTCTTTGTCCATCTTCCATCTCTGACCCTAGCAACATGTCCTGCCCAGTTCCATTTCAAGGTTGTAATTCTTTCAACTGCGTCCGTCACACCAGTTTTTCTCCTTACTATCTGACTCGAAACTCTGTCCCTGAGTGATACGCCCAACATTGACCTCTCCATCGCTCTCTGTGTCACTTGTATCTTATTAATTACTTTTCTGGTAAGTGTCAATGTTTCTGCTCCATATGTCAGAACTGGAAGTACACACTGATCAAAAACTTTTCTCTTCAAGCACATGGGAATAGCTGATTTAAAGACTTCCTTCAGTTTTCCGTAAGCTGCCCATGCCAGTCCTATTCTCCTTTTTAACTCTGTTGTTTGATTGTCTCTTCCCAATTTAATCTCGTGGCCCAGATACTTATAGGAATACACTTGTTCAATTTGCGTGCCATTAGTGGAAATGTTTTTTGCCAGTACCAGGTTGGTCATGTATTGTGTTTTGGAAAAATTAATTTTAAGGCCAACTCGTGCACAAGAGCTCTGAAGGTCTTGAAGAAGTTGGCATGCATGATCTACCTGATCTGCAATAAGGACTATGTCGTCTGCAAACCTCAAGTTGTTCAAAAATTCCCCATTTATATTTAATCCAATATTTTCCCAATTATTTTCCCATTAATTATTATATATATATATATATATAATATATATATATATATATATATATATATATAATATATATATATATATATATATATATCTCAAATTACCACTCTTTCGTAGAATGACTCATATATTAAATTAAGGCACTCGGGATGTTTTTTTCTTTGGTTATGGATGAAACTACTGATATTTCAATAAAAAAAGCAATGGCATTCACTACTATAATTTATGAAAATAATTCAACCAAAACACAATTTTTTGTTAAGGCTCAGGTATCAACGGCTAATGATTTATATGGAATTCTAAAGAACTGTTTAACTTTAAAGAATATTCCACTAACAAAACATGCTTAATTGAACTAGAAAGTGAAGAACAAAAAAAAACCACAATTTTAAGAAACAAATGCAAACTTAAGAATATGAAGAAGTAGGTAAGGACATTAACAGGGGATTAGGATGCATTGGACAATATGGGGAAGAAACATTAAATAGAAATGGAATTAAAATGCTGGAATTCTGCCAAACCAATGACCTGATAATAGAAAACATTTTCAGTGAACAAACCATTAACGACAAATATACATTTGTGGCTAAAGAGAGAAATGCGAAAAGCTTAATCGACTATATAGTCTATACGAGAAACCTAGAACAAAATATAAAAAACATCTTAACGGAAAAGGAACCGGAACTGTCTACACAACACTGCAAAATGGATGGTCACTGCAAAAATGAAGGATGAAAAAATGGAGGACGTGGAAAAAAAATAGTACAAGAAAGTAAATGTAAACAAACTAAAGATAGAAAAAGTGCGAGAATTTAACAAGGAGGAAACTAACAAAAGACTGAGACAAATAGAGTGCCAAAAAGAAACATGGACAATGGAAGAAACATGGAATACTTACAGCGAAGTATTAAAGACAACAGCAACTGAAGTGTGTGGAATCAAAAATATAATAAACAGTTGAAAAGGACAAGACGGTGGAATAAAGAACTGAAGACAAAAATAAAAAAGAAATAAATAGCATGAAAAAAATACATCGAAACGGGATTAGAAGAAGATATAGAAAAATACTATAGGCAGAGACGATTGGTAAAAATGACAGTTACACAAGCAAAAGCAAAAACATGGAAATACTTTGGAGAAGAACTTCATGAAGAATATATAACAAATACTAGAAACTTTTGGTCGAAAATACGACACATAAGGCAAGGAAAATGAAAGGAAAAGGGAAATAAACACAGTAATAGATACTTTAAACCAAATACAAATAAGCCCAGAACAAGTAGCTAGGGTATGGAACGAATATTATGAGAAAAAATTTGATACCGGAGTGATAAAGGAAGACAATATAAACAATGAAGGCGAAGAAAACACAGAGCTAGAGCAAATAAGTAGAGAAGTAATAGAAGGATTATCAAATATAAAAATAGGTAAGGCAGGTGGAGGTGATAAAATTCAACCGGAAATGGTAAAATACATGGGAGAAGAAGGAATAAACTGGCTATGGAAAATATATAAAGAGGCGTGGGAAAAACAAACAATCCCTAAAGACTGGCAGAAAAATATCATCGTGCCAATATACAAAAAAGGAGAACATGAAAACTGCGACAACTATAGAGCAATATGTCTGTCATCGGTATGTTTTAAAATATATACAAAAATGGTAGAGAAGAGACTGAGACAAGAAGTAGAAATGGTATTGGGAGAAGAATAAATGGCATTTAGACCGGGAAGACAGACAAATGACAACATATATATCATTAGAAACCTAATAGAAAGAAGCATAGATACGGGAGAAAAACTAGTATTAGCATTCATAGACCTACGAGCAGCATTTGAGACGATAGAAAGGCATATTATAGGGAAATGCTTGAGGAAAATAAATGTACCTAATGCATTGACAAAAATTATAGAAAGTACTTACAAAGAGGTAACAGGAAGAGTACAAATAACAGGGGAAAGATCGGAAGCATTTAATTGGAAGAGACGTATTGAACTAGGAGATAGCCTCAGCCCTTTGCTATTCATAATAGTAATGAACGAATCGATAAGAAACACTAGAGTCAGAACCAATCAACTACAGAAAATAATAGGTTATCACATATTACAACCGGTAACAATAGAGTCCTTAATGTATGCAGATGACATAGTACTAATAGCAGATTCCGAGAATAACATGCAGAAACTAATGGATATATAGGTAGAACAAATAGAAGAACTAAAAATGGAGATAAACGAGCAAAAAGTAACATAATGATCATCAGCGGCAAAGGAGATAAGGAAGATAATCAAATAAAGATAAAATGTAAAAACTCAGAATTGGAAATAGTAAAAACTTACTAATACCTGGAAAGTATAATAACTATTGACATAAAAATAGACTGGGAAATAACAAATAGAACGAAGAAATCAAACAGGTTATACTATGCGTTAGCCCCAATAATGGGAAAAAGAGAACTTGCACGAGAAACAAGAATAAAAATATATAACACAATAGTGATACCGACTGTGCTCTATGCAAGTGAAAACTGGACGATTCTGGAAAAAACATAAGAGCAGGATAAATGCAATGGAGCTGAGACATCTAAGAAGGATAGTTGGAAAGACAAAATGGGATAGATTAAGCAACGAGATATTAGGAGAATGGCCAACCAGGAACCGATAATGAACAAAATAGTAAAGAGACAAATGAACTGGTATGAGCATCTGATGAGGATGCAATTCAATAGAATAACAAGAAAAGTTTATGAAGCAAAAAACATCGGAACAAGAAAAAAAGGCAGAATAAGAAAAAAAATGGATACAGCAAGTAGTAGAGGCGGGAAAACTTAAACAAAAATCACTCGAGGAATTGAAAATAATGGCAGGAAACAGAAGAATGGAAGAGGTGGGTAAATGGAAATTAAAATAGCTAGCCCAAATCCGACAGCTTGATAGGGCAAAAGGAAGGGGAGAAAAAAAGAAAGAAAAACTATATATTAAATTAAGGCTGCCAGAATGTTTTTTCTTTGGTTATGGATGAAACTACTGATATTTCAATAACAAAGCAATGTGCACTCACTACTATAATTTATAAAAATAATTCATCCAAAACACAATTTTTTGATCTTGTTGAGGCTCAGGGATCAACAGCTAATGATTTATATGGTATTCGAAATAACTGTTTAACTTCAAAGAATATTCCACTAAAAAATGTTATGGTTGGAGAGTTTTTTTTTTATCTACTAATAATAGTCGCTTCAACCACCTGGGTCATTAGCGTCATTAGTTTACATTAGTTACTACATTATATTAAATTATATAAAGATGTTTCTTTTAGAAATCTAATTAAGATTTTAGTATTTAAATGTTCACCTAATACTGTTTTTAAGTCACTGGAAATAAAATTTTGTCTGTTAACTGTATATTTTCCACATTCTGTTAGGAGATGTTTAAAAGTAATATTGACTTGACAGTAATCACATACTGGAATGTCTTCTTTACTTATTAGGTGCTTATGAGTAATATTGGTATGACCTAATCGAAGTCGAGAAATTTTGACTTGGTCAGTTCTTTTTAAGTTTACTAAGCGCCACGGTTTCACTGTCGATTTAATTTCTTTTAATTTAGATTCCGATAAGTTCCACTTATTTTGCCACGCACTAATCACTTTTTCTTTAACGAACTGTTTTATATTACTGCAGATAGTCTTTGACACTATTATAGCTTGATCATTTTTGGTAGCTTGGTTGGAGAGTTTAATTCTGTATTTTCAAGTTAAAGGAAGAAGTTCCACATATAATATGTATTAGATGCTCATGTCATATGGCACATTTAGCTACAACAAAAGCCTGTTTAAAACTACCTAGGCATATGGAAGATCTGCTCCGAAACATATGCAGTCACTTTAATAGGAGTGCTTTGAGAAGATGCTAACCCTTCATTGTCAGCCAAATTCTTCCAAAATTCTAAAATCTCGGTTGTCGAGACTGATACTCCTCAGTCGAAGCGTCATTCTCACAACAATGCCTCAAATACCAGATCTTCCCCATCTGCCTCTAAGCAAATATCTAATTTATCTAATTCGAATAACAAAAACACTTCAAAAGTAGCTACCTGTTGGAATTGTCGAAAAACAGGTCATAAATATCCCTTTTGTAAAAAGGAACAACAGCACAAGTACTGTTACAAGTGTGGTCATCCTAATGTGACGTCCATACATGTAAATGCTCCTTGGCCTCAAAAAACTAGTTCGTCGAGTTTGTTCTGTCGGTGCAATCTCGTTACCTTTCCGTCCCAATAAATCCGACGTTAAAATTCAGAATAGACGAAACCAGTCGTTAAAGACCATCAAACATTGCTATCGTAATAGTGTTACGAAAATTGCCCCGGTGCTAATTGAGGCCATCCCTGGAAAAAGGGCCCATATGCCTATGGGCCGTTTTTCCGCAGATCGTTTAAACCGATCCGCCATAATGTAAAGTTCATTTCGGCCAAGTTTGGCTACAATGTCTCAAACCTGAGTCATTCGATAAACAAAACATTTAGCTACCATTTTAACAAAGTTGTTTTTGCGTCCGTTGTTCGTTTGCTTGTCGTTAACGTAAGTGTATTTATTGAGCTTTAAAAATGGATTTTGACGAAGAGGTAGTTCGACAAAAACTGACAAGATGTAAGAACACTAATGTAACGCGAGAAAAGTTAAAAGGCAATCAGATAAAATATACGTCACCTCGGCAGCTCGCGATGTTGCAGCTAAGTCATTTCAGTTAATCATAAAATGCTGCCTGGACAAATGTTTTACCCGTTTAAGGGTCGAGGATCAAAAACATTTATTTCAACACTTTTATTTACAAGCAAAGCCTCGTGAGAACTCTTTGTTGGCTCTGTGTTTGAAAAAACTTAATGTGGACCGTAAACGACTCAAGAATAATCCAAAAGTTTTACGAGCGTATACATGGGAATATTTCGTGTCTCGAAGGGTGATATAATAAAAACATGTCTGACCATGATCCAAAAACTTTTTCAAGTAGCTGTGAAGCGCATTCGTGTAGTACAAAAGAAGGTAATTGAGGGGGATTTATTTGCAGAAAAGCGAGGGACACATGCCAACAGACCCCACAAATTGGCTCCCAACATTCATGACTTGCTTAAAGAGCATTTGGAAACTATTCCGTTTAAGAAAAGTCAGTATTCCCAACACAAATCCGAACTAAAATATTTTGAGAATCCCGAATTAAATATTAAAAAGCTATATAAGCTTTTTGTACAATACTATAAAGAAAAGACATGCACAAATCTAGAGATGAAATACAAGACATACTTTCAGTATTTTAAGTCACTGCGTTCATACAGTTTCAACAATCCCAAAACAGACGTATGTGATTGTTATGTGGCTATTTTACTGATTCTATGATTACGGAATTATGTGCCAGCATGAAAAAAGACCCTATGTTATCTGCTGTAAAGGAACATAGAGGCACTACTGGTAATTACGCAAGAAAACGTAAACAAGCTATCATTGTAGATCATATAAATAAATATAAGCCTTGTGTCAGTCACTACCGACGACACAATGCACCAAATATTAAGTATTTACCTAGAGAAATAACAATAAAATCTATGTTTGAAGCTTTTTAAGCGTGAACATCCTGAATACTGTACATTTGAACTGTGCAGACAAACGTTAAAATCAATGCATATTTTCTTGTGTATGCCAAAATCAGATGTCTGTGTAGACTGTGAAACATATACAAAATGTGAAAAACTAGTCTCAGTGTCGATAATCCAAACGTAGGAATATACTCAATGGATTTGCAAAAAGTTATTTTACTTCCTAATATGCCAGCCGTAAAAGACAGCCACTTTTTAAGTCGTCTTGTAGCATTTAATTTGACTTTAAATGGTTTTCTGCTAACTAATATAGTTGAAGTGAGGTTCAAGAAGGGGTCAAAATGCCTTGAATATAAAAATGATTTTGATCAACTACAATACAACTCAGTGGATTTTTTACAAAAGAAAATCAGTTATGCAAATAAACCTCAAGTTTTATCGGAACGTGGTGTATCGACATCGAAAAAAGAAGATATAATAAAAGTTTTGGGGCCTTTGATGCCTAAAAATAGATTAGAATTTTGGAATAGCCTAATTACAATTGGCACTGCTCCAGACTTAGCAGCAAACAGTGACACTGTACATATCTATAAAAGTATATAGTAGTAATATGATAAACTTGCTAATTCTGGTATTTACAGGATTTTGTTTGTTTTAACCACCATAAAGTACATATTGTTCATTTTATTCGCATTTTGCAGATTTTAGTTAGAGATTATAAAATACAAGTTTTTGCAATTTATATGCGGTAAATTTATTACCAGTTCTCAAATACCATTTAATAAATTATTTATTGGATTGTTTCTTTACTATATTGTGCCTTAATTTTGTAGATGCCGTGATTTATACTATTTTTCATTTTCTCATTTTCTACGCCAAACACAAGTATGTGCCAGATCAAAGGTTAAAACTGAAAATAACTACATTTCCAATATAGTAAAAAAAATATATATATTATCATCAATTTATTACCCAAAAAAGTTTTGAAATATTTTAATTACTTTTGAACGGCGAAACAAAAACGCTAAGATCACTTTTATGGCTTTTTATTCTTTTTTCACATACTGCGTTTTGGCATGGAGCAGCCGAGGGAAATCGTGGATTTGTTGAAATAGGTTCTTGCCTGCTTAAATATTTAAGAAAAACGGCCAATCGAGCTGACTCTAAAAACTTGGAAGTAGAATTTAAAAATTTTAAAAAGTTATAATTAGAAATAATAAAACAAGGAGCAGAATAACTCATCTACAAAATTGTGATCTATGCCCAGCATATTTGGATACTGTTAAAATTAGTAAGAAAAAGTAGAATGACCTGTAAAGCGTCGACCAGAGTAAATCTAGACTGTCTATTCATGCTCCGTTCTTCAATGTCTTGAATTATAAGAACACAGAATAATATTCCATCCTAAAATTCTCTTTCATTTCGAATGTATTGGATATTTTTGGTTGTAAGTTTAAGTTTTGTATACCTCACAGTTTTTAAATAAAAATTAGATAAAATGTCTTGAATTCATGTTCGACATAACTTGAATTATTTTTGAGTAACCAAAGTTCTTTTAGCATGGTTTTAATAAAATACATCCAAATTACTAAATTAATACGTCACTAGTAAAACTGTTGTAAAAAATAAAAATAAATCAATGACATAATTTTTGTACAGGTTAAAACTTATTAAAATGCGACTTAATTTAGAAATAAATTCTGATCCTGATATCGATCAAGCCACCAAGCTATTACTAACCTAATATCTAATTCTTACTCCGCATTAAAAACTCCCCTTCTATTAATAAATCCAAGATCTACTGAAGAAGCTACATCTCTAGTCATAAAGCATTCTCTCTTCGAATAACAAGTAAATTTAAAACATTTCAATCATCCTAGTTGTAGACCCACACAAAAATATAATCCACAAAATAATTAGTCTTCTATACCCCAACAAAATATTAATTCCGTTAGAACCCCAAACTATTTACCAATGGGTTTTCAACACATCTACCCGAATCAAGTGTCGAACTTTCCTAACGTTCAAATAAACTCATTTACAAGTCAACCCATAAACATTCAGCAACGACCAGTTCCACAAAAAATTTTCACAAACGAACAAGTATTTGGCAAACCAGCTAATGTTTTTTCACCTAGAAATTCTCATAAACCTACAGGAAGACCAGAACCAATGTCTACTTCTACTTCTAGTAAATTAGTCTCAAATAAGAATTTTTCACTGAACTATCAACCTACAAGAAGATCAGAGCCAATGGATACTTCTACTTCTAGTAGATTACCCTCAAATAGGAATTGTTCAATGAACTTATCAAAGACCACAAAATGATTTTCAAAATTGATATCCCAACAACACAAAACTGTGTTATATGCTGATATTTATTTTTGAAGAATTAACAAACGTAGAAACTGAACATAATATCAATTTAAAAAGTTTTCCGACCAGCAACAAAATTATTTTGATCATCAGTATAATGACCAAAGACTAATTACAGTAATGAGTATGGTAAAAATCAGACGCTTCATTAGTGGTGACGTCACGCGTTGAGATAGGTTATGGTCCTGTATCCAAACAAATCAATCGTTCTATTCTGATTACCATAAGCAGAGTTTTAATACATCGATTTTGTGCGTTTTTGTTGAAAATAACTCCAGTTTTCCGCTTTAAGGTATGTAAAATGATATATATTGAAAGATACATTACATTTTACTACATTTTACTGAAGAAGCCAATTTGCAAGCAAATCATTAAATTCCACAAAACAATCCTTTTTTACATAACATTCAAATGAAATTGTTTTTGTAATAATTAATGAATAAAGTGTATTTTATCCTAAATGTTTTCTTTGTAGGAAAAATGGTAATGTGTTGGGCACCCAATTGTAATCATTACAATGTACGAGAAAAATTTAAATTTTATCGTTTTCCGAAGGATACAAAAACAAGGAATCTATTTTGTTTTTGGTAATAATGTACTATATTAAACTATTTTATTAATTCTAATTTATTGTTCTTATTTTAATTCTAAAGGTTCAATATTTATAACACTTACGAATTTATCAAAGTCTTTATTACTACTAATTTATTTTACAAATAATTTATTTACGTGTGATACAATTCTAACGCGAGACCGGACTTCTTTTTTGATTAACTCTCCTCAATGAGAATCACCGATATTTATATGAAATGCCGCTATCTAGAAGGGCCTGGCGACGCATCGACGACGTACCATCCATTAGGCGACTCATTCAGCTAGACTAGAAAAGTCGATCGCTTTCTCGTCTAATAAAATTCGGAGGGCTCGGGTCGTCGACTGCATTATTGTTACCTGGACTGGTTATTTGACCCTTTTGGAGAATTCGGTAGTATTTGACCTAGAACAGTCGTGAATGAGTAACTATGTTTACAGTTTTTATACGCCATAATTATCGTAACATTGCCCCCCTCTTAAAAGATGGTTCCTCCTAGAACCTTGTCGGGACTGGAACTGGAACGGTATGCTGGTATCGGCAACTGGACCCTCTTTTACAACTTCCAGTTGTATAAAAATGACAAGGGACGGTTTTCTCTCCGCACCAGGAACTATGCGGATTGCAACAGACTAATACCTGGACTTCGGTGTCTTTAAAGATCTCCTCCACCATATTTTGTATAACCCTCCAATCTAATTGGCGGCATTCCAACTTTTTCATGGCTAACTTTTGTACGTCGGACTCTAGTACGTGCTCTCTTAACTGAAGTAAGGCTTCCCATACATCTCGGTAGGTAGGTTGGTCACGGGCAGTGTCTTCTGTTACCAGGTAGAAAAGGTAACGTGATGCATCTTGAAGTTTCAAGGTTTTACCGGGAGCTGGCACTTGGCATTGAAATTCTGCAACTCGACCGAACTTCCTTCGAAAGACGGATGCCAACCCTGGTGCGTCTTTGATACTGGCCGGGATGGTAAGGGCCAGTGAGTAGTCATAGGAAAGCGCAAGTAGATCTTCCCTTTCTTCAGCGGTAACACCATGTCTTGCTTTACCGGTACCTCCATAGGCACCCATGAATTCCTCAAACGTGAGGTCAGACACATCTTGGACTTGGTTTACTTCCACTTCCTTATCTACCTCGTGGTCTCATTCGAAAGACGCCAGCCGGTTATGATGTACTATCATCGGCTTTCCCCTCGGAATCTTGCTTATTCGGTGAATGACATCATTGATCTTCTCCATAATGAGGTATGGACCTTCCCAAAACTGCTGCTTGGGAAGGTGGGGAGAAGGGAACTTGGGAGAACAACCTTTTCGCTTTTTGGGATTATAGAGCCAGACTTTGTCGTTCTTCTTAAAACACCCCTTTTCGGCTTGCGTATCGTACCGTTTCTTCATTCGGTCACTAGCGATCTGGAGATGGGAACGAACCAACTCGTGTACATCGTCTATTCTTCTTCGTAATTCGATCACATAATCTTCACCTGCTACATCTTCTCCAGGTCGACACCCAAACTCTAGATCACAAGGTAGTCGCACCTCGCGTCCGAATAGGACTCTGGCTGGTGTCTGGCCTGTTCATTCGTTAACAGCAGATCTGTAGGCCATTGTGAAGAACGGAAGATATTGGTCCCAGTCTGGCTGATGATCGGTGATGATGGTCGATGACCATCTTTGTCAAATACTTGCCAACTGTCCTATTCATCCGCTCTACCACACCATCCGATTGCGGATGATAAGCCGTAGTTCTTGTTTTCTTTATACCCACTCTATCACATATTCCTTGGAATAGATCGCTTTCGAAGTTCCTGCCTTGGTCACTATGGATCTCCAAAGGCACTCCAAATCGGCTGATATATTCTTGGATCAAATTATCTGCAACGGTGGCGGCCTTCTGGTCTGGAAGTGCGTAAATCTCGACCCACTTAGTGAAGTAATCCATCACTACCAACATGTACTTGCCTCCACTATCACTTTCTGGAAATGGCCCAGCAATGTCCAAAGCTATTCTTTCAAACGGACTTCCAACATTATATTGTCTCATAGGCGCTCTCCTTTTTTGATAAGGCACGTTATTCGTAGCACAACTAGTACATTTCTTACACCAGTCTTTTACATCGTCGGAACTGTTCATCCAATAAAACCGTTCCCGAATTCGCTGAAGGGTCTTCTTTACACCAAAATGCCCTCAGTGTAACTGACGAAGTACTTCGGCTATTCTGCTCTTTGGGATCGCCAACTGTCTTCTCTTCTCTGAACCGTCATCATTTTCCAGGACTCGTTTGAGCAAGCCATCTTCCATGATAAATGTGTCCCACTGGGCCCAATACGTCTTAACTACTGAGCCTCAGTTTGATATTTCTTGCCAAGGTGGTCGACGGTGTTCCTCTTTCCATTTTCGGATTTTCTGTATAACTGGATTCCGTTTTGTTGCAGTGGGAACACTCTGATGGGCATGGCCTTCTAGAAAGAGAATCAGCGTTTCGGTGGCTAACTTCGGCCCGGGCCAATCGTGAAATAATATTCTTGGAGTCGTTCGATCCACCTGGCTATCTGACCCTCTGGATTCTTAAACCACTTAAGGGCGGCATGCTCGGTTCGGATTAAAAACTTCCTTCCATAGAGGTATTGATAGAAGTGCTCTACTGATTTCACTACTGCCAGAAGTTCTCTTCTGAGTGAAAAATTTAAATTTTATCGTTTTCCGAAGGATACAAAAACAAGGAATCTATATTAAACTATACTATATTAAACTATTTTATTATTTCTAATTTATTGTTCTTATTTTAATTTTAAAGGTTCAATATTTATAACACTCACGAATTTATCAAAGTCTTTATTACTACCAATTTATTTTACAAATAATTTATTTACGTGCGATACAATTCTAACGCGAGACCGGACTTCTTTTTTGATTAACTCTCCTCAATGAGAATCACCGATATTTATATGAAATGCCGCTATCTAGAAGGGTCTGGCGATGCATCGATGACGTACCATCCATTAGGTGACTCATTCAGCTAGACTAAAAAAGTCGATCGCTTTCTCGTCTAATAAAATTCGGAGGGCTCGGGCCGTCGACTGCATTATTGTTACCTGGACTGGTTATTCGATCCTTTTGGAGAATTCGGTAGTATTTGACCTAGAACATTCGTGAATGAGTAAATATGTTTACAGTTTTGATACGCCATGATTATCGTAACAATATCATTCTATTGCATATGCCATTTTACAGAAGAAAAGTAGAACCAGGTCCTGGGGCTTTCCTGTGCAGTTGCCATTTTTTAGATAGAAAAAAAGAGAATGGGCCTACATTATTCGTACACAATAAAGGAAAAGCAAAAAGTTGCCAACCCTGGAGAAAAGAACTAGAGCAAAGAAAGAAGTTACTAAAAGTCTGTTACTGAAATCATTGAAGATGTCCTAAGGCATGATGCAAGGTATTAATGTATAATATCATCATCATGGCTTACTCACTCCTGGCGGAGTGTTTGCCGCCCTTTTGGGCTCTCTGATTCATTAATTGCGGAGAATCAGTCCACTGTTGTTTTTTTTATTATTATTATAGCAGAGTGTGTGACTTGGCCCTGTCTACAATTTTCCTCCATTCTTTCCGGTCCTTACAGCGCTCCTTCCAATTGTAGATTCTCAGCTTTTTTATGTCTCCTAAGACTTGATCTCTCCATCTTGTTTTGGGTCTCCCCTTTGGTCTCTTTGTTGTTGGTCTCCATCCAGTTATTCGCTTTAGCGTAGAGTCTGGGTTAGCTCTTTCTGTGTGCCCCAGCCACCTGAGCCTTTGCGTCTTCACTAACTTGATTATGTCTTCACCCTTGATGACTTCTTTAATTTCTTCATTGGTTAATCTTCTAAATTCGCCTACACTTATCCTCACCGGTCCCATTATCCGTCGAATTATCTTTCTCTCTAAGATCTCAAACCTCATTTCATCTTTTTGTGTTAGGCACATCGTCTCTGCACCATAGGTGATCACTGACCTGATTGCAGTCTTGTAAATTTTTAATTTGGGTTTCTTACTAATGTGCTTTTCTTTCAGGAATTTTTGGTAGTTCCAGTAGGTTTTATTACCCAGTATGAAGCGTTCATTTATTTCATCCGTTCTATAATTTCTGTCATTTACCATCACTCGCAGGTATTTGAAACGGTGTACTCTTTCAAATGTATATGCAAAAAGCTTAATTTCTTTCTCTATGTTCCTATTCACTCATGAACAATTGAGGTATTTCGTTTTGCTTTGGTTTATTACTAGCCCTCTCTTCTTTACCTCTTTATCTAGTATTAATATTATGTTCTGCATGGTTTTTAAATCTCTAGTAACCAGTGCAATATCGTCTGCATACGCTATCAGTTGGGCTGAAGATTCGAATTGTTCCCATAATTTTGACTGCTCTTACTGCCCCCTATATGGCAATGTTAAATAATGTTGTTGACAGGGAGTCTCCCAGTCTGACACCTACCTCTATTTGTACTTTATCTGACGGGCCTTCCCTTGTTAAGATTCGTGCCTTATATTCCTTCATCGTTATTTTCGTGAGACTTATTAGTTTTTCTTGTATGCCTAATTTATTCATATCCTTAATTAGCTCCTCCCTTATTACACTGTCAAAAGCTTGCCTGTAGTCAATAAACAGTATATGTAGATCTATTCCGTGCTCGTAACTTTTTTCGACTATTTGCGTTACAATGTGTATTGCATCTATCGTTGACTTACCTTCTCTGAATCCATGTTGGTATTCACCTATTTTTGTTCTAGTTTCTTTTTCTATTCTTTGTCTGATCAAATTAGTTAATATTTTGTACATTGTATTTAAAAACGTGATTCCCCTGTATTTAGCGCATTTCGTCTTGTCGCCTTTTTTAGGGATTGGTGTTATGATACCACAATTCCAGTCGTTCGGCATGTGTTCTTCTTCCCATATTCGTTCTATTAGGTTGTGGATTCTGTGGGCTAGTTCCTCTCCCCCTTTCTTGAAAAACTCATTTATAATGTCGTCTGGTCCTGCTGCTTTCCTTGTCTTTAATCTGTTTACAGTCGCCAATACTTCCCTGTATGAGGGAGACTCTGATTGTTTTCCATTCCTATTTTCTGTTTGTTCTTCATTTTCTGCGTTTTCAGCATCGTCTTTCTTTTTAAACAGTTCTCTATAGTGTGTTTCCCATTCCATTTTTCCAATATTTGCTGGTATCTCAGTAAAAGGGCAGCACGGCTACGAGCCCAACTCTTATGGAAATTAACATGGGAAATCGCTAAGGTTCATTCTGGTCATTTTTGTCTCTTTTTTTGGTGGAGGCGCGACGACACATCGGATCGTGACGTGTAAGGTATCGTCGGAACGGGGAGAGGGTAACGAATACGTTAACATAAAAACAAACGCATGAGAAAATGCCAAAAGGACACTAAGCTTGCAACATCCAAACGGCTCAACGTACAGCAACGTGTGAGGTATCGATGAAAAGGGGAGGTGGTAACGAATATGTTAATACATAAACAAACGCAAAAGACAATACCAGAAGGACACTAAGCTTGCAACGTCTAATCTACTCAACGTACAACAACGTGTGAGGTATTGTTGGAACGGGGAGGTGGTAACGAATATGTTAAGATAAAAATAAAACACAAAGACATCGGCGCTAAGCTTTTAACGTCCAAACGGCTCAACGTGTTTCGCAGGAAAGGGTGATGGAATATGTTCAGACAAAAAAAAGCAAACGCAAAGACTGTGCCAAACGACGCTATGTCGTATCACTGTTGTTATTAGTCAGATTACTACGCGTAACAGGTTATTGATTGTAGCATAATAGACATTGAAGGAAAGTGAGGCTAACAGAAAATCATGGCCAAAAAACGGTGCTATATCAAATATTGAACATAGTTTAAATGGGATTCCACGTCTATTACAGTTCATCGTCTCGTCACGCCACCTGTCGACTACATCAGCAGCTGACATCGTAAAAAAGACACACAGCCTATCTCTTTCTCCCTCTCTCTCACACTCTCTGTCTCTCTCTCTCTCGTGAAACAATGGAAAGGTAACGCTGAAAACGATATAACGCGCAACAACGTGTGAGTTATTACTAGAAATAGAACATGAATCGAAGAATGTATACCATTCTTACAGTATGACCAAACCAGCAAAGATCCTCAATATAATTTTCTCTGATTGAATTATACTATACACGGAACGTGCATTACTATACTGTACTATTATTCTGTATATGCGTATCTACGGTAGTTCGAGTAATATAAAAATTATAGAATACAAATGGTGAGTTGTATACTAATCTACAACAATTCGGGTGATATAAAAATCGGTGAATACAAATGGTGAGTTGTATACTATATTTTACCTATAACAATTATGGTGATATACGAAATTGGAGAATACAAATGGTGAGTTGTATACTATATTTTACCTATAACAATTATGATGATATACAAAATTAGAGAATACAAATGGTGAGTTGTATACTATATTTTACCTATAACAATTATGGTGATATACAAAATTAGAGAATACAAATGGTGAGTTGCATACTATATTTTAGCTACGACAATTCGGGTGAGATACAAAATTAGCGAATACAAATGGTGGGTTGCATACTATATTTTACCTACAACAATTCGGGTGATATAAAAATCGGTGAATACAAATGGTGAGTTGCATACTATATTTTAGCTACAACAATTCGGGTGAGATACAAAATTAGCGAATACAAATGGTGGGTTGCATACTATATTTTACCTATACCCATTCGGGACAAAATTAGAGAATACAAATGGTGAGTTGCATACTATATTTTATCTACGGCAATATTATGTTTTGTAGGTTGGTATTGTGTTTTATAATTATTAGCTGTAATCGGTCTGTAAACGTAATATATGCGGTCCTCCCCACTCCTGTAAAATTTACAGATGATACATAATTGAACGAATAATGTAAAATCAGTATCAATCAATCATTCGGCAGAGTATGATGGAAAAAATTGAGCTGTTCAGAGGTCCGAACGCAGTCCGAAAAATTAAGCAATTAAATTTAGATGACATACTTATTGATCAATGGATGAAGAACATGAAAGTTACCTGCTATATCCTATATGTCAGCGGAGAACCAGCATCGTTCGTTCTATTATCAAAATGCGACTTTGATCCACTAGAACATCATGATGTACCGAGAGTATTAGATTACATATATACATTACCAAAGTATCGGAGAAAAGGATACGCATGCAAACTTATGGAACATGTAAAGAAAAATAACCAATTCACAGCATTCTGCTCCAACGATGAATCTGAACGACTTTTTTTAAAATGTAAATGTATTAATCATGGAATAATGAATTATAATGTAATGTTTAGATATCCATAAATTTATATACAATACATCTTGTTTTATTTCTTTCAGCTTAATGAGCCTTAATGTGCTTTAAAATAGTGAATGGTGTAGTGTACAATGACCATATATATGAAGATGCACGACATTACATTACATTTACGCACGATATAACACTGCTATGTTAGTTACAGATAATAATTCTACAACAGCTATAGAATCTCTTCAAAGGTATATTAGGGACATTGAAAAGTAGACAAAGAGATGACTCATTAAGATCATTGAATCCAAAGCGCAACATATTATTTGTATAAGTTCTGGACCTATGGGAGCCATAATGGAAAGATATCAATTTAAAGTTTTACGTTCTATAACAGACGAGTTGATATCCCCCCCCCCCTCAAGCAGACCCAGACAGTCTGACGTGCTTGAAGGTTGGGGAACAACAGATAAGGTATGAAGTATGATGTTGGTGCAAAACACTGTTAACTATTAGGTATTTTAGCATATGGTTAGATGACACCTGTATGATTTAGTTAAAATAATAGAACAGACGAGGTATGAAGTATGATGTAGGTGCAAAAAACACGGCTAACTATTAGATATTTTAGCATATATGGTTAGAGGAGTATAGTTAAGCTAAATAATAGGATCGGTAAAAACAGTGTGAAGTTATCTGCTAAAGCTAATACGTCTAAAACTAAATGTTATACTTGTATTATATATAAAAAAAGTCTGGGAATAAGTATTTAAAAATAGGAGTAAGGAAAGAGTATTAACCGTTCTTTTGTTGGGATAGGTCGTATCGTAAGCCAAAATAGGAACATATGGTTGTATATCAAGTTTCGTTCCTGCGAGAAAATGATGAAATACAGTACAGTGAAGTAGATATGAAAACAATTTGGGTATGAGTAATACGTAATAAAATACTGAGCGCTGCAAAAAAAAACAAGATTTACAATATTTTTAAAAATATTTTAATAAAGAAGGCCTTCTCTTTTTTCCCACATATCTTCCATGAAACATATGTAAATATTGGTACTGATATATGCATGAACTATCAATACCCCCAGCTATGATTTGAGCCCATCGCTATTCTGAGTGTAGCGACTGTAAATTTAAATATAGTACTCAATATCAAAAAACATGAAGCAGCCCATTTAATAAAAACATTACAGCATAGATCGAGTAAGGGTAGCATTATGTGATAATGGTTATTAACCAGAAGAAGGCAAAACAGCAATAACTTAATGATAAAAAATTTTAGTTACTTTGTTACAAGATTGATAAGAAAAAAATAAAAAGAGTAATTAATGAAAAGTTAAAAAATTGTTCGTATAAAATCTAATCTAATCCTTTATGTTTTAAAACAATAAAATTATGTGAATATAATACCCGAAGAGAATTTTTATATTTGTTCTATACGTATACATCTATAAAATGATCCCAACTGAATAAATAAAAATAATTTATACATCAGCTTGAAAAATAAGGGAATAGCAATCAGTGACAGTTTCGCAGACAACCAAGAGGTGTGGACTCAGGTGAAGATAACCTATATGCTCCAACAACTAGAACAAGATAACACAAAAATGGGCGAGAATAATCTTAAATAACAGCAAAAACGACAGGAAAATTTAAGGACTCTCAAAAATGGAATCACTGAGCAAAAATATAACTAACCGATTAGCGCAGACAAAAAAAACATTTATCAAAACAAATGAACGTGGTGCTACGCGATAAACCGATTACCCGACACACAAAATATATAACACAATTGTACGTAGTATAATGATATATGTAGCGGAGAATTTGGTCATAAACAAAAGAAACATGAACACAATTAAAACAGCAGAAGAGGAGTTCATTTAAAAGAAGCTACCGAATAACAACAATTTGGAATGTAGAGTTAAAAGCTGGAGACCATTTATGTGTGGTGAAAAATACAACATCCTGATAATGCCGGTCACGATTCAGTTTAGACCCAGCAGTTGCTTGAAGACGAATGTCATGGTCTTAGAGACTGATTTGATGCAATTCCATGCAGAAGCTTCAAAAGATAAGGATAGCAGTAATAATAATTGTAATCCTCCATGGAAGAAAAGGTATGTGAAGAAGAAAATATGTGAAGAGCAGACCATACAAGATGGAAATAATAAATTTCGAAATGATGTTCCAACTGGACAGATAGGAAGATGTAGACCGCGAAAATTATGAAGGAATAAAGTGGACGAGGCTATGAAAACGGGAGCCTCAAAGGGCCGATCAAAAAAGGTTGATGGAACGAAGGAGGATATGGATATAATAAAACTATACTGCTATAGTAAAAAAATTCAGAAAGGGTAGGTTTTCAGACAAACACAAACATTTGAGTTATTCCTAATAAATATTACATAAAATATAAATTTATAGGATTTAAGCACAAGTAAAAAGATTGCAATACTCAATTAATTTTAACATCCGTCAGTCATAACTATATAGAATATACGATCTGAAATGAAAACAATACATTAGTAATACACATATAATGTCTACGTCTCTGGTAATCTAAAAATACCATATTAGTAGCTTAAGTATAAATATTAAACGGCCGTGAACTTCCAAATGCAAAATATGGATGAATGAAAAACATAACGCGGGAAAGTTTTTTTTTTTATTTAAACATACAAAACCCACATCAACCACCAAGGGTTATTAGTGGGGGGACATACACAGTAGTACAGTTTGTTAAATTAAAGTTTATTATAAATGTTTATGTCTTTTAGAAACTGCAATAAATCCGAGATATTTGTCGTAAGCGCACTTCTCAGGTTTCCACTAATTCCTCGGCATGTTCTCTGAGGTTGGAACTGCGGACAGTCGACTATCAGATGCTTCACCGTGAGTTGAGTAGTGCAGTAGGTACAAATTGGAGCTGGTTCTTTATTTAGAAGGTGTTGGTGTGTTAGTATTGTGTGGCCGATTCGAAGACGATTTACGATTACTTGATCTCTTCTTTTTCCTTGTTGTGGTAGGCTAGAGTCTACTCGAGGCTTTATTGTTTTCAACTTAGAGTCTGTTGCATCCCAGGTTGCTTGCCATAAATTTATTATATGATTCATGGACTGTCGTTTATGGTCGGTGTGGGGATATTTAGTAATTTCTGGAACATTTTCATTTTTGATGGATTTTAATGCTAATTGATCAGCTTCCTCGTTGCCTTTAATGCCAATGTGTGAAGGTATCCAGATAAATGTAACCTTTTTATTTATATGGTGTAGTGCATTAAGTTCATTTCTTATGTTTTGTGGAATGGGATGGCTAGGGTAAAGTTGATTAATTCCATGAATTGCGCTCAGTGAATCTGTGATGATTAAAATATTATTTTCAGCCGTTGAAGAGGATTTCTTGATAGCTTCTAATATCGCTGTGGTTTCTCCGGTGTAAATGCTGCAATGCTGTGGAATTCTAATGGCATATTTGTAATTTTTATTTGTGAAGGCTGCAGCATGGCCACTTTCAATTTTTGATGCATCTGTGTATATTATGTGGTGATTTGGATACTTCTCCATAATTTCTTTGAATGCGTTAATGATAAGGTTAGGATTTGTGATATTTTTTGGGTACTGTGTTAAAGTTAAATCGGTGATAGGTAAGGGGGTAAGCCATGGAGGAAAGTCTAATTTTGTAGTTATGGATAATTTGAATTTATTGCAATTGAATCCTTTTTGACTGATTCTTTCCCTAAAGGGTTTGTCTTTATATTGTTTGTTTCTATATAAATTGGATGTAGGTGCGTTAATAATCTCAGAATATAATGGGTGCTTTTTATTGGAAGATATTCTTGCTGCATAATTTAAACTAAGTAGATGTCGTCTTAGATGTAGAGGGGGTTCTCTTGATATTACTTGTAAGCTGCTTACAGGACTGGTTCTGAAGGCACCGACGGCTAATCTTAGAGCTGTTGTTTGAATTGTGTTAAGGTCTTTTAGAAACGTTTTATTTGCTGTATCGTAGCATATTGCACCATAGTCTAGTTTACTTCGAATAATTGATTTGTAGAGGTTAAGCAGAATACTAGAATCAGCTCCCCATATATTATTGGATAGAATTTTCAGCAAGTTTATTCTATTTTGACAAGTTAGTTGTAAAGTCGTTATGTGTGTTTTCCAGTTTAATTTGTAATCAAACGTTAGGCCCAAAAAATTCGATTCCTCTGAATGAGATATATTTTGACCGTTAAATCTTAACGAAACAGGAATGGTATTCTTGCGTTTGCTGAAAACTGTGTAATGTGTCTTATTAGTTGAAAAGAGGAAGCCTGTTTTGGAAGACCATTCTTCGATTTTGAATAGAAGGTTCTGTAATATTTTAGCCCCAGATGTAATATTTTTGCATTTAATATACACAACTAAATCATCAGCGTATAAGTTTGCTTTTATAGGAGGCTTAATTGTATTTATTACATCGTTAAATGCAATTAAAAATAAAGTTGGGCTTAAAATAGAACCTTGTGGAACACCGTTGTCAAGTATTCTAGTGGTAGAGGTGTATCCATTTACTCTTACTTGTATTTCCCTTTTATTCAGAAAGTTTTTTATAAACGCAAGCATATGTCCTTGAATTTCCCATTTATCAAGTTTATTTAATATGAGGTATCTCCATGTTGTGTCCAAAGCTTTATTCACATCAAAAAAGACTGCTATAATTTTCTGATCTAGTAAGAATGCATCATGAATGGTTGACTCAAGTGCCACTAAGTTGTCGTTAGCAGATCTTCCTCGTCGAAAACCACTTTGAACGGTGGTCAGGAGATTTTCATTTTCTAGATACCATGTAAGCCTGTAATTTAAAATTTTCTCGAGAAGTTTACACATGTTACAGGTGAGGGAAATAGGACGGTAAGATGTAGGACAATCTTTTGGATTGTGTTGTTTATAAATTGGGATTATAATAGCTTTCGTCCAATTATCAGGAAAGTAATGATTTAAAAAGATGTGATTAAAGATGTCTAAAAGTATCTTTTTGCATTTTTGGGGTAGATTTTTTAAAAATATCGATGGAATATCATCAGGACCTGGAGATGTGGTTTTTAAGTTTAAAAGAGAAAAATCTAATTCTTGCAAAGTTATGGGTACATTTATGGGAGAGATCTGGTTGCGAATTTTGATGTCTACAAATTCTGTGGTAGTCTTATGTATAGAAAAGATCGGATCTAGTACAGAATCGCTAGAGTTTTTTTGAAATACGTCTACTAGAATTTCAGGAATTTCGTTTCTACAAGAGATGATTTGGTTGTTATATGAAAGTGCATTTATTGAGTAAGGTAAACTTGATCCTTTTATTTTCTTTATTTTGTTCCAGATTATATTTGCTGGTGTGGATGTGTTAATGCTTCTAACATATTCAGTCCAGGTCTCCTTCTTACTCTTTTTTATTAAGAATCGTGTACTAGCTCTCAATCTCTTAAATTTTATTAGGTTTTCCTCTGTTTTGTGTCTCTTAAAAACATTAAAGGCGTGCTTGCTAGCAGCCAAGGCCCGAGAGATTTCTTGATTCCACCAGGGTACCGGTTGCCTTTTACACGGTTTAGTTTTTCCTACAAATGTAGATGCACAATTTATGATAATGTTGTTAAAGTCCGTGACGGTTTTGTGAATGTCATTTGATATCTCATAATTTTCCATCTCGTCTTCCAAGTCTTTTTGAAAAAGTTCCCAGTTTGCTGATTTTATTTTCCATCTTTGATATACATTCGGATTAAGAGGTTGGTTTGTCTCGATTGAAATGAGTAAGGGGAAGTGGTCACTGTCGTGCAGAGTTTTTGCTGTGTTCCATTGAAACATGTGTGCTAGTGATGGGCTACACAGAGTCAGGTCAATTGCAGAGAATGATCCGTTATATGAATTGAATCTTGTTGGCTTTCCAGTGTTTAATAAGATTAAATTTGATTTATTTATCAGACTGTGTAGAAAGTTGCCACATTTATCGATTTTTTGGCTACCCCACGCTGGGTGATGGCAGTTAAAATCGCCTAGAATTACTTTGGGATGGGGTATTTTTTCTATGAGTGCTGTTAGTTCATTTATGTCGTCTTGGTTAGGATGCGGTAAGTATATATTACAAACATTGATGATTTTACTGTAGGTAATTGACACAGCCACAGCTTCCAGGTTTGTAGTAAGTGGAATGATTTTTGCTTCAGTGTCATTTCGAATGAAAGTAGCTACTCCACCACTAGCATGCATTCCATTTCTGTTTTTCAGAAATGGCACATAATTTCTAAGTGTTACAGAATTGTTTTTAAAGTGAGATTCTTCCAGACAAATTACAATGGGAGAGAAATCGTTTATAAGAAGTTTTAATTGCTCAAGGTGGGTGTAGAATCCGTTTAGGTTCCATTGAATTAAAAATGTATCAGACATTATTTATCCTGACTAATTGTGTCGTTGTCAGATTCTTCTGTAGATGAATAATAATTTGAGGATAATTTTTTTTTAATAGTTGTAATTGTTCTTTTTAAAGAGGGATTTTGAATATTTGCGTGGATAAAAGTGAGAATGTCAATAATTTCGGATATTTCATTGGTGTATTCTTTTGCTATAAGTTCAGGGTTTTTAGAGTTAGTGGCATTTTCTAAAAATAGGCATATTTCTGAATAACCTATAGGAAAGGGCGGATTTTTTTGTTCTATTAAGTTTTTAATAGGATCGAGGACAACAAATGTATTTTCAGTCGACTTGGCCCTTTTTTTTGGTTTAGATGTTTTGGGAACAGAGAAGACGTCTTGTGATGTGGGAATATCAGAAACATCTGGAGAATTTGATAATTGTCTTTTGGCTTTATCTTTATTTAAAGATGGGTTATCGTTGCTAGTTATAGATAGGGTAGGAGCTGGAGGGTTATAGGGAATGTTGACTTCAGATGGAGTTTTATTGGTGGTTTCAGTTAGCTCTATATTGGTTTGGTTATTTGAATTAGGATTTTCAGGTACTTCTGTTTCCATTTGTTCACTGGGCGAATCCGTTGTTTGAATGCAGTCAACTTCTCGGTGTCCTATTGTTCGACATTTAGAACAATTAAATTCGTCTATAGAAAGGTATATTCGATATGTTGTGGAATCAAATGAAATGTTGAAAGAGTCTGTTATGGATAAGTTTTCTAATGGATTGATGTAGATTTGCCGCCGAAAACTTAGAACATGGTTATATTCTGTCTCAGACATACCCACTCGAAGAAATGTCATTTTTGATATGGCTATAATTCCCATTTTCTTCAGTTCTTCTTCTATAACTTCGTTTGGAATGGTTGGACAAACATTCGAGATGACTAATCTTAATGCTGGAGTTATTAATCTGCGGACTTCTACTTGCACGTTGCTGATTTTGACGTATTTGTGTGAATCAATGAGTTGGTCTACTATTCTTTTAGAAGATAAATAAATGCAGATGCGGTTGTTTGCAATTTTCGAGGCAAAAACTATGTTCTTTGGAAGGACAAGTGGATATGATCTTTGGATATTTAAATGAAGTTAGTATATTTGAGTATGTAGATGGTGTGGTGTTTTTTGAAGGATTATTCTCTTTTGGATTCATTTTTGGTTAATAATTTTTGTCTTTAAATTTATTTATCATAGTCAATTTTTTACCCGTGCCAATCCGGCTCTGTATTATCAGCAGAGTTTTAAATAAAACCCGCTCTGAAACCTGTTGAGACGGCCTTTGTGATAATTTTGTTGACTATCAGAATATGTTGTAATTATGTATTATTGAGAATATTAATTTTACTCACTGCGATTGTAGACCAATCGATGAAAAGCACTCTAGATTTTTATAGTAAACACTTTTAACTATTTTTGATCACTTTAATCTATTAAATTTAAACGATATTATCGGAGCTAACCTAAATGTGGTTTGCTAAACCAAGGTCAGAGCCGTATCCCGCGGGAAAGTTGTTAATCTTATATACCTACCATAATAGTATAAAACACAGTATTTTCTTTACATATGTTTATTATCGATTGCTATTTATTTAAACAGGGATTACTTTTATATATAAAAAAAATAATGATTGAAATACTTATGTTTCTTAAGTTAAGAAAATTATATTCACCACATAAGAAGCATGGCTAGACATCATCGTGCAATATAGTTATATTGAAAAGATAGGAAAAATAGGAGGCCCTCCACACACCCCTGACTTTTCAGCAGCCAGTCTCCTAATAAAATAAAGGATAAGTATTGTAGAAAAGTGATACAATAAAAGATTAATGTAAAGTTTTAATTTTTATTAAGTATAAATAGAAAACAAAATAAAAGGTAAATAATTCAAGTTAAATAATATAATATTTTTTATATATTTTTTGATTTATATGATTATCTACTAATTTACTCATGCTAGAAAATATACTAATACTAATAACGTATTTGGTTATAACTAGAGAATAATTTACAGATATTTTAGCTCATTTTTTAGGTTTTTTTAAAACCATAAGGTAATGAGGACCCGTCATCGAAAAACTTGCGTTTTAGAGAATTTGTTTTGTATAGCTTTGTTTCTTCTTTTGTAATTATACGATGGTCCTTGGTTCTTCTTATTTTTTTCGAACTTATAGGAATCGGATCCAACTCCTTATTTAAAACCATATTTTTCATAGATTCAAAATTAATCAGCTGGGCTGCCGCAAATGTTAACGAAATTCCTTTAACCTTACATACAAATTTAAATTCATTGTCTCGGGTACTCCAGACTTTATAGGCATAGTTTTTAGGACCTCCGGATACAAACTCAGATATATAACTTCCCTGACCATAAGAATCTAACTCGTCCGACATATTTCCAATACATGAGCCTTCACGTAGTGAAGGAAGTTTAAAATACTTGTTTAATATTAATAAATATACATCAAATAATTTCTTCAGAGTGCGTAGTCTGCTACAATCATAAATTCTTCTAAAGATGTTGTTAACAGGTTCCAGAATCAATTAGTACCATTACATCAAAACAAAATATTTAAACAGAACGTTTTGTGTTTTTTAGAAGGACGGGTTTGTTATAAAAAAACTTATGATCTAGTAGTATTTGCCCTAGTCGTAAAAAAAGAATGCTGAATCAAATGTAGTGCTGAATCAAATAACAGCCGAGTTTCAAGGAGATATTCCGGTCGACATATACTGATGATATGATGTAGGTATTAAATATGAACCGGAAGTAGAGGAAAGAGCAGATCACTAGAGACAGATACACGAACAGGACTAAAACTAAGGACGACAAAAAACAGAATACTTGGAATATTCGTTTAAAAGACGACATCCCCAAAATTCCAGTAGAGTAGTAAGTTTGGAAGGCCAAGTAGTGGTAAAAAAGTGAAAATTTTAGGTGCTTTGAATCAGTGTTACACATCAATGAGGGGTAGATAGAAAAGCGAGTGGTAAAAAGAGTAGAGTCGATGAAATGAAAGAAGGCGAGTAGAATGTTGTGTGAACGAAAAACCAATGAAACTGAAAGGCGGTATTTATAAGACAACTATCTGCTTAGATATGATGTATGGTAGTGGATGTTGGGCTGTAAAGACATGAACAGAAACTGCATGTGACTGAAATGACAACGCTTTGTAGGCTTACTAAAAAGGATAAAATCAGGAACGAGTAGGTATATTAGATGAAGCCCGAGTGTGGCTCCTGTGGGAATTAAAATGAAAGAACATAGATATAGAGGTAGGGCACATTCAACACAAATATAGAAATCATCCTATACGAAAAGTAATGACGTATCAAAATTCCAGGAAGGAAAAGAAGAGGAAGACGTGGTGGGGAAACGTTAACCAATTTACTGAATTGTGATGAAAAATAAAAACAAAATTAAGAACATAAATTTATAATAAAATCTTAAAAGTTTAATCTTACATGTAAATAAAAATTATTATAACATGCTTGAATACAGAATATATCTAAAAATCTGATGTTTAATTTGGTGAATTGCAGGCACCTAAATTACAAAAACAATATATAAGATGGCTATTAATGGTAGGTGTATAATAGAAAGAAAAACAATGTAAAATAATAAGACATTTCAAATTCTATATTATCAACATTTATAATACTACGAAAATTAATAAATGGTTAATAAAAAGACATTAGTCAGTATCGCAGTACTGCTTGGAATTCTTTTTAAAAACTTCGAACGCCTGATTGTATCCCGTCTTTATACGTTTTCTGAGATTTTTATTGGTTTTCACGTACTTTAGGATTCTTGACCTCAACCGTGAAACTTTCGCTCGCAAATTTCTGTTTATTTGTTTTAATTTTTCGACGTTATCATACAGTTCCGCATTTTCTTCTTCTGTGAAATGAAGAGCGTTTATATTGTCTTCATTTTGCTCTTCGGCGGCAATGTTTTTTTTTATTGCAGACGGTGTAGTTGTAAGATAAGTTTTTAATGTTTTCCGTTAATATCATCATTTGTATGGTCTGATTCCCTACAATACCGTCATATTGTTTTTCCTGCTCCTTTATTTGATTTCTTAAAAATCGATTCACCATCTGTAATCTGAAAATAAAATCATTTAATCACGGACATAGAGACTAAAAAAACGTATAGTATGATTATGCATAATTTATTTGATCTAGGTAATTAACTAACAATGATCAAAAGTTTTAAAAAAGCTTGCTATAGAGAGGGGTTGTTGTGAGTTATATAAACTGTATTGTAATATAAGTATCATTATTATACATTTATAATATTTAAAATATTTTACACATACTATCTCACTGCTCTGTGTTTTGGGTTTAACGGATAGTACATAAATAAATGTAGATATTTTTTTGTTTTCTCATGTGATAATATAAAATTATTCATCAATATATAGCGAAATCAATAAACATTATTATTATTTTCCCAGATTTAGCCATACGGCTCACATTCCCTCTAAGTGGAAAATTGACTCATCCAAGATACCTACGGTATCAAAAGGATTGAGCTCTGGTGGGACTTTCCGTGTTATCGAGCCATAGGTGACCTGATATGCTAGTATTTTTATTACTGTAATTATTATTGTTCAATTCAATAAAATGATAATAAACTGGATTTTAATGTTCCGTATGAAAAGACATAATAAATATAGATATTCCACAAAGGTAATTGGTATTAATCTTTTTTATAGACATAACTTGCTATAGGCTCTACTAGGACAGTATATTCCTAATTTTGTGTTCCGTCTAATTTTGTTGTCAAAAGAATTAAGTGCTTCTATTTTCTATTGCAACCTATTTCCCAATGTTATACTGCAATAGTCTATGCTGTATGTATGTGTGTATGTGCGTGAGAGACAGAAAGAGAGAGACAGAGAGAGAGAACTGTTGGCTACATATTATTTGCCATTTTCTACAGTGATCTATTAGGTACTCTTTCGTTTTTTTAATCGATTATTACATTAATTTATTTTTATTTGATATAAGTTTTATAAATGCTCTATACTTATTAGAAAACACATGTTATTGTTGTAGATTATAATATAATCACTATTTTTATATTATACAGATGTGCTGAGTATTTTTGGCGTTTTGGTTTCGATCTAAATTGTCCACTTTGATTTTTGTTAATTTACCAAATTTTCTTTAGTATATTAGCTCTGCTTGAAATAAGGTCTCCTAATTTAAATACAAAAATATCTATATGAAAATTTAAAAGATAGAAAGAGCAAAAATTTCAAAAAATAGTTTTATAAATAGTATTCTATTTTCTCATATTACTTAGAGAAGTATGAACGATAAATAAATTCACACATGATTAAATATGTTTACTTCTTTTAAAAATTAACTAGCTTACCTTATAACATCATCGTCAATGTCTGTTTTCAATTTTTCGCATAGCTCCTTCCAAAGTTTTACATCGTTCTTGCAGAAATGTAGCGTTTACGCTACTGACTAGTCCAATTTAAACCCCTCAAGAAATTTTTATTACCCGCCTACGATCGATTTTAAATCGACATTTTTCTCCACTCACGCGCTGTTATCGCTTTGAAAGGAAGATCGATTTTATGCGGAAGCGGAACGATCAGTTTTGGTCAGAACTCAACGCAGCCACGTCAACCGGTGAAATTTTTCACCTTCAAAGTGACGGAATTGGAGCAGTGAAATAATCTGGGACGAATAAAATAATATCTAATTCAAAGAATCATATCTCAGTAATAAAAATATAAATAAGTAAATTTTTTAAAAATCAATAATCTAAAGAGTTCCACATAAAAGGAAGATTTTTTTGGCGTGCTGCGACTCCATGTAAGTAAATCATTTCATACGTATTATCTCATTATCATATAATCAAATTTATCATTGTATTTAGTATTTCTTTAGAGATTTATTTTTGAGTTGAGTGCATTGAAGCTAGCCCGAACACTCACTTGAGATTTAGTGTCTCTTTGGCCATTTAAATTTGTTCCTCTGAGCTTAGCCCTATTTTTAGTATTTTTTTTCATCACTTCTCTTTCAGTTATTCTGAAATTTGGAAGTTCTACACTTCCTAAAATCCAATGCTCCCGGAGTATTGAGGTTTCAATTGGCTAGACCCAACGTGTGGCTTCTTTTCCACTTCTGCCTTAAAATATATATATATATATATATATATATATATATATATATATATATATATCTCCTTTAACTTTTGATTTTGATCTTGGGTTGTTGTGGTTCTCACTGGTTGTGCTTTTAGATTTTCATTTTAACTTTTAGTTTTGTTTTTTTTCAATTTTTTTTTTGGACATTACCTTATATCTATATCTTAAATTGACTTGTTTTTGCTATATACTGTGTAGACTGAATAAATTACTTTGTTTTGATTTGTTAAATAACTATTTTAGCTAAATAATAAATTCATTAAAAATTTAAAGAACTTAAAGTTAACTATTTCACATATTTTTACAAGTCCGGAGTAGTCAATAAGTTGAGTCACTACCTCGAAATAACAGTTTTGAAATTTTAGGTTCCTTAGGGTGTTGTAGCAGTATATTTCATTGGATTTCATAACTGGACCAAAACAATTAAACATTACTGGTATAGGTATCCCTTCAGAATATTAATTTGGAGTCAGAGAGTAAGTTAAACTTTACCTACTTTTACTCATTCGCTTGTATATTTCTCAGTTGTGTAATATGTCCGCTTTCAAGGTAGAGCATCTGTTAGCTCCTGAATTAGAGTATGAGTTGAGAGTCTGTATTCCAACCGTCCAACCAGATGACTGGTATCGAAAAATGTTTTATAATGTACAGAATGTACCAGGTAAATTTCCCGATTTTTAAGTTGAATATGGTGTTTTGTATAAACATGTCTTAAGTTCCATGGATACCCTTACTGGAATGTCGGATTGGAAGATAGTCGTTCCAACTCCTAATAGAGCAGAGGTTTTGGCCACTTTTCATGACCATCCTACTGCAGCTCATTTTGGTTTCTACAAAACTTTCCGTCGAATATCTGAACTTTATTACTGGCCGAAGATGCGTCAAACTGTACGTAGCTATATCGCTAAATGCAAAATCTGTGCTACATGCAAACCGACAAATCTTCCCCAACCAGGTTTAATGGGTAGTTATCGACGGATTGATTTTCCATTTCAACTTCATATCGTTAGATCTTATTGGTCCCTTATCACTTCTGTACCAGTTTGGTTGCTTAAGATCTGTTTATCTATTTTGTTTACCTGTTTGTTTATTTTGCCTTCTATTTTTTTTTCATCTTATCTTAATGTTGATTATTATCTTAGTGTATGGACTTGCTACTTTTGTTGTTTGTTTTCTCTCAAAAGCCCAACTGCATATCATAGGAGTACAGGATGAATATATGGGAATTTCCCCATCTTGATTTCTGAGTTGAATAGATATTTACAGGGATAATTCGGAAAACATTCCAAAGATTTTCTTTATTAGTGTTGTATGGTTTTGTGGATCATGACCATAAAGCTTATGCATTCATATTTACTTACTGTGTCGGTGTTTTAGCGTGGGTTCAGGATTGATCACCCTGGATGTGTGCCCTCACTTGGCTCAGAAATCTATCAATAAATATTAGTTGTTCCTTGAGTGTCTCTTAGGTTGAAATCAGAATGTGTCATTTAGAATTGGATCGTTCTGATATTCAGCAGTAAGTAAGTCTGTTTAACTTGGAGGTCATCTCCTATGCTATTATCGTTGAAAGTATTTGAGTTTAACATATCTTAGTATCTTGAGTTTGCACCTGTCTCCCTACCATTCATACGGATTGGTAGATGTGAGTTATCCTTATCTGTATCTTAATTGAATTTATCTTTACCTTGATGGAATTTATCTCATACCTGTAATGGAGTTTATTTCGCATCTTTACCTTGAGTTTATCTCGTACCTTTACCTTGAGTTTATCTCGTACCTTGACTGAGTTTATCTCGTACCTTTACCTTGAGTGTATCTTTATCTTTACCTCAATTGAGTTTATCTCGTATCTTTACCTTAATTGGTTTATCTTGTACCTTTACCTTAAGTTAGTTATCTTTACCTTTACCTGGATAAGTTTATTTCTTATCTATATCTTATGAATATATATCTTATCTTTATCTTGATTATAGAGTCCTAAAAATCTGTCCTTTACTGTTCTTGTCGTGAGTAAAGAATTGGAACACGTCAATAGTACAGTTAGGTATTACAGTTAGGATCTCTTTTATCTTTCCTTCTACCAAGTGTATAGCTAGTAGAAGTGAGTGTTGTGCATATCCTCTACCATGAGTAGATCTGGACTTGCAATTATCTGTTACCTTTTGTGCATATCCTTTACTATGAGTTGGGATTGCATTTATCTTACTTACCTTTTTTTTTAGCATACCCTATACCATGAGTATAGTGGGCTTGCTAGTATCTAAGGCACTAGCAACCTTTACCGATTGTGTGTTTTTCCACCGCTGCTAAAGCAAGTAGGTGTATTGAATTATCTTTTACCTTGTTGTTGATATCCCGAACCATATATATGTTTAGGTTTGTAGTTTCAATTAGTCCTGAGTAATTAGGCCCTCATTGAACTCTATGGTGACGAATAGATTCTGGTCGCTCTAGTGTCAACGTTGGGTAAAGTTTGTAGCGTTTTTTATTTATTGTGTATATAAAAGATTTCTGTGTTACGCTCCTGTTGTTTTTACCAAAGAAAACAATCGAAATAATATTTCAAGTTTTTTTGACGAGATTTTTAAATGCGTATTAACGCTGGAAATATGTTTTTATCTCTGTGTTGCAATGTTAGGTAAAATAACAAGTTTTTTGTCGCCAAAGAGGTATTATGTTAAAACGCAAATAAACCATGAATTCCCCTAATATAAAAGTTGTTTTTTCGTTATTAGTCGAGGGTCAAAAAAAAAGAATATTTGTTTGTTTAGGCAATAAAGGAACATTTAAAAGTTGGGTTTTTTTTTGTCGATACGAGCGAGGGGATATTGTTTTGGTTCTTGAGTTTGTGGGGACAGGTTAGCTGCAAGACGGAAGGGAAATTTTTGGCGAGTTTCTTGTAAAATGTAACGAAGCAAGAAAGTCGAGATCTAAGTTTCAAACAGGGCAGACATGTGACAATAAGAGTCGAGATTTAAGTTTCAAACGGGGCAGACATGTGACAAGAGGAGTCGACATTTAAGTTCCAAGCAGGGCAGACGTGCTACAATGTAGAGTGGAAGAAAAGATTCGAATGGAGAAGACGTTTTGATTTGTCGGTAAAGAGACCGGCAAAATTGGTTGAGAATATTAGACTCTATGTAATATGTCAGTTTAGAAAAGAGTCACCACTATTTCTATTTTTTTCTTTGGAGTACATTAGAAGATTTGTATAGATACCGTTTTGAAAAGTATTATATAGGATGTCCCTTAGCTTTGTTGTCGTTTTTCTTGTTTGATACAACCCATCTACGTCAGATCGGCGTTCCAAATTATGGAGATGGTCTTCTTTTGTTCCTGAGTATGGAAATGGTTCCCCTTGTTCGAGAGTTTCGTCCTTGCAGTTTCAGTACCAGAGATGTAGCAAGTTTCAAAGTTTAAATGCGAAATATGTAAATTTTAAGGTAACAATTCAATATATTAATTTTTCAAAGTAAAGACATATTTTTTGGCTAAAGTAATAATTGCTTTCATTCTTTGTCATCAAAATTAAATGTGATACCTGACAGCAAGTTTAATTTGTTTTTTTGTTATGACAATTTTAATTTGATTATTATGTAGAAACGATATTTCATAGATAAGGTTAAATTTATATGTTTTCATTAAAAGGGATCCTTAATTTTTTATAATCTAATTGGCCATAATATAGTAAACAAAGAACATGTAAGTTTTTGTTATTTGTATTATGTTATATGATATGTTTCTTTTATAATATGTGTTTTTGATCTGTTTTGTTTGAGACAAAAATAAATGTTTAATGTGTTTCTCTGATCTATTTTGAGTTTTATTTGAAAAAGATATTTTTTTCTATATTTTTGATGTTATACAATTATTTCCCTAGTTACAACTAGTGGCTGTAATAGATATAATTGGGCACCTCAAGTGGCGCCCTATATTAAATTTCTTGAGGTGTTTCCGTTTATTTTCATTCTGTTTGTCCAATAGATTCGTATAAGTACCTTTTATTTCCTTTTTTTGTAGTTGCCCCAATCCAACCCCCAATATCTTCAACTTATCCACGACCCAGCTCTCCAACAACCAACTGAGTGTCGTATGCACTTGTTTCGATTATTTTGTTTGCCCAATCTTGTCCCCCATATTCTTACCCTGTGGTAAGCAAAATAGTCGTTACAATTTTAGCGCCCAACGTGTGGCTTGTCTTAGATTTGCGCCAATTGTACTATTGTTACAATTTGACGCCCATACGTGGGGCAATTTTTAGATTTTTGATCCTTTTCCGAAGCCACATATCTTTTTCAGTTTCCCCAGTTCCCTGCCATTTATATGAAACTTTTTTTCCTTTTGAATAGTGCCCCAAAGTGTCTCACAAACAGTAGAGTATTTGGATTATATGTATGTATTATGTACCAACATTTATATTTGTGTATGTTGATATATGTATTGTTTCTTATATGTAATGGTAAATGAAAGCAAATATTTGAGTTGAATATTTAAATATGAATTTTTATTGAACTATTGATATTGAAAAGAAATTAAAAACAGTAGCAAATTATACAGTTACTGTTACATTTATTTTTTTATTGATTCGACAAATTTTACAGAATAATCGGTTTTTGTAATTTTTTATTTGTTGGGTCATTTTGAGTAAATGTGTGTATTCGTTTGAGTGACTTTTGAGCTATGTAGTTGAGAAGTAGTATTATGCAATTTGTCTTCTAATTAACCGTCTCTGAAGGTGTATTTAAATGCCAAGGGTTAATTAATGTTGTTGTACGAGGGTAGTCATTGTGAGTCCTAGAGAAGATTCGACAAGTTTAGTCTCAGTAGTAGACTGTTTGTTTATTGTGTATCCTTTCTTGTATCTGAATGACCACAGGTGTAATATTTGTGATCAGGAGATGCTGTTTTAGTTTTGACTAGGAGCAGTCTCATTTAGTTTTCGGAACAAGAGTTGGTTTATTTTGGTGTTATTTAGTGTAGCTCACTCAAAGGTCAAGTTTTCAATATTATTAGTATTTTGTCTTTCCTTGTATGTACGGTTTATGTTGTTTGTTAGTGTCCATGTTGTCCCATGTTGTTTGAAACCATTTTTTTAGTCCTTGTTAGTGGAAGTGTGAACTTTTAGGAGACAGGTTAAAGACCTCATTTTTGTTTACCAACTGATTACTAAGTCAAGAGCAGAAGTTGCAGCAAACTGATTGAGTTTTGGATTTCAGTACGCGGGAGTGCAAGTGAGACTTACTATCAGGTGATAAATGGAAACGGTTGTTTCTTAAAATTGTCATATTTTCTACTAGTTGTTGAAGTTGATTTCAGTTATTTTGTGTGTTTGTTTTCAACCAATTTTTGAAAAATGAAGTCTACTCAGGTTAATCATTTGAAATCAGGAGAGTTATCTTATGAGCTTTTCATAAGAGGTAAAAATGTCCCAAATAAGACAGTTGATGATAAGAGAAAGATGTTAAGAGCTTTGTTGGCCAAGGAGGCCACTTCGTCTTCAAGTTTAGTCGATTTGGTTAGTAATGTAGTAGATCCTGAGAAAGAGTTGTGTGAGATTAAGTTGATTATGGAAGATTTATGTATTAGTGCTCAATCAATAAATGTAGAATCAAATAAGGCTGATTTTGCTAGATTTGAGACAAGGTCTACACATTTAGATACCAGATTAGAGAATTTCCCTATGAATGATGTTGAGGAAGATGTTAAAAAGTTTGTCAATGAGTGTAAAGATGATTTGTTGTTGTTACAGGGTGATGTGTTAGAAAAACTAGAAATGTCTGATGATATAGTAAAACCATCCACTAGTAGCCCAGTTTCAGTCCCTGTAGTTCCCAGTTGTACAGTCCCAGCCCCAATAATACAGGTTTCAACTCCTGTAATTATTTCTGATCTACATATTAAGTTTAATGGTGAGAGTAAAGCCCTTCCCACATTTTTAGAGAAAGTTAGAGATTCTGCTAGGTCTCGGAATATTTCCGAAGACATCCTGTTTCGCTCAGCCATTGAGTTATTTGAAGGTAATGCTGCTATTTGGTATAGGAGTGTTAGAGATAAAATTAATAGTTGGGATGAGTTGGTAGCCCTACTCAAATCTGCTTTTTTGCACCCAGATTATAATGATAATCTCTTTGATGAAATTAAAAATAGAAAGCAAAAAAGGAATGAATCCATAACCATTTATTCAGCAGTGATGGAAAACCTTTTTAAACGTTTGGAAACATATCCTAGTGAAGCCCAAAAAGTAAAAATAATGAGGAAAAATATTTTAGTGGACTACATTCCACTGATAGCCCTTCAAGATTTTGCTACAGTAGAAATGTTAGTAGCAACTATAAAACGTTTAGAGCAGAATGTCCTGCCCTTGTTGCAGACTACTAAAGGTCTTGCAGGTATTTCGATTGATGATTCAGAAAAGCCCAAAGAACAAGTTCATGTGGTGAATAATCAAACCAAGCAAGATAGAAGTGGAGTAGGTGACAGACAGGACAGAGAAAATTCTTCTAGGAGACCCAATCCCAAATTTAAGTATGAGAATAATAGACCCAGTCCACCAGAGAATACTGAAATAAGAAATCAGTCTTTTTCGTCCCCACCTCCAATGATGCAATCTTTTTCGTCCCCACCTCCATTAATGCAGTCAGTCCCTTATCAAGCTCCAAGAAATCCGAAAAAGATTATTTGTTTCAATTGTAATAGACCAGGTCATATTTCCCGTGACTGTAGAAGTAAGTCAGTATCTTGTTGGCGTTGTGGTCATAAAGGTGTGATCATATCTTCTTGTCCTAAGTGTTGTATTTCGAATAGGTCTAAGTCCAATAGACCTTACAGGTCATCAGTGAACCCAATTTTTGAAAAGAAAGATTTTGATAGTCGTCCCCATGTTAATTGTTTAGAAGTTAATGTAGATAGAATAGACCCTTGGTTTGATAATTTGAGATCAAAGATAATCCGATCCCCCATTGATTTTCCACAGTGGAAGGTGGAGAATGATTTTGTTTATAAGTTTGCCCCTACCAAAAATTCTTTTAAGACTAATGATGTAGAGTGGAAAATTCTTGTGCCCAAACCACAAAGGTTTGAAGTTATGAAGTCTTGTCATGAGCCACCTACGTGTGCTCACTTTGGATTTTCCAAAACTTTGTCCCGTATTCAGGAAAGATATTATTGGCCCCAGATGCGTGTTGATGTGCTTAAGTTTGTCAGGTCATGTAAAGTTTGTGGTGCTCAGAAGACACCAAATTATGCTCCATTAGTAAAATGGGTAAGCAGAGAGAGGCCAAGTTTCCTTGGCAAATAGTTGCAATAGATCTGATAGGTCCCTTTGTTCGTTCAAAGAAAGGTTATACGTGGTTATTAGTAGTTGCTGATTGGTTTAGTAAATATACTTTAGTCCAACCTTTGAGAAAGGCCACGGCTAAGAATATTGTTGAGTTTTTGGAAAATGATGTTTTCCTAATGTTTGGTGTTCCTCAATATGTGATTTGTGATAATGCCTCAAATCTGAACAATCCTCTCTTAATTGAGCTCTGTAATAGGTATAACGTTCAGAAAGTATGGTTTAGCCCAGTATATGCACCTCAGTGTAATTTTGTGGAGAGGAACAATAGAACCATTGGTACAGCAATACGTACGTATGTTAAAGACCACGTAGATTGGGACAAGAATTTAGCAAAGATCAGACAAGCTATTAACACTGCAAAGCATGAAGTGACTGGATATACTCCAGCTTTCCTGAATTATGGCCGTCATGTTCCTTTAAGTGGAAACTATTATGGTGTTGATCATAAGGATCAACAGAATCAAGATATCGAGATAATTCCAGGTGACCGTAACATGTATGCTTCAGAAGTCAAAGGTTTAGATAAAGTTTTTGAAAAGGTTAAGGCTAATCTTCGAAAAGGATATGAACGTAACGCTAGGAGTTACAACTTACGTAGAAGAGAAGTCCAATTTCAAGTGGGTGATAGAGTTTGGAAAAGAAATAAGGTTTTGTCTTGTGCTGTCAACAAGTTTATGTCCAAACTAGCACCGAAGTATATTGAAGCAACTATCAAGGAAAAATTGTCACCAGTGGTTTATCGTTTGTCAGATTTAAATGGTTCAGATCTTGGTAAGTGGCACATTAAAGATTTAAAGCCTTTTGTGTCAGATGAGGACAATATGTCATCTTTAAGTAATTAGTTCATCCTATCCCATGTCTGTATTTTCGAGTTTATATGTTGATTTGATTTCATCCCTTCGGAATATTGTTTCGCTTTTGATAATTTCAGTTCAGGTAACTCTTTTGATTGAGAGACACATGTGAGAATCACATTTGTCATATGTAGGTATATAGATTTAGGGTCTATATCCTAATTTTTTTGTGGAACCGTTGCCGAATTCCCTGTCTCGCTAGGCGTATAGTGGAGATAGTAGACGCCTACCTGTTAAGTGAAGAGCAATTTATTTTGGATTTGTGTATAACACTTGACTTAGGCAACGAGGTGTCATGGCTATGCCTGCCCGACAAATCACTTGTTACTGCTGTGAATGTCAGCGAGGTTCACTGCAGGGCATAAGGTTAGCTTCCCCCAAGGCATAGAAACTCATGTCACCTACAGTTCAAGTAGAGTCAAACATTTCAGTCTACTCGACTTTAAAGAGTCTGGCGATCGATGGCACGCTAGCCCATTCTTTGTAACTAACTTTGTTTTTGTTGTTTAATCCCATGCTAGCCATCATCTAAAAGATATTATTAAGAAGTTTCGACTCAGTTAAGAGGTCATCTTCTGATTTGGTTTTTGTTGTTTTGCCTTTATCAAAAACTGGATAAGAATTATCCGAGTTTTTTCTTTTAAGAAGGGGCATTGTAGCGTTTTTTTATTTATTGTGTATATAAAAGATTTCTGTGTTACGCTCCTGTTGTTTTTACCAAAGAAAACAATCGAAATAATATTTCAAGTTTTTTTGACGAGATTTTTAAATGCGTATTAACGCTGGAAATATGTTTTTATCTCTGTGTTGCAATGTTAGGTAAAATAACAAGTTTTTTGTCGCCAAAGAGGTATTATGTTAAAACGCAATAAACCATGAATTCCCCTAATATAAAAGTTGTTTTTCGTTATTAGTCGAGGGTCAAAAAAAAGAATATTTGTTTGTTTAGGCAATAAAGGAACATTTAAAAGTTGGGTTTTTTTGTCGATACGAGCGAGGGGATATTGTTTTGGTTCTTGAGTTTGTGGGGACAGGTTAGCTGCAAGACGGAAGGGAAATTTTTGGCGAGTTTCTTGTAAAATGTAACGAAGCAAGAAAGTCGAGATCTAAGTTTCAAACAGGGCAGACATGTGACAATAAGAGTCGAGATTTAAGTTTCAAACGGGGCAGACATGTGACAAGAGGAGTCGACATTTAAGTTCCAAGCAGGGCAGACGTGCTACAATGTAGAGTGGAAGAAAAGATTCGAATGGAGAAGACGTTTTGATTTGTCGGTAAAGAGACCGGCAAAATTGGTTGAGAATATTAGACTCTATGTAATATGTCAGTTTAGAAAAGAGTCACCACTATTTCTATTTTTTTCTTTGGAGTACATTAGAAGATTTGTATAGATACCGTTTTGAAAAGTATTATATAGGATGTCCCTTAGCTTTGTTGTCGTTTTTCTTGTTTGATACAACCCATCTACGTCAGATCGGCGTTCCAAATTATGGAGATGGTCTTCTTTTGTTCCTGAGTATGGAAATGGTTCCCCTTGTTCGAGAGTTTCGTCCTTGCAGTTTCAGTACCAGAGATGTAGCAAGTTTCAAAGTTTAAATGCGAAATATGTAAATTTTAAGGTAACAATTCAATATATTAATTTTTCAAAGTAAAGACATATTTTTTGGCTAAAGTAATAATTGCTTTCATTCTTTGTCATCAAAATTAAATGTGATACCTGACAGCAAGTTTAATTTGTTTTTTTGTTATGACAATTTTAATTTGATTATTATGTAGAAACGATATTTCATAGATAAGGTTAAATTTATATGTTTTCATTAAAAGGATCCTTAATTTTTTATAATCTAATTGGCCATAATATAGTAAACAAAGAACATGTAAGTTTTTGTTATTTGTATTATGTTATATGATATGTTTCTTTTATAATATGTGTTTTTGATCTGTTTTGTTTGAGACAAAAATAAATGTTTAATGTGTTTCTCTGATCTATTTTGAGTTTTATTTGAAAAAGATATTTTTTTCTATATTTTTGATGTTATACAATTATTTCCCTAGTTACAACTAGTGGCTGTAATAGATATAATTGGGCACCTCAAGTGGCGCCCTATATTAAATTTCTTGAGGTGTTTCCGTTTATTTTCATTCTGTTTGTCCAATAGATTCGTATAAGTACCTTTTATTTCCTTTTTTTGTAGTTGCCCCAATCCAACCCCCAATATCTTCAACTTATCCACGACCCAGCTCTCCAACAACCAACTGAGTGTCGTATGCACTTGTTTCGATTATTTTGTTTGCCCAATCTTGTCCCCCATATTCTTACCCTGTGGTAAGCAAAATAGTCGTTACAAGTTCATAGGACTTTGTGAATGTAGCGTTTACGCTACTGACTAGTCCAATTTAAACCCCTCAAGAAATTTTTATTACCCGCCTACGATCGATTTTAAATCGACATTTTTCTCCACTCACGCGCTGTTATCGCTTTGAAAGGAAGATCGATTTTATGCGGAAGCGGAACGATCAGTTTTGGTCAGAACTCAACGCAGCCACGTCAAAAATTTCACCGGTTGACGTGGCTGCGTTGAGTTCTGACCAAAACTGATCGTTCCGCTTCCGCATAAAATCGATCTTCCTTTCAAAGCGATAACAGCGCGTGAGTGGAGAAAAATGTCGATTTAAAATCGATCGTAGGCGGGTAATAAAAATTTCTTGAGGGGTTTAAATTGGACTAGTCAGTAGCGTAAACGCTACATTCTTTTTTTTTTTTTTTTTTAAACGCAAAAGTAACACTTTATTTCAATAAAAATTACAATTTATAAAACGAAATTAGATTTGAATGCATAAATTTTAATCTGATTCTTCGGTTGCTCTGTATATACTGTTTTTTATTGGTTTAAATTTATTATCTTAATCACTATCGGTATCATAGTCCTCATCACCATCACTATCATGAAAATTCTCGGCAGTCTGCTCCCATGTCAACAATATCCTATGTTTATCTTCTTCTGGTATTGTATACATTTCATTCATAATATTTGGTAAAATGTTCTTTTTAAAACGATTCTCTATACTCATCCAGGTTCTGGATTTGTCGAGTACACCTAGGGTAGCCAAATCTACCCAGTATGCTTTAACCCCTTAATAAATAGTAAGCTTTTGTATCGACGATTAATTTTAGGATTAAATTGTCTTCATCAGCAGTATAAGGAAGTTTGTAAGAAACTCCTGCCATTTCTGATTTTGCTGTGATTGTCGCAGCCACGGCGAATACAGCACAGCACAGCAGCAAAGACCATTTACATTTACACCACAGAACACTAATCACAACCAGAAGCGAAAGCTTTGTTCTTCTATATAAAATTCCCTTGATTTACTTGCAAAGAACAGAAGGTCATTTTTTTTATATAGTTAAACTTAAATTCTGTTTTAGTCCATATCGTTATCATTAAGTTTTTTTGGTTCTTTTTTTTTGGACATTACCTTATATCTATATCTTAAATTGACTTGTGTTTGCTATATACTGTGTAGACTGAATAAATTACTTTGTTTTGATTTGTTAAATAACTATTTTAGCTAAATAATAAATTCATTAAAAATTTAAAGAACTTAAAGTTAACTATTTCACATATTTTTACAAGTCCGGAGTAGTCAATAAGTTGAGTCACTACCTCGAAATAACAGTTTTGAAATTTTAGGTTCCTTAGGGTGTTGTAGCAGTATATTTCATTGGATTTCATAACTGGACCAAAACAATTAAACATTACTGGTATAGGTATCCCTTCAGAATATTAATTTGGAGTCAGAGAGTAAGTTAAACTTTACCTACTTTTACTCATTCGCTTGTATATTTCTCAGTTGTGTAATATGTCCGCTTTCAAGGTAGAGCATCTGTTAGCTCCTGAATTAGAGTATGAGTTGAGAGTCTGTATTCCAACCGTCCAACCAGATGACTGGTATCGAAAAATGTTTTATAATGTACAGAATGTACCAGGTAAATTTCCCGATTTTTAAGTTGAATATGGTGTTTTGTATAAACATGTCTTAAGTTCCATGGATACCCTTACTGGAATGTCGGATTGGAAGATAGTCGTTCCAACTCCTAATAGAGCAGAGGTTTTGGCCACTTTTCATGACCATCCTACTGCAGCTCATTTTGGTTTCTACAAAACTTTCCGTCGAATATCTGAACTTTATTACTGGCCGAAGATGCGTCAAACTGTACGTAGCTATATCGCTAAATGCAAAATCTGTGCTACATGCAAACCGACAAATCTTCCCCAACCAGGTTTAATGGGTAGTTATCGACGGATTGATTTTCCATTTCAACTTCATATCGTTAGATCTTATTGGTCCCTTATCACTTCTGTACCAGTTTGGTTGCTTAAGATCTGTTTATCTATTTTGTTTACCTGTTTGTTTATTTTGCCTTCTATTTTTTTTTTCATCTTATCTTAATGTTGATTATTATCTTAGTGTATGGACTTGCTACTTTTGTTGTTTGTTTTCTCTCAAAAGCCCAACTGCATATCATAGGAGTACAGGATGAATATATGGGAATTTCCCCATCTTGATTTCTGAGTTGAATAGATATTTACAGGGATAATTCGGAAAACATTCCAAAGATTTTCTTTATTAGTGTTGTATGGTTTTGTGGAACATGACCATAAAGCTTATGCATTCATATTTACTTACTGTGTCGGTGTTTTAGCGTGGGTTCAGGATTGATCACCCTGGATGTGTGCCCTCACTTGGCTCAGAAATCTATCAATAAATATTAGTTGTTCCTAGAGTGTCTCTTAGGTTGAAATCAGAATGTGTCATTTAGAATTGGATCGTTCTGATATTCAGCAGTAAGTAAGTCTGTTTAACTTGGAGGTCATCTCCTATGCTATTATCGTTGGAAGTATTTGAGTTTAACATATCTTAGTATCTTGAGTTTGCACCTGTCTCCCTACCATTCATACGGATTGGTAGATGTGAGTTATCCTTATCTGTATCTTAATTAAATTTATCTTTACCTTGATGGAATTTATCTCATACCTGTAATGGAGTTTATTTCGCATCTTTACCTTGAGTTTATCTCGTACCTTTACCTTGAGTTTATCTCGTACTTTGACTGAGTTTATCTCGTACCTTTACCTTGAGTGTATCTTTATCTTTACCTCAATTGAGTTTATCTCGTATCTTTACCTTAATTGGTTTATCTTGTACCTTTACCTTAAGTTAGTTATCTTTACCTTTACCTGGATAAGTTTATTTCTTATCTATATCTTATGAATATATATCTTATCTTTATCTTGATTATAGAGTCCTAAAAATCTGTCCTTTACTGTTCTTGTCGTGAGTAAAGAATTGGAACACGTCAATAGTACAGTTTAGGTATTACAGTTAGGATCTCTTTTATCTTTCCTTCTACCAAGTGTATAGCTAGTAGAAGTGAGTGTTGTGCATATCCTCTACCATGAGTAGATCTGGACTTGCAATTATCTGTTACCTTTTGTGCATATCCTTTACTATGAGTTGGGATTGCATTTATCTTACTTACCTTTTTTTTTTAGCATACCCTATACCATGAGTATAGTGGGCTTGCTAGTATCTAAGGCACTAGCAACCTTTACCGATTGTGTGTTTTTCCACCGCTGCTAAAGCAAGTAGGTGTATTGAATTATCTTTTACCTTGTTGTTGATATCCCGAACCATATATATGTTTAGGTTTGTAGTTTCAATTAGTCCTGAGTAATTAGGCCCTCATTGAACTCTATGGTGACGAATAGATTCTGGTCGCTCTAGTGTCAACGTTGGGTAAAGTTCATAGGACTTTGTTTGGATTTCATGGTTATGAATGGTTCTTGGGGATATTGTGTTAGGGGTTGTTAATACACACCTATAATGTAGTTTTAACGATGGTTGTTTTTACTAATACTTGAGAATGTAGATAAGTAGTGTTAAAAGTTAACTTGATCTGTAAGGTTATAGAATTAAACTTAAAATGTATACCTTTTTATTTTTTTTTTATCTTTGGTTTATACTAAATTAACATACATTATCGCATTAAAAAAAATGTATGACTTTGTCTCATATTCTTCGTTCCATATTTTTATTTCGTCCTTGATTTTGTTCCAATTCCTGAGCAAATGGTTGACTGGTGAGGAAAATCTTCAATTTTAACGTATCAACGTTCATTGTCGACCCAGCGTTAGATCGTTCTGCCACAAAAAAAAAGTTCCTTTTTTTTTTGCTGGAGATGAGGGAGAATGTAGCGTTTACGCTACTGACTAGTCCAATTTAGACCCCTCAAGAAATTTTTATTACCCGCCTACGATCGATTTTAAATCGACATTTTTCTCCACTCACGCGCTGTTATCGCTTTGAAAGGAAGATCGATTTTATGCGGAAGCGGAACGATCAGTTTTGGTCAGAACTCAACGCAGCCATGTCAACCGGTGAAATTTTTCACCTTCAAAGTGACGGAATTGGAGCAGTGAAATAATCTGGGACGAATAAAATAATATCTAATTCAAAGAATCATATCTCAGTAATAAAAATATAAATAAGTAAATTTTTTAAAAATCAATAATCTAAAGAGTTCCACATAAAAGGAAGATTTTTTTGGCGTGCTGCGACTCCATGTAAGTAAATCATTTCATACGTATTATCTCATTATCATATAATCAAATTTATCATTGTATTTAGTATTTCTTTAGAGATTTATTTTTGAGTTCCGAAATAATTTAAATATAAAATTCCCTTAATTTACTTGCAAAGAACAGAAGGTCATTTTTTTATATAGTTAAACTTAAATTCTGTTTTAGTCCATATCGTTATCATTAAGTTTTTTTGGTTCTTTTTTTTACCTAACTTTTTTGGTGGAATATAAAAGGTTCTACAAATGTGGTACAGCCTTCTGTATTCTGCGCATGTTCTTTTCATGGCGCAAGCCTGTCATATCTACGAAGTAACTTCGGAAATTCTGACATGTTGACATAACCTAATGTTTAATGTTGTGTTCTGGTGAAGTTAATCCCTGCTGCTACATTTATATTACATATTTATTAAATTAAATAATCATTTTAGATTCCGTCACTTCACTTGAGAGTATTCTCTTGAGAATATTCCCTCAGGGATATTAGTAACGTTGAATCCTTAGATAGTTGGCAACTTGTGTATGTAACCCGTGGATTTTGCTGTCACCCAGAGACCAGTGACTGGTTGTGGCTTTGTGCCCAGGATTCGTCTTTACAGCCATAAACTGATTTAGCCGTGCCAAGAGGAATTTTCCTATGGACTTATGGGGCTGTAAAGATAAGTTGTTTGACTGTTTAACTTTTGTTACTATCTATTTACTGTTAACTCATCATATGCATATGACAAGGTGAACATTTTTTTTGTGATAATTTAATTTTTTGATATAATCTAATTCTAAAATATTGGGGAGAAGAAAATACATTACATGTTTTTAGGGGGTTTTTAAATAGGATATACAGAGTCTGACCAAACTCATTTTTTTTATATAATATTTTTGTTAATATAATACAATTTGATATTGAGAGAGGGACATAAATTTAATGTGGTTTTTTTTTAAATATGATATAATGAGTATGGAACAACTCACTTTTTGGATGTAATATATTTAATAGAATTGTAACAGAGTTATCATTGTTGATATCTGTACAATACAGTAATTATTTCTCATTTTAGTAGAACTATTTAAATTTAAATTACTACCTTTTTGTGTTAAGACTTTGTCTACAATACGGACTATTCTTGTTGTTTACTAATATTTTTATACTTTATTTGGCCAGTGGTAGTGATTATTCGCTTGTTGAGGGGCTATTAGGTCCTATTGTATATTTACACCATCCACTACCACTGTTATTTAGCTTTGCATTATATGTAAATTGTGTATACACATATACCTATATACATTTTTTATAAATATATTTATTGTTGCTATTTTGAGTTTTATTTCAGTTCTACTAACCAGTATATAACATAGCAAAACAAGATTATTATTTAGTATTTTTGAATTTCAGAGTATTATCTCCAGATTCATTTGTTACTTCAAAATCTCAACTATCGTTGAGTTGGCGCCCTTCTTTTCTCTTCTTATTGTTCTCTTTCTATAAATTTATTCCCAGTGACCTTCTTCAGTTGTATCACGTTCGATATTACCAGGTCTCATTTCTTTCTTGTCTCATTAGCTCATTATCTCTTGTTATTGTTGTTTATATCTTTAAAGCCACAATCCAGTGCATTGAAGCTAGCCCGAACACTCACTTGAGATTTAGTGTCTCTTTGGCCATTTAAATTTGTTCCTCTGAGCTTAGCCCTATTTTTAGTATTTTTTTTTCATCACTTCTCTTTCAGTTATTCTGAAATTTGGAAGTTCTACACTTCCTAAAATCCAATGCTCCCGGAGTATTGAGGTTTCAGAAAGCCGTTTAATTTATTCGATGGTCTAATTCTCTTTTTAGCATATTTATCTCATCTAAACACAGTAACCTGTATGGTTCTGATAGCAAGGCACCACCCGCAAACAAAGCAAAAATAATTAGAAATACCACGTTCATGTTGCTGGTTCTAAACAGACTAAATAATATTAATCGTAAATCCGGAAATAACATGCAAAAAAAAATCATGATTATAATACTAACATTACAGAATTTTATGTAAAACTACGTGAAATTGAATATTTTTTATCCCTGAGAAACTTTTCTGTACTATATTCTGATACTAGAGGTTTCAACTATCTGACACTATCATGTAAAATAAGTGTTATGTAAACGTCAACAACTCTATTTAAATTATGAAATATTTAGATATTTATTAACAGCATTTACTAAGAAACTACCTATAATATATTTTTAGATATATAAACTTGAGAAATAATGATAAAAAATAATAAAAACTGATTATGAATGTATACGACATAATAGTTCGTAAAACTTTAAAACTCGCAGCTGCAATATGTTTTTATATAATTTTAAAAATACTAATGTTTTGCAACACACATGCTGCTTTTCTCACGAAAACTAAGAGCAGCGTTCTTTTCTTTTTTCTTTTGCGCAATGGTTGAAGAGCTGATTCGTCAGTATATTTTTATGTCATGACTTAAAAAATAATAAAAGATGAGTTCAGACCTTAATTGCAAAACAGCTTCTTCAGGCTATTATTTGGCATAACACGATAACCATAAAATATCTATTAAAATGTCAGAGATCATGGAAATCATCAGCGATAGTGAAATATCTGAGACTGGAACAGACGGAGAGTTAGGGCCAAATAGTAAACGCCCGAAAAAGTTTAAAAGTTTTGATAAAGTTATCGAAGATCTACCACAGTTCTTAGATACAAACATTAAAAGTAATATGATACAAAGCAGAATATTGGAAGAAATGAAGAGCCTTTATGAAAACTGCCGGGTTATCGAAGAACAAATTGCAAAGATGCAGGAAATAAAAAAGCAGTTATGTGTCAAAATTATAAAACTAAAAGGACAGTTATAATGTGTGTATATTTGTGACAATTGTTTTGCCTGTAACTACTATAACTTTAAATGTTTAAAATTTTAGACGTAAGTAATCATTACTATTATATTTAATATGTATGCATGTTTCAAATTTAGAAATCAATTTTATTTTATTTTATAGTTTATATTTAAATTTTTATATATAGGTAATAATGTATTAATAGGAATATGTGTATTTTCCGTAATTTACAAAAATATATTTTCTTTAGCTAACTCATATTATTTACTTAAATTACCCGTAATCCTTTTCATCTACTAAAGAAAAATTTACTTAAGATGCTTGTAAACTCCTTAACTGTTAATAATTCATTAGTTTGAAAAATATAATAAACTAATTTAAATATTACTTTGTTTTATCAAACTGACATAAACTTCCTACAGCCGCGTAAAAATATGCAGAGAATCTGCAACAAACAAGGTACCTAAGTGATATAGGTCACACATCTTCAGCTACAGATGGTTAATAAAATTACAAAACAGAGGTCGTTAACTCTTTAAATGTGCGTATATAATAAATATTATTATTTCCGTCTATTTTAACTTGTTCTGAATATAATGATTTCGAATTAAAACATTTTTTCTATTAACCTTAACATATACTCACCATGTTTAGACAAAATGCGTTTAATAGTATCATTTATTTAGAACGCTTAAAAGTATGTGACACCAGACGAAAGGGTCTTTTGCCCCAGAATGATAAAATTTTCATCATATTTCATATTGTGCTTTTAATATAAAATCAACTACTAAGCCATAAATATTCTTATGAAAAAGAAGCTGGAAGAGTTAAAATATTCGCGGATAGGGAAATTTAGATCACTTAGGGAAGAAATGAGTTCTTTCCTTTTAATACCATTCATGTTTAAATATTTTACCTGCAGTGTGTATAACTGACCTTTTGTTTTCTTAAGGCGTTAGATGTTATTCTTAAAATATGTTAGCAACATTTATCTTATTTATATTTTATTTCAGTTATTTAGTATTCAATTAGCTCTAGGGTTGCGGTAGATTTTTCCCCCCTTGTTAAATTAAACTTGAAAGCCTAAAGAGTTGTTACAGTTATGCTATTATTATCCTAAATATATGTTTAAAAGTTTGTTGTTAATATTCTTTGACATATCTTAACGGCTTATCAATATTTTTATTACTAGAACTTAGATAGAACCGGTTATTCTGAAATTAAAACTATTTTGGATTATACTATTACTACAGGTAAATTTAAATTATCTCAAGTGCGAGACGGATGCTCTAAAGAAATAAAAAGCCTCGATGTAGGACTGGTTAAAGTGCTTATAAAACAAGATCTAGAATACTAATTCAGAATTATAAGTATTATACATAGATTTAAATAAGACTATAAATATGGCACAGTTAACCGACTTCAACTAGTATCATTATTCTCAACGATTCTTACCAATTACAGATTTAATTTGCTACTTATGTTTGTGTTTATTTAGTTTAACAGGTTTCTGTCTTTTCGAGACTTTGTCCATTTGATATTCGAGGTTTTAATAGTTTTATAATACTAAGGTGGTTACTCTAAATAAAAATACTCATTTTCATCAGCTTATTTACGGTTTATTATGATACTACTACTTACCATGATTTTAAAAATTCAGCTATTACTTGTTCTACATGCATTTTATTTTTGTTAATACACCTATTCAAAGGTCTAAATTTTTAATTTTTGGATATTCGCATTGTCTGTTTTAATTAAGCAAAAATAAATTTTAAGATATTTTTGAATTCTTCTTACAACAATAAAAAACAAATTATTCGTAAAGTTTAAACAATAATATTAATATTTATTAATAATGTTGTTTATTATAATTGAAGTATTTCGGCCACATAGTGAGAGGAATGGAATTGATTATTGAAGGAAAAGTGCTTGGTAAAAGAGGCATCACAAGAAGAAGAAGAATGTTTATTACAGTCTGGCGGCGATTATTTTGAACATGCAAACTAACAAAAAATATTATGGAATTGGCTTCTTAAACAAAATATATAAATAATCACTATGCTACTCCTTTTTTAATCTAGTACTGGAATTGTGGCCCTATAACAAATTACCTAAAACAAGGCGAGACAAATCCAGCAAAGCTCTATGTGAATGTAAACCAAAAAGTTACAAATGAAAAAATTAAAATTATTAAAAAGAAAACAGATTTCATGAGTAATAATACTTATGAGTAATAATAATATTAAGAGTAAGTCACTCAGTGAAGTTAAATGTATAGAAAAATTAACAATAGCGATTAACTCCGTTTTCCTCTTAAAGAATGAGACAGGGATGCATTTGGTTGCCAACATTGTTCAATGTGTAATCGTGTAATCGAAACTATTTATTTAAAGGGCGCTTGAAGACAACCATATGGAATAAAATCAACGGGGAACTACTTAATGTGATTAGATGCGCCGACGATACAGTAATTCTGTCAAATAATATTAAAGTTCTCCAAATTCTGCTTGATCGTATTCATGAGGTAGGAGAGGGAGGAAAAGGACATCAAATAAACTCAAACAAACCAATTGAGTCTTAAGTTGAAAAATTCGCAAAATGATACATCTGGGAACTGTGATAACCATAGAGGTAGGATGGAGTGGAGGAGATGTCGCATGACCAAAAGTGTCACCACTCCGCCATATTGCTATTAGACTTTAGTCAAATACTTGGCTTACTAAATTGGTGTATTTCGCAGTGTTAGTTGCGTTATTTTGTTTTTTTGTGTGTTACAAACTAAAAAAGACAATGGTATGGTGCGTTAAGAGAAGTTGTTCAAATACAGCTGGTGTGGATAAAAAGAAAACGTCTAATAACATTTCATAGGTTAGTGTAAACAACTAACAGAGCTGTATTAAAATTTTTGTTGAAATAACGAATGTCAAAAAGTTTATCATAATTATTATTTGTATTCTATACTATTATGTATTATAAGAATAAATAAATGTATCAAAAATTATTTTTTCTTTTATTTATAAAATAATGTATGAAAATACCAATATTGTTCTGAATGAGACAAGAAAAAATATATCCACAAGCATCTCGATTATTGTTCATATTTATTCAAAAATAACTAAACTAAATATCTATTTTTTCGTTTAAAGTATATTTTTATGTTTACAAATTTTCTTTTGCACACAATTTTATACATTGCAACCCGTTCCTGACATGGCGGCCATATTGCTATTAGACTTTACCTCACCTACTGATACCGTTTTGAAACTATGTTTTTAAACGGACACTCATCTCCACTCCTTCCTACCTCCATGGTGATAACAGACCAACTAGATCCCGATATAGAAATAATACGAAGAATAGCAATGACTAAAACTACTTTTATGAAAATGAAGTCATTTCTTTACAATAATCATCTCAGTTTAGAACTAAGACACATATTGGTTAAGTGCTATTTTTGGTCTGTACTTTTTTATGGTGCAGAAGTGTGGACGCTAGAATATCGATCATGAACAGAATTTAAGCATTGGACATGTGGATTCATAGACGGACGCTGAAGATATCTTAGACCGCAAGGAAAACTAATGAAGAAGTACTAAGCAGGGTCAACAAAAATAAAATATTACAACTGATCCTTTAAAAGGCAAAACAGAGGGTCGTAGAGGTGTAGAAAGAAAGCAAGTTTCTTGTTTAAAAAATATTCGTGAATGGACTCAAATATCAAATGCAGAATAACTATTCCATATTGGCAAAAAGATCGAGAAGCCTTCGCAGTGGTGATCGCCAACGTTGGATAATTCTGACATGGTACGTGAAGAAGAAATAATGAGATGAATGTAATCATTAAAGCATATTTACAAAAAATTGTTCAATTACTTTAAGCAAACGAATCGCTATAGCTCCGTAAATCTGTCAACGTACACGTATATTGCTAAATTATTGGTATAACATAGTCAACTGTTTCATAATGAAGAAGATCTCTTCATTAGGTATAAATTTAATAATCTTTATTTAAGAAATTTAGATTGCTACTCAGAAGAATAGCAGTTGGTCTTTATTTATGGGTTTTCTAAAGAAGTTTAAGTCACCCTTTGTGCTTGTTTATTATCATAGTTATTATATTAAAATATAAGTAAAACGCAAAGGAGAAACCATGACAAATAAATTGGCCCAGTTCCGGAAGGCGTGAAACTTATGATGAAGTGAAGAAAACTCATCAACGTTGTCATGAAGCTATCGTTGTTATTTATATATTTAAAGTACTTAAATTCCTTCTCTTCCCAAGAAAATAACAGAGTTATACAAAAATAATAAACCCCTTAAACAAATAGTTAAAAAAACGCTTTTTTAGATTTTACTATACTTCATTTTGTATAACTTCAGTTTATTTTCTAACTTTAAAACTAGATGTCTTTTATTGTTTATAAAATTTACGATTATGTTTAAAACTGTTTGAACATTTTTTTATATTCTTCAACTATCCTAGAATCGTTGTCCCAAGTTCAGCTTCAGAGTCGCTTATGTTTTTCGTACACAGGGACAGAAACACCATTAGAGCTATAGGTTGCAGACAATTCTGCTTATGTGTGTGGTTTGTAGAATATACCATTACTAGTGTCTTTTTCCAGAAACCCTATATTGATACCCCTTGCGTAGATACAGCGTCTAACATGGATGGTAGATATATTGAAACTCACTAAAATTATTCTTTAAACCTGTAGGTTCCTGTTGATGTGAAGTTCGGTAATTCACAGGGTAATTGTTGTACACCTCCATTATGCATTACAGTTCTATTACTTTAAAAGACTCCTGATACAAAATCAACTAAATCGTCGTGCTGTGTAAGTATCGGAGACTTCATTGTTTCCGCCGTTGCCTATGAATTGTCGGTAGACTGCAGCATCTTTTCTATAGTCTGTAGACTGTTTTTTATAACAGGAAACTCATCCTCCTCCTCAATCCTTTAGCCCTTGTCAGGGCGTAGTGACACCCTAAATATTATTAGTCTGCTGTCTCCATTGACTGCGATCTTGTGCCATATGGACGGCTTCATGTAGGGATTTTCCCACCAAACTCTTCATCATATCTCATATCTCAGGATAGAATTACCTGGTGATATGAGGAAACTCATATCACCAGGTAATTTTATATTATGTATAACAATCTTAGCATGTATTGCTTGTTTGAGGATAGGATTGCTTATTTTCAACTTGATCTCTGGAAGTAGAACACAAAACTGAAATTAATGTTTATGTATTGCTATTAACTCATCTTTTTCTTTCTTCTTTATTGAAACATATTGAAGCAATTATATATTGAAACATAGAGAGGTTAGGGTTATGTGTGGAATAGAACATCAGGCAAGAGGCCTCCACGGCTTACCTAGTGATCTAGATTTCAAAGAAATAATTTAGAACACCAGTACACAATAGGCAAAATACACGAAGGTATAGATACTAAACAACAACAAAAGAAAATAAGGAAGAGAATCACTCTTCAAAAAAAAAGAGAAGGAAATGTTTTAATCCCAAAAGTGTCTGAATTGAACGTTCTAAACTGTGGGAATCTTTCCCACACTTACATTTGGGAACCAGATGTTAACTCGATTCTGCTACTTTCGTGTGAACTATGTCTACCAATCTTTTCCACGATTACATCTGGGTACCAGATCTTGACTTACGCCGGATGTTTTCTTAAAACTGTATTAATGAATCTTTACCACATTTACATCTGGGTGCCAGATGTTAACTCGATTCTGCTATTTTGTTATGTCTACCAGTCTTTCATACGCATAATGTGGATACCATATGGTAACTTTACCCAGATATATTTTTAGAAACTGATATTCCCCAGTTACATAAGGCTGCCAGATAAATGACAAGTTTTTATTAACCTAAGATGTATAAATATAGGGTACTAGCGAAATCAACTCAGTTTAATCCTTTGCCGTCTTGGTTATTCGTCGGTTTCTGTGGTGTATCGCTTAATAAGTGTTTGTTTGTGTGGATTACTTTTGTGTCAGGTGGTAACATGGATAAATATATTATTATTAATAATACCCTGAGGAAGGTAAAAAAGTTTAATTTATTAGGGCGTAAAATTGAATTTAAAATAAATCCTGTACCGAGTACACAAGATCCTATAAAATGGATTACTGAAACTCTTAAAGAAATAATTGAAAAGGCTATTGAAGATTTGGAACCTAACGATTATGTTGGATTTGACTTTTGCTCAAAAAACTTTTCGAGTGATGGTTTTTTAAGTTTTAGACAAGTAAAAGATTTGACTTATAATGCCCTCTTCGAAGTTATTTCAGGAATTTATCAATCAAATTCATCTGGGTTTGATACTGAATCATTCTGTTTAAATTCAACGACAGTTAAGATGCCTTTGGGGCGCGGAAGGGGTAGAAAATATAATTCGTATGATGAGGAAGGTCTAAAGAGATCTGGTATATACTCAATTAGAAACAAATCTAATTTATGTCTTCCTATAGCTTTGGTAATAGGCAAAGCATTTGCAGACGGGGATCCTACACTATTAAAATTATACAAAAATGTACAGTTAAAAAAAAACCAAAGCTATTGACCTCTTGGAAAAATCAGGAGTATGTATTCCCGAAGAAGGAGGAGGTGTAACCGAATTAAAAATGTTTCAAGAATATTTACAGGACTATAAAATTTCTGTTTACCAGTATGGGTTTAAAGGCCGTAACGTTATTTTTGAAGAAAAAACTGAAGGACTAGCTATCAATCTATTATATAACGAAAACCACTTTTCTACAATAAAATCTTTAACTTCAGCATTTTGCTGTAAATATTTTTGTAACTGGTGTCACGTTCCTTACGAACATAAGAATGAACACATCTGTCGAAAAGCATGTCCTGCATGTCGCGATTTTCCTGTGTGCCAGATAAGTTTTAGAGTTAATTGCGATAAATGTAATAGATGTTTTAGAAACCAGCAATGCTTTAACAATCACGTTAAAAATTCGATTTGTTCTCAGATTAGACAATGTAAGGAATGTCTTAAAGTTATTCCCCAGGATAGAAAACATGTATGCAATGAAATTTTTTGCAGAACGTGTTACAAATATATGCCAGAGGGTCATGGTTGTTATATTCCAATTGACAAAGGGGCCCCAAAAATAAAAGATATATTATTTGTTTTTTATGATTTTGAGACCCGTCAAGAAAGAGAGCTTGAAGACGGTACATTACTACATGAACCTAATTTATGCGTTTTTTCACAATTTTGTGATTTTTGCGAAAACAGCGATGACAAAATATGTATAAAATGCGGGGTGAAAACTCAAGTAATAAAAATTCGTTGTGTTCCTAATTTTATAGAATATTTTTTAAACCAAAAAAAATTTTTAAAAAGATTATTGCCATAGCCCACAATGCACAATCCTTTGATTTACAATTTATACTTCACCAATTGATTACAACTACTCAGTTAAAGCCTCAACTGATTCTTCGCGGAACCAAGATAATTTTAATGATCGTAGAAAACATTAAGTTTTTAGATAGTCTCAATTATTTTCCAATGCCTTTGTCAAAGTTGCCCGAAACATTTGGAATTCTGGAATTGTCCAAAGCAAATTTTCCTCATTTATTTAATAGGGCTGTCAATTACAGTTATGTAGGAACATTGTCTGATTTAGTATATTATGATATCGATAATCAGAAGCCAGAAGAGCGACAAAAATTTATGGAATGGTACAGTGAGAAATTGAAAGAAAATTACGTGTTTGATTTTCAAAAAGAACTTACTGATTATTGCTTAAGAGATGTTAAAATCTTAACTGCTGCATGTAAAAAATTTAGAGGAGAGATTTTAAAAACCTGTAATGTTTGTCCATTTGAAGAATGTGTTACAATTGCAGGTAATGCAACAAAATATTCCGAAGAAACTACTTACAGTCAAACACTATAGGGATTATACCTAAAAACGGATACAGATATTGTGACAATCAGTCTAAGATCGGGCTAAAATGGCTAATATGGGAAGAAAAGAATCGTAACATAAAAATAATAAACGCTGCACGAGAAAAAGAAAAACTTATAAAAGGAGTAAAAGTTGACGGATTTTGCAAAGAAACTAACGAAATTTATATGTTTAACGGATGTTACTACCACGGTCACAAATGTATTACATGCAATCGTAACGAACCATTGCATGAAAATTCTAATGAAACTTTAAACATGAGATATGAACGCACTTTAGAAACGGAAAAGAGATTACAAAAATTTGGCTATACTGTTATTACAATGTGGGAATGTGAATTTAGAAAATTAATTAAAGAATATCCTGCAATTAATTTGTATACTGAAAATCAGCCCTTAATAAATCTAGCTCCCTTAATAGCAAGAGACAGCTTCATGGGTGAAAATTTTGTAACTTATGCCAAAGTTCACCGTGACCAAAAAATTAAGTTTGCTGATATAATCTCCTTATATCCTGCCGTTTGTAAAAAGGGAGTATTTCCTGTAGGTCATCCTACAGTTTTAGTTTGTAGTATGGCGAACCAGATGCAATTTATAAAAACTAATTCAATACTAGTTCACCACATATAAGTTAGACGTACACCGACAAAAAAACTATACGGTGACATTATGAGAATGGCTCGCGGCTAGACAAACAGTGGAGACTGGTCGTGCAGTCCATTGAAGTATACAAAAGTTATCAAAGGGGCGCCAGGTAAATTGGCCCACAGCCTTCCCTACGTTGCTTATGATAAACCACCAACTTACCAATAGGTTTATTGCCAAAATTACCAGTATAGGATACACCAACCTAAATACATGTGAGATAAATAAAAATACAAATTGTCTGAGATCAAGATTTCATCAAATTTAATGATTAAATATAATGAAACAAAATACACTGTTATTTCCCTCTACCATAGGCTTAAAAGAAGATAATAATGTAGTAATGCGGGTATTACTGACTTAAATATGATATCAACAAGTAACACTAGATAAATATATATTACAAGTTAAGATGTTTAATAAAAATTACCAAACGCTAAGGGGACTGGTGTGTGAATTAAAACAGTAAAAAATGTATTAACTCAAATACGACACCACGTGAGCTCAGGTGTGTGTGTGTGCAGATCATGACATAAAATGTAAAAAAAAAAAATTATCTACCCTTAGACGCAGTTTACATACCCGGAAAATGTGTAAATATATAAAATACCTGAGACCGCAATTTCTTTACTTTCTTAACAATGTTATCTGTATGAGAAAATTTAACAAAATAGCGCATAAAACTTCGCTTGAAAAACTAAAGCTCGATAAATACCTCGAATTTATCACATAAAATACGTCGTTACTTGTGCGACTTTCTCAATTGGGGTGTCTTCGAGATTCACAATTTCTAAGTCCAACGAGACGCAGCGGGGGAAGTCCCATTAAAAGCTGTAACGGCGGAGTCGTCGCAGAGAACAGTACGAAGGTCGAAACACCTCCCAGGTCGAATCAGGAGCACATGATGGGCTACGTCCAGCCAGGAAGACGAAAATCAACCACGAAACGGTTAAAATCAGGCAATGGGAAAACCAAAACCCAAAAACAATACGATAACGAAACGAAACCGGAACCTGAACCTGAAGGAAAGAAAGCCATAATTACCATACGGAACTACGACCATTATAGGGGTAATATTATTTAAAAGCAATAAATAAAAACTAATCTAACAGCTATTCATTGATTTAAAAAAAACCCTCTTAATCATAATTAATGATAAAACGAATTCCAAAAATTAAATACAACTGCTCTAGAGAAAACATGTATGAAAAGATTAAGGAAAATGTATTTTAGTTTCTGGATCTAATCCATTATTTATATTTTTATGTTAAACAGCTGTTTTGAGCTAAATAAAATTTTATCTATTCAATATTTAATTTAATTCATTTGGACTTTATCTGATGACCAAAAAAACTCTTTGTTGATACCACTTGCTGAATTTGAAATCTTGTATTAGAGATGGGACTAAAATAACTACTTAAATAACTCATTATGTATCTGTACCAAAATTAATTTGAATAAAATAGATATATTATTATTACTCTTCTTACTTATCTTATGGTTTTACTCACCCTTGTTAGCCAGACCAAGGGTTAAAGACTAGCCGTAAACTACTTGGCTATCTGGATCGTGATTAAGGCTCGATCTTCGGTCTGTAACGAGAGAGGAAAAAAAGAATTTCATTTTTTTTTCGACACCAGGGACTGGCCACCAAATAACAGATGTCACAAAAACTACATACCTTATTGTAACTGATTCCAAAGATGAAACGTGGCTGGTAAAACCGCCCTTTGGCGAATCTGCGAATATTCCAACACCAAAACAAACTTTTCCACTAAGGACACAAAGCTAGGGGAACATCCGCTACGTTGTATTAGAATGAAATCCCTCAGGAAACAGCAAAATACAGTTGCCGGTAAATACTCTAATACAGCGACTTATTCCACGCCAATTCACCTAAAGAATGACTTTTCAAACCTAAAAGCCGTTATCCAGCGCTCGTCACACGAAGATTTGCCGACTAGAGCCGAGATTCAAAATCCTAAATTTTGGAACACCAAATCTTACAAAATATCACTAGAAACCTTATATAAATTAATTCCTTCATAAAAAAAGAATTTTTCCCTTAGTTTCTTAGCACTTAAAAGAAATCATTTTCCCCAAAATAAAATTAATAAAATTTCATTTCTCTACCTTGACTGTAAGCAACCAATATTACATATCTGTTTGGAGCTGTGACATCTAACCAGTTGCAAAACTAGAGATGGAGCCTAATGCAACATTTGGAACGTAACAACACCCCCCTTTCCCAGAGGAAAATTTACGAGGAAAAACAAGACGATAAATTTTCCCTCGCGCTAGCGACACACTACCTATAACCCATACCAAAGTAAATTCTAGTATTTACCAAACTAAAATGTTTTAGGTCTTACCACCAGGGGGACAACGGTACCCCAGTACAGTTATAGTACTATACCAGACTAAAATGCTTTAGGTCTTACCACCAGGGGGACTCTCTGTACCCCAGTACAGTTATAGTACTGCACCACACTGAAACGGGCAAAACAGGGAAAAATAATGATTGGTATCCAGAGAACTCTGCACTGAATTTGGGTCCTCACAGTGAAATGTACAGCCATGTTGCTCCTAACGCAGTAGTGCCACCCCCACCTTGGACGTACAAGCGACGGCACCCCTCAGAGAAAACCAGACGAATTATGGTTCCAGCACTTAAACGACTGACTCGAACGACCGTGCAATGCTACAACCCCCGGTGGGATCGTAGCGGCAGTTCGATCCCCACACGCACGCTGCAAAGTTCTGGGCTTTACACAAAAAAATAAAGGGACCTTAAACCTAGTAAAAACCACAATATTCCCTTCCCAAAAATATCCGAAATACTACTAACAACCACAAAACCCACAACCCGAAACAGTTCTAGAGAACACTCCTCAGAACTGTTAACAAGAGAACGCATCTTTGTCGCAGCACGACAAAACAACTCACCTAGCGACGACAAAACCAAAAATTGTTGTCTCGATGTGAAAGACAGAGATAGCTACAATCTGGATTTCTTCGCTAGTAAGGAAATAGCAAGGGATGTCAAAAACCTTGGACTGACAGAAAAAAACCAAAACATCTGTTGAAACAGTAGTCTAATCCCCATTGTTTATCAAGATAAAAATGACATAGGTAATCCAGAATTTAAATCCGCATATAACGAAATTAAGTGAATCATCCAAAAGCTAAGCTATCACCAACGCAAGATTCACCAAATCCTAACTATGTGACTTCGGGAAAAACCTAATTTAATAGAATGGCTTACTAAAATCCCAACAAATTCCAACGCCATAATCCCGAAAACAACATATTTCTGACAAAACCTACATGACATTCATCCCCACAAACCAAAAGAAATTACCAACTGTATCAGCAACCATCTCAAACGACATAACTAGACAAAAAACATAATTCGAATCAAAGCCAGACAAAACTTTTGCTAATCCGTCCTGTTCTGATCTAAGTATTATCGTGATCATCAGTCGGGTTACTAACCCTTAGATCCTTAACATTCCAAATGCCTTGATTTCTACCGTTTTCATCCTCTAAGCTATATGTCCATGGAGAAACTTTTTTTCTTCACGAAGTAGGGTCCTATCCATCTAGGAGCTAACTTTTTCGAGAAATATTTAGTGGCATCCGACAACACAAAGTTTCTTCGCCACACTGACTGATGGGGGCGAAATTCCTCTGGACGTCTTCTTAAATTATAAGTCTTCTCACTCTTAGCCGAAGCTTTATCTAAACGTTTCCTAACATCAGCAAATAATTCCTGTAGTCCATGCGATCGTTCATCTCCCACTTTTGCTACTTCGTCCTCCGGATCTCCGAGGTTGTCCTTTCGAGAAAAATCTCGTCCATCCACTATCATCTTCCGACCGAAATTTATGAAGTAAGGATCTTGACCAGTAGATTCGTGGTAGGCAGTGCGGGTAGCACATGCTAGTTTGGCCAACTTTTCATCCCACTTCCTATGGTTGTCAGCTACATAAGTTGCCATCATGGTTTTAAGGGTTCGATTATAACGTTCGGAAGGATTGCACTGTGGGTGATACAACGCATTATAACGGACCGAGACACCATAGGTTTCCATCATTTTCTTGAAAATACCCGAAGTATACTGGACACCGTTATCACATAATAACAGACGCGGAACTCCAAATATGAGAAAGACTTCTTCTTCTATCTTCTTAACGACATGTACAGCTTTCGAGGATCGCAACGGAAACACCAGAGAAAATTTACTAAACACGTCCATTACCACTAAAATAAACTTATAGCCTTGAGTTGATCTTTGGAAAGGTCCCATGAGATCGGTTGCGACGATCTCCCATGGTTGAGTAGCTTTAGGTTGAGGGGTCATGAAGCCTTTGGGCTTACCTTGTTCCACCTTATGCATGGCACACAGTGAACAACGTCCAACGTAACGAGACACATCACTCTTTAGTTTCGGCCAATAATACTTCTCGTTAATCCGCTTGTAAGTCTTCAGGATTCCCATATGACCGGCTAAAGGACTATCATACCAAAGTTTATCATACCAACGATCACCACTAGGAGGTGGTATAACCTCTTCAACCATATCAAGTACAGGAACTGACCGAGATAGCAAATCCGGAACAACATGTTCTTTTCCCTTCCGATGAACAATCTTGAAGTCGTATTGTTGCAACCTTACTGCCCATCGAGCCAATCTTCCAGTAGGATCTTTCAAATTCTGGAGCCATACGAGGGATGCGTGATCAGTTACGACCGTAAACGGAACACCCTCCAGATAAGGACGCAGTTTTTCGACTGCCCATAATATAGCTAAACACTCCCGTTCAGTCGTGGAAAAATTTCGCTCTTGACGCGTTAGCGATCTACTCAGGAAGCTAATTACTTTGTCACCATCGGCGCTTGGCTGCAACAATACGGCCCCCACTCCATATCCTGAGGCATCACATTGGACAACGAAAGGCAAGTTGTAGTCAGGACAATTAAGTATCGGTGCGGAGACTAGACACTCTTTTATTTTCTGAAAGGATTCTTCACAACCCGGGGTCCAATTGTATTTCCTTCCTTTCTTCAATATCGCTGTAATTGGAGCTAGTAGTGTCGCAAAGTCAGGAATAAATCTTCGGTACCAGGAAAATGTACCTATGATGCTACGAACTTCTTTGACAGATGTGGGTGTTGGAATGCGTAGCATTGCCTTGACTTTATCACCATCAACATGTAGTCCATTCCTATCAACAACATGACCCAAATATTTCAGTTCCGGTCTACAAAATTGGCATTTTTCCCAGCTAACCGTTAACTTAGCTTCTCTCAAGCGTCGGAATACTTCCTCCAAGGTCCTTAAATGATCTTCAAACGACTCTGTTACGATGACCACGTCGTCCAAATAGGTAAAAACATAGGGTTCCAACTCAGGACCAAGGACACGATCTATCAACCTCTGCCAGGTAGCCGGGGCATTATGTAATCCGAAAGGCATCCTGCAAAACTGAAAAAGACCTCGACCAGGAACCGTAAACGCAGTATAAGGCCTGGAAGCCTTAGCAACAGGTACTTGCCAATAAGCCGACTTGATGTCAATGGTGGAAAGATAATGCGCATTCTTTAACTTGTTCAAAATATTTGAGATGTAGGGTAATGGATAGCCATCCCGCTCCGTTACGGCATTAAGCTTCCGATAATCCACGCAGAATCTCCATTTTGGTACTTCACCTTCCGGAACCTTTTTCTTCACTAACAGAATCGGCGAAGACCAAGCACTATTCGATCATTCCACTACTCCTTTCGCCAACATATCTTCTAGTTCCTTATCAATATGACTTTGGATTACTGGGGACACAGGGTAATAGCGTTGTTTTATGGGTGCGGATTTACAAACAATCGTATGCTCAGTGACATCAGTGCAACCAAGAGAAGTTCCTATTCGTCCACGATTTCTATCAATGATTTCATCCAATCGCGACTTCTCTGTATCCGTCAAAATAGTTTGACCTCTAAGATGATCCACTGCACCTACCGTCGCTGGAGCCTCCGAAAAATACCATTCGTTGTGCCTCAAATCTGGAACAATACCCATAACTCGCCAGAAATCAGTCCCTAAAATCAGAGTATGCGGTACGTCCAAAATAACTAATACTGGCAAAACACGCAAGCGATCTCTAACCATGAAAGGTACTAAACATTCGCCTAGCGCTTCGCACATCTGACCATTCGCCACTCTACAAACGGTTTTCTTCGAAGTGTCCAACTCGAGACCCAATTTTTGTAAAAATTCCCAACCAGTTCTTCCTACAATGGTTCTTGAAGCACCAGAATCCAATAATCCCAAAATTTCTTGTCCTAAGACCCTAACTCTCAAATATGGACGTTCATCTCCTTCAGAATGATGTAAAATAAAGTCTAAAATAGGACGTAGGTTGGTCGACGCAACGTCAGCAACACCTCTTCGACCAGTTAAGTGCGCTTCCTTCCGTTTCCCGAATTACATGAAGGACAAGTTCTGACGGTAAAACCCTCTTTATTACACTTATAACAGTGAACAGCAGCCTTCCTAACGAGACACCCTATTGCCTTATGACCTGGCTGCTTACAACGGTAACATACCAACGTCCTAGACCTTCCACTAGATGACTCTGATTCAGATGAAACAACAGGAACCTCACCAACACTGCTGCACCTTTCAGCATCCACACTGACATAAGCTAGGTCCTTTTCCAGAGTATTTACTTTCCTGCTATTCGGTTCAACATAATTCCTAATGCAATCGCGCCTCTCCTCCATACTACGACATAAGACCCGAAGTTCCTCCAAGGTAGATGGCAAAGGATCACGTAATCTATCCTGGTAGAACGGATGCAAATTCCTAATAATTATGGACAGCTTGACCCCCTCTGGAACATGACAACGCAGCCGATTAAAATAGCTATTCATAATTGCCAAGTAAACTCCAATGGTCTCAGACGAATGCTGAGTTCTCCTTCGAAGCTCTTCAAAAAGTGCTTCACTATGGTGAGCTGACAGGTACTCCCTACGAAACTCTTCAACTAATTCAGCCCAACTCCCTACACGTAGACGGACATCTTTATAAAGCTGGTAGGCTTTATCCGAAAATAAATCTATACCCGACTCTAAAAGTATACTATCAGGTACGTGACGAGCGTGACTCAACTCTTGCACCATCTCAAAGAATGCGGAAATCGACATACCCTTAGCAGAGCCTGAAAACTTTTCTATTCCCCACTTATGAGGAAGTATCATACCGGAAGAAGAACTAGAGGCAGACCCTTGTATACCAGGAGAGTAGTATAGCAGACGGGGTACAAACCCACTTTGGTAACCTGTCCATCAGGGTCTCTGATGCTGAGGACGATACAAGCCTTCTTTGACCTTGGGGGTGTACAAGAAGTACAAGAAGTGATCGTCAATGACCAGAGGGTTGTAAGAATTGGTAGCTTATCTCTAGATCTCTTCTTCTCAGCGAAGAAGTGTCACCTATTTTTCACCTGTCTGACCTGTCTCTTCTTTGTCTTACCTGTCCTAAAGAAGTAAAAGAAGCGGTCTGTAGACCACCTTGTATATGAAGTGTAAAACTCATCGCTTATCTTTAGATCTCCTCTTCTTTTCGTTAAATTTGTACAGGGTGATCGAAATATATTTTGAGAAAATTTTTGTATGTGTTGGTGAGTTAAAAAAATAAATTGTTTGTATACGGGCTTATCTAGCCAAAATCTGTCTAGCCTAGCTAGCCTCTTAAAACTTGTCTAGAGGTATACTTCGTTGACATATTTACTTTATCTCTTTTACATTTATTAAAGTAACTGAAGGAAAAAAAAAAAACAACGTACCAAATCTTTACTTTATCTCTTTTACATTTATTAAAGTAACTGAAGGAAAAAAAAACAACGTACCAAATCTAAAAATTTATTTATACAAGATTACATAATATTGCGCTTAGATGTATTGAAAAAATCCACCAAAGTAAAACAACGTACAAAATCGAAAAATTTATTTATACATAATTCATAATATTGGTAAATCGCTTAGAAATATAACTGATAAGATGTATTGAAAAAATCCACCAAAATAAAACAACGTACAAAATCTAAAAATTTATTTATACATAATTCATAATATTGGTAAATCGTTTAGAAATATAACTGATAAGATGTTTTGAAAAAATCCACCAAAATTTGAATAAATATTGTCACCAAAATTTGAATAGTGTAGCCACCAAAATTTTGGTCAAGCTATTCAAGTGTAAGAACATCTTGGAATACTTTATCTCTTTTACATTTATTAAAGGAACTGAAGGAAAAAAAACAACGTACAAAATCTAAAAATTTATTTATATAAGATTACATAATTCATAATATTGGTAAATCGCTATGTCATTCCATAAGTTTGTTTTCACATCTTGCCAATAGGACAACGTCACCTGATCAATGTAGCCTAACCAAATTAATGCATCTCTGTGCAGTGGATGGTCATCTGGTATCTGGGCATTGTAACTGATTTTATAGTTAAACACCTCCTCTGATAATAGTTCTTCTTTAATTTTGAGAACTCCCATACCCGACGCTGGTATCTGTAGGTGGATTAAAGGCTGGAATTAAAACAAAAAATTAATCAATGATAAATAAATCTTTCTCACTAGTATTAAAAAAAAAACTAAAAGTTTATCTAAAAGTTTATTAAATTTATAATTACATAGCTAGTTTTTTATGGCGCTCCCTCTCCGACTGTCGAAATTTTTCTTTTTGTCTCTTCGACAGCTTCGGAGGTTGCTCCCTAATTATATTCTTAGTTAGGGCTGATTTTTTTATGTGTTCTAAGGGGGATTCCTGGTACTCGTTGTCCCAATTTTCGTCACCACTTACAATCTGTTGGGGTTGGCACTCGTTATTCCCTTTGTTGTCCTCACCCCCCTGTTGAGACTCCAAGTGTAGGTACTTGTACCTACGTTTGATGTGTTCTAGTGGGGATTCCTGGTACTCGTTGTCCCAATTTTCGTCACCACTTACAATCTGTTGGGGTTGGCACTCGTTATTCCCTTTGTTGTCCTCACCCCCCTGTTGAGACTCCAAGTGTAGGTACTTGTACCTACGTTTGATGTGTTCTAGTGGGGATTCCTGGTACTCGTTGTCCCAGTTTTCGTCACCACTTACAATCTGTTGGGGTTGCCACTCGTTATTCCCTTTGTTGTCTTCACCCCCCTGTTAAGACTCCAAGTGTAGGTACTTGTACCTACGTTTGATGTGTTCTAAGGGGGATTCCTGGTACTCGTTATCCCAATTTTCTTCTGGGGCTAAAAAAAAAAAATTAATCAATGATAAATAAATTTATCTTACCAGAATACCTTTTATGAATCAGACATAGTTTCATAACAATACAATGTAGGTTCAGTGTCCCTGTGGACTTCTAAGGATCTTTTACAGAAACAAAAAAATTTCTTGCAATCAAAACATGGTAATGTTCCATACATTTTGTTGTCCCAGAATAATGTAGGTAGAGTTTGAGGTTTTATGTTTTTCTCAGTCTTAAATTGTAAGTTCATAAATCGTTTTTGATCTCTAAAAACCGCCTCCCATTTATTTAGATCAGACTGAAATAAAGAGTTTTATTTCAAAATATATTTTATCAATATAGTATAGTTATGCCTACCTGCATAATTTCATTGTTAGTTCTGGGTGGCTGTAGATTAATTAAAAAACGATTTACAAAACTTTATACAATAATACTATTATTTATCATTGAAACCCCATGGAAGAGTATCAGTGGATAAATAATTTATTATTCTCTTATCATCGTATGGACTGAGTGCTACCTTTGTTTGAGACATTGTATATACAGCATGCTTTTTCGAAATTATTGAATGTTGTGAAATTTCTACTACTGTTTTATTAAATAAACTTGCATAATAATCTTTATAGGACAGTTCTGATAATGCTGATTTCTTTATTCCTTTAGCCTTTTTAATTTCCTCTTTCTTATTTAAAATTTTCATAGTGTACATTTTCGAACGTAATCCTATAAAATGTGTCATCAATTCCCCTTTGTTCTCATCCTTCATTAGACCTAACACTTTTTTATTCTTTAATGGAATATTATATACATTATTCTCTTTGTATTCTGATGTATCAAATTTGTCAATGTCTTCACTAATATGTTTATATATATCGTCAACAAAAAACTGATATATTAAACTATCTGTATCTGTATATAATAATTTTGCTTGATCTCTAAATTTTTTTACGACATAATTATAATGAAAGTCATATAGAATGGTTTTGGAAATATCTAAAATACACGTCCCTATATATATTGGTTTATTAAAATTGACTTTTTGTTTTGTCATTTCAATTATTACAGTACTGTCATCGAAAATAGTACAACTATGAAAATTAGGTTGGGAAATATAGAAATTTGCTCCATATCTTCCATTATATTTGTTTACGATATGGATTTGCCTATGTCGCCTTGTGTCCTCTATACTTTTCCCATATGGGGCATTTATGAACAATTTATATAGGTTTTTTTCAAATTCATTTTTACTCTCCTTACGCAAGGCAATGTTTAAATCGATATATTTTTTTAACCAAGGGGATTGTTTAAATTTTAAACAGCGATGAATTTTCGTTATTTTTAAACCCAACTTAACAATCTGTTTCAAATATATATAATGAATAACATATTTTTTTTTATCGTACAATGTGGTTAACAATTTGGGAATTGTTGAATTAGAAGATGGTGGGACCATGTGTTCGGGACAAAGGAGGTAAATCTTTATGTAAATTAAAGAGTTCTTTTGGATATTCAATGTCTACTTCAAGTATGTATCCATATTCCCCATCATCGGGACAATCTAATATATTTTCCTTATAAATATCAATTACATTAATCCATACAAAGCCTCCCTATGGCAACGCAAAACACATTGCGTAACCATAAAGATTATTAAAATCCCAATATATCACATAGGAGATTTCTTTATCAGGATTGTATTTATCTTCCATATATTTATTATTAGCCTCCGCATATCTATTACTACACTGTGAAACTCCTCCTCGTTTTGCTTTTTCAACAAACAAAACCATCTCACTGTCTCGTAATAATTCTAATTCGACATTCGTTACTTTTAACATAGCATCAAAGGCTAATCCTGGTAAAGTATAATAATGAAGACTATCTAATCCATAAGTTTTTAAACACATAGATCGAAAATTTTCAAAAATGTCAGCCAAAAGGAGTACGTCTGTTTTTAAATATAATTCTGCATATTCCTGCAAGTTTTTTATCTGAAATCTATTCCAAACGTTGCAGGCATGTTGATAGTCGTCTTGAGTGATTTCAGTGTTATTGATTTTACTATAAAAATGTTCAATGGGTGGAAGACAAGTGTCCTTTAATTTCTCCCAACTATCTAAATACTCATAAGGGAAAACACCCTTTCTTTTAACCAAATTAAACGTTGAATCATCATTAAAATATTTACGTGTAATATTTTTCTGGTTATCATCTAGATATGAGGAAAGTTTATCTAATGACTCAGACATAAATCTAAAGGAATCAATAAATCTAAAACTAATATTAGTGCCATGGATATATTTGGTAAATGATATGTACCTCTCTTTGTTTAGCGGTAATAATGACAAATGCCCTTTTATCTCAGAGTTAAGACTCTTAATTAAAAAATGGGCGTCGTATCCTGACAAATTATGATAGGCTATAGGAATTGTGTACGAAGTCTTATAATTAATGTTACAACGTCTGTGGCATGCCCCACGAAATTTTCCAGTAATATGACAATGATCTCGTACCTTTTCTGATTTATCAAGTATAGGTTTTGAGCAAATATGACAAACAAAAGTTGAATTAAAATCTTTCTGTTCTTTATCAGTTAATGATATGATCTTTCTAAATTTTTGAAATAAATTTTCTCCATATATTTTCCTAGCTATCTTTTCAAGTTCTCTTACAAACCATCTTTGACAATCAGGACCCGTATATGTTTGAAAGTAGGATAAAGAATCATCATAAGAACATTTAAAATAATAAGCCATACTGAATACCTCATGCTTTTCAGTTAAACAAGTTTTCAAATTATCATTATTATCGTTATACTTTGTAAGAATACTTTCAAGATCAGCATATATAACAAAAGGAACACGTTCTTTGTGATTAAAATTTTTAAATTTCATTATATAATTTTTTTCAGTAGGTAAAACCATTTTAACTGAATTTAATTTAAAACAATCCTCTAAATGATTTTGTAAATGTGTCTCACTGCTAAAATGATTAAAACATCGTTCACAAAACCATTTTTTATTTCGAACGTTCCCAATTTTTCTACTACATAATCTCGATAAATGTTTAATATAAGCAAAATGAAATACTCTATGTTGTATGTAATTATCCTCCTCTTCTTCATCATTTACAATATTATCCATGGCATTTAATACAAGTAAATTTATACGAGGAGAAAAATTTGTTTGGCTAAATATCAAAGGTAGAATTTCATTTCTGGTTCCTAATGTAAAGACATTTATAGCAAGTTTATTTAATTTTTCAAATTTTGGAATATCTTTAATATCAATGGGAAAACTGATATTATCAAATTTTAATATTTTACTAAAGTGAGGATAAGAGGATGTTCGGTCAACATGTTTTGTAGCAGGATGTAAGGCAGCAACAACTGACCAAAGAAAACAATAAGGATCAGAATTCCTGATATTAATTACACTTCTAGTATTTTTTATATACTTAGGTAGCTCAACATATGTTGAAATACCAGCAAGTAGTGGATTATATTGGTTTATATTAACTTTTAAGTTTAAAATATGTGATAGTGCCCACCCACTGTCTTTTTCTTGAAAATCTTCAAATTTTCTTAAGACCGGGTCTATACAATTGATTTTATACCAATCCTTTATGTTTGTATTTTGATCAATTATTGCATTTTTCGTTGAAAAATGTTTAACAGACGTTTCACCATCTTGAGGTTTGATGAAAAGTCCATAAAAAACCACATTAACTTTTAACATACATAAAACTAAATTTTTTTTAATTTGAATTGAAAAACTTTTAAAAGCCTTTTCCATAAATAGTTTAGGGTCTTTATATTTTAAATTTATGATAACGCCTGTCTTGATTCTACTCTTAAAACAAGATTCCAAATCCTGCCACAATAATCCTCTCCTAATATTTTTTCTAGCGTTTAATCTGTTTTTAAAATTTTCTAGATATGTTTTAAGGATAGCCATATTCGCCTCTACACAATGAAAATTTTGAACACAAGCATTTCTACTTTTTATACATTTCTTTAACATTAAAATTTGTTTCTTCAAAAATTTTATATAGTTTTGTAAATCAGTTTTAGTTTTAATTAATCTACTTACAGTTTCCATCTTCTTCACCATTTCTGATGATATCTGATCGATCACTTTGTTACTCATCGTGTACTGTACTTCACTGAACCTCGAAGACACAAATACGTGAGCTAACAAAATCTCTCTATTTATACTAAATTAAAAAACCATACATTGACGCAGTTCTGCAACACGTCAGTCAACGCAATTTCTGCATCGAAAACAACATTTTTATGTCAAATAGGTCACGAAAATAGATTTCTGCAACACGTCAGTCAACGCAATTTCTGCATCGAAAACAACATTTTTATGTCAAATAGGTCACGAAAATAGATTTCTGCAACACGTCAGTCAACACATTTTTAATTTTTGCATCGAAAACAACATTTTTATGTCAAATAGTTCAATAAAATAGATTACCAAATTATATTAAAATAAACATAAGATAACATGCGTTGTGCTCATGTTATTCATATTACTTATAATGTTTAATTTTAAATTAATCCTTTCAGTTTCTCAGTGAACTAATACCTCTTAACACTACCAAAATGTCCAACGTACCTTGTCAGATAGTTATTATGACCGAGGACCCTGTGAACCTTCCAATAAAGCACGCGTTTGTGATTGTGAAACAGCTATTTATGTAAGTATTATACTTATTTTTTATTATCCTTTATAATTTGTTCCTCATGATTTTAATTCGTTTTTATGAACTGACTGGTTTAATATATATTTCATTGTATTATTATAAGTTTTTCCAATCAATCTTTACATTTCTAAACAACCTTATTTTGTTTAAAAATCTGTTGGTTGATTATGTTTTTTTCTATTTAAGTTATGGTGTAAAGGACGTTTCATTGAAGGGAGATAAAATATTTGTAGAATTGTCCTACACACCAAATAATAAAACTTTGGTAAAGAAAATTGGTAACCTTCCACTAAGGTATATGCGAATCAAAATTGACAATGAGGATGAGTTCCATGTACTAGAGGATATTTGTAAAAAATATCGATTCAACATTCTTGATGATGAGGTGGAGGAATTTGAAAAGTATAATCAGCAACGACGTTTGTGTACAAGAAGATCTCCATTTCTTACTACTCCTCTTCCTCCTCTTCCTCATCCCTCTTCTACTTATTCAACTCCATCCCTTCTACCGAATTCAATGTATGGCGGAACTCTCACATCAAACGATGATGCATCTCCAGCAAAAAAACAAAAAAGAAAGGTGACGACTGAGCAAGACTTAGAAATATTAGATCTGGAAGACGTTCAGATAGATCATTTTCTTAGCCAGAAATAGTAAGTGTGATTTATTTTTGTCTTTCGATATAATTACTAAATTTTACTAATTTTTGTTACAGATGGTTTGGGGAAACGAATAACAAACAAAGTATGTAGAATTATATTTTATTAAATAAAATACTTTTTTATTTATTATCTTTGTATTTTTATTTCTCATTTACACCTTTTACTTGACTAAAAAATATTGATCAATCTTTTTGCGATATCGACCATCATTTATGTCACTATCTTTGAAAATTGATAAAAATCCATAATTCTCTTTCCAGCATATTGAACATATTTTTTTTAAATCTTCAAAAGTCATATCTGTTCCGACGTGGTCATTGTAAATGTGTTTTAGGTTTAAATCGTCTTGTTTAAATACAATTAAAATATTTGCATTGTCTCTTATAAGATGTTTAGGTATTTTTGCATAACTCTGACTCAAATAAAATGGATCCACCTGAGAATGTCGAGACATGCTAAAATATTCCCGAATAACATCTTGGTTGTCACACGCAACATCATCAAAGATAAAAATTGAATTAGGTTTCGCTTCAGATGGATGCATTATATCAGTACTTCCACTGTAAGTATAATATCCTATTCCTTTAATTGGTTCTAACAAAGTTTCTAAATATTTGTACTTTGGTTGCATTAATGATTTTGAGTAAATATATACATTTTCAAATTTTAATCCATTAACATGTTCCAATAGACTTATCATCACATTAGTTTTACCACAATTTGAAGGGCCAACTATAAGACATCGAATAGTTGAAGGGAACAAAACTCCATGCTTTTTAAACGTATTCTCAATTGGTTCCAATAAATTATTTTCCACATCTAGCGTAGTCTTTTGTTTTACAAGCTTCATGTCTGGTATCAATTTGAAAATGAATGTGTTGTGTGTATCTATTAATAAAAGATTATTTTTAATTTTTTATTCTTTATTTTTAACACTTTCTACAATATTTATACCAATAATGAATATTAAATATATTTTTAAGAGCACATTGTAAATTGTCATTGGTATGTTGAAAACATGAATGAGATTTAAAAATTTGATTCATTGTCTCATCTGAAAGTATATTAGGTTCATCTTCTACACAATCAATTCGATTTTCCATGAATTTTTCCAAATATTTTTTTGTTTCTCGATTTCTTACCAATATTGTTTCATCTAATACGTTTTCGTGTAAAAATTTTGAAATTTCTTCGTATTTTAGAAGATCATCACAAAAATGCCAAGATTGCCAACTTAGACCATGGTTTTGAACACATTGTTGTTCGATACATTTTTTATATGATTTATTTACCATTGCTTCTGTTACTGGTAAAACAACCATTCTGTGTTTAATCTGTTCTGTAATAGGATCTAAAATAGCAATTTCCCTACAAAGAAAGACATCTTCAGTAGGAAAAGAGAAACCTTGTATATCCACAATGAACATGTTTTCTTTCTTGATATACTCTAAAGACAACAAAAATCTTGCAGGTGAAACGTCTTTTAAATGTTTCTATCCCTCCTTATTGTACTATTGCGTCACTTTTATTTATCCATGAGTTGTAGGAACTATCAAAACCTAACCATTTAACAAAAATTTTATTTTTATTTCTCTTTAATACCTTTTCAACTAAATAACTATCTTTATGTTTAACTATTTGTAGCTGCTCCTTATAAAATCCTCCAAGAATTTCTTCACCTTTATAGTCTTTTAAATAGTATGTTATAGGGTTTCCCAGTTTTATTTTATATACAGTGAAAATTTCATTAGACCAATTTGGATTGTATTTCTTGTCAAAAACTCCTCGATATTTTGAAATTCGTACATAATCACCAATATGAAATTTTTGACTTTCTAAATTAACCATTTTAATGTGATTGTATACAGTGTGTAACAATAGTTTTTCATGCTTTTTCTTAACATCCACTGGTTTCATTCCTATTGTTCTGTGAACTTTATTGTTGTATTCAATAACAACTTGTTGCAAATTATCAATCCATTTATAGTTACCATTGAAACTAAACTGTTTCCACATCATTGATTTAATTGTGCGAATAACTCGCTCAGCTATCGCAGCCTTTTTTTCACTATATACATTGTAATGATTAATATTATATTTTTTCATCAATTTTTTCATATGTGGATTAAAAAATTCAGTTCCCATATCTGTTTGAAGATTATTTGGTTTTTGTTGTTTAAACACATAATCCATACATTTGGCTACTTCAACACCTGATTTATTTTTTAGTGGTAAAGCCCATAAAAATTTTGAAAAACAATTTATTACAACCAAAATATATTTGAAATTTCTGTTTGTATTTGAATACTTTTGCATATCAATCAAGTCAGCTTGGAATAAATCATTCAGAGATTTTACAATAATTCTTCGACGTTTAAAGTTAATTCTTGCAGGTTTGTGTAACTCATTAACGATATCTCTTTTAACAGACATCATATTTAGTCTATAATGTTTGCCTCTTTTAGTTCTTCAACAATTGAATTTATTTCATTTGTATGCCCTGTATGTCCAGCTATCTGTGATGCTAGTAATAATCTTAATCTGTCTACAAGTTCGTTTGGGTCATCCCAGTGGACGTAATCTATTTTATTGTTGTTTACTTTCATAAACATTCCTTTGCCTTCTGCTATTGGAGCAATTATTTTTTTATATTTTTCTAGTTTACTACCATCTATCTGTTTACTTGATCTGTAATGTCTTCGGTGGGCATTCGTCGCTACAACTATCTTTTTATAGTTATTCTCATCTTCATCTGTAAAACTAGCTGGATATTTCTTAAACAAAAGCTCATATAAACCTGGTGTTCCCCTGTACCTTTTCTTTTTTAAAATAATATCAGCACCATCTAAATTTATTTCAGAATTTCCAATCAGTAGCTTTTCTGATGTTTCATCAAATCTAATTCCATATTTATGATCAAATTCTTTGTTGAGAACATCAGCTTGCATATTTGTAATATATTTCTTAGGCAATGGATCATATTGATCCCAGTAGTCTGCACGCGCTTGGTTAGCAATATCTTCAAATCGATTTTCAGAATCATTTTTAATCTGTTCTTTTATATCATCTACTTCAATGTTGTCCAATATCGATTGTTTGATTTCACTTGTTTCAAAGTCAGTAGTTTCATCATCATCATCATCATCTTTTTTAATGTACCCTAAAGGTTCATAGTTTTTTGCTTCATTTTCTGGACTAGAATTTTGTGAACTATTTAACTTACTCTCTATATTTTTCAAGTGTTTTGTAATTGGAGTAAATAAATCTTCTTGGATTATTTGTCCTTGTTTTAATTGTCTTAATTTACTTTGGATGTTTCTGCGTTTATTTATAAGTTGTCTTTTCAAATCTTTATTCATCGTACAATCTAAGTATACAATTAATCAGCTTTCGATCAGGTCTTGAACAGGTATTGATCAGGTCTGACAGGTCAACAGGTATTGACAGGTCTGACAGGTCTCGAACAGGTATTGATCAGGTCTGATCAGGTCTCGAACAGGTCTCGAACAGGTTTGAACAGGTTTGAACAGGTTCTGATCAGGAATCGAACAGCTTTCAAACAGACTTGGTACTAGTCTAACCCAACTTATGTTCAACATCAACAAGGTTATGAAAATATTTATTGTGTACAGGACGTTAAATAAGAATAAACATTTTTTTAACTTTTTATTTATACTAAAACCCACAATATTGATTTACTTCATTAGATGAACTACATTTAAAACATTTGAACGACATTGGTTAGAGGATTATAATTAACAATACGGTCATGTATAATTATACAATAGGCAGTTGTGTTAGCTGGTATATTCTTTGTAGTTTCTATTTCTATTCTCATATCAACACTTCCTGATTTAATTGATTCATTTTGTCTGCTGCAATCAATAACAAATATAGAAGCAACAGCACAGAATTGTAACATAGTTAGACATGGATCACCAACAGCTTTGTAATAGTACGACGGTTGAAATTGTGCGTACATTTCATATGCAATGGCATACTGTCTTTTACTAAAGTTCAAGTTTAAATTGTCATACGGGTACATTTCAGAATTTAGAAATAGTTTTAAGTTTGTAATATTACAGTGATCAAAATAGCTGGTGTCTTCTTTTATTGCATTCTTTTTAGCAGTTTGTACTGCAAACAAAACAAATCGTGGTCTCTCTAACAGGCTGGTAGTTTTTACATTCCAGTTAAATTTCATTGTCTGAGGAAGTAGAGGAATTTCATGATATTCCCAGCTTCTATATGCAAGCTCTAAATTGGATCCATTTTCAATAAATTTATATAAACGTAATTTTTCTGAATCGGACACTTGAATATGAGGCATTTTCCACATTAATTTATGTATTTCCACTTTTGGTTTTTCAGTTTCTACTGTCGACATTACTGCATTTAAATCTGTTGAACTTCTTATCAATACGAGTTCTTGGCGTATGTTAATTAGAATTTTGGTGAAATCTTCAAAAAACCCAAGTACAAGTTTGAGTGGAATGCAAACATTAAAATTTCCTGATTTATCAGCAACAGCTGGTGTGTCAGTAATACTCCAACCTATACAGTTGTATCGATTAGATTCAGTTTGTGTGAACGAAACATAGTTTTTGATTGTCGTTGTTATACCTACATTTCTCACTCTATCTATTACACAGCCTCCAATTTCATATCGTATTTCATCAAATAAATGCATCAAACCATTATTAACAAAGTGTAAAGTATTGCTTTCTTTCCCATCATTCGTTAAACGTCCTTCAATATACAAATAACTCTCAGAAGGTTGGGTATAGATGTCTTGAGTTTGTATTGGCAATCTTATTTCATCACACTGATTAAAAGTGGCATTAGCATAGGGTAAATGACTGTGCATTTCTCGACTAACAATTGAATTGTCAACCAACACACGATCTGCAATATTTAAAATGTTAAAACTCATATTCACTCTTCTTACAAGTACACCTCAGGAAAATGCCAAGTATTCTAGTATTAATAAACAACTTTATTCTACACCACGTATTTCTTTTCTTTTTCCTTGTTACTGTCGTTATGTTTTATTTTAAATCCTAGTGAGGTTAAAAAGACTTTGTTTTCTATTGTTAACGGCTTGAGCGTCTGCTTATCACTAATGCTTTCATCAAAACTTTTAATATTATATACACCGTCCACACTTGGATTAAATTTGCTACAATTGTATATAACAACCATTATTTATACTTTTTTTAAATGTAGTCTTAACGTAATAACTTCTCGTGTGAAATTAACAAGACTACCATCCTGGTCGACTATTTTAATGAAAATTTCATCAATATATCTATTGGTGACAGGTAAATAAATTACTTTTTTTGGAATTTCAACAATTTTGTAACCTGGTAATACATTTGGATAAAACATGTGAATAATATGACCTTGATTTTCATTGACGTATGAATTAGTGATTAGATTACATTCCACACAAATTGAATTAACCTTTGTGATATGCACAGGATTCTCAGCTACGTGAGTCTTTAAAGGTGAGAGTCGTTTTGATGTAAATCCCAATAATGAAGCAATGGTATTTGGTTTTTCAAAATGGATTACTTTGTTGCTTTTTATTTCACATTTGAGTGTATTGTTATTAATTCTCATTATTAGACTTGTAGGTTGATCCATATTATGCTGTTTTCTAGCTTTTGCGTTTCCTCCTTGAGCAACTAAATTTTGCTTCTGTCCTTTTGTATTTTTATCAATGTCTGTCTCATCTTTTTCAGGTGTTTGATCTAACTTTAATTCCAACTCGGTAATTTTTTCAGTTAAATAATTTGAAAGATCATCAACTTCATATGAACCATGTGGAATCGATATATCGTACCCATTTATATAAAATTTGTTATTTGTTTGGTCTACATTTGGAATTGTATTGTATGACATAAAATCTATTAAACCTAGTACATACTGTTCATTTTCGTTTAAAATAATTGGTGGGTAAATTTTGGTTGATAACACTGATTCTCTTCCAGATAACACAAAAGTGTACGACATGTTGATCATGCAATAACCAGAAAGTAAATAAAAAACAAATATTTTAAACGAACTATTTATTTAAAAAATCTAAACACAATTGTCCACAATTTACAGTGTTATAAGTTTGATAAATTTTATGATTATATACAATTTGACAATAACCATTTGAATTAAAGTATGATATAGCTTCTAACGGTGGTCTCAGATTACCAAAACTATCAAAGTACACAACTTTGGATTTATTCTTCTTGTAGGCTGTCCAATGTGTTCCAGGTCCGTCTTTATTGTCTAAATTAATAATACCACTCTCATGTTGCCAAATTTTTTTCGGAAAATTATTTCTCATAAATACAGCTCTGAAATGGGGGATTTTCAATAATTTTGCATATTTTTGTAAATCTACATTTGTCAAGGCATGTTTTGGAATCTTTATTTCATCCATTTTCTCATTCATAAAAAAATACCCATTCCTCTTTTGTATGGTTTCAAGTACAAACCATGTCCAATTGCTAATGCTTCCATTTTTCGATTATGACGTTGTTTTTCGAGTAAATCTTCTTTAGCTGCTTTTGCATCGTTAATCGTCTTTACAATGGCTGAGGTACCCCCCGCAATTGTTCCGAGAGCGCTTAACCCTGCAAATATAGGTATTAGGGGTAATATACCCCCAGTTTTTGGAACTTGGATTACTCGACCACGTGGTTTTTTAATTTTCTTGTAATACTTAACGATTCGTAATGCTTGTTGAATAGCTTCCTTTAAAGTTTTCGGTTTGATTTCCAACAGTTTCTTCCTAATGTCTCTAATTACTCTCTGTAAACTAAAAGATATTTGCTTTGAAAATTTTTTTTTGGAACCTTTTGTTTTAGAGGAGGAGGATGAAGTAACCTTTCTTTTGGTGGTCTTTCTTGTCTTTTTCTTATTACCAACCATCTTGATTGCTTTTAATCAACTACACACAATACACACAACAACAAGTCTTTTATTCAATTAAATAACACATCAGTAGAATATACAACATTTATTAATAATTACTAACATAAACAATTTTAAAATTACTGTCTTCTAATGTCTTCAATTGGAAATGGTAGCTGCTGTCTCCTTCTCACTGGGTAATCAGCATCTCTATGGGGCTCTATATGGTGAAGCCTCCCTAGTTGTTCTGCTTGAAAGCCCTCATCTCTTTGTCGATACCTACTGAATTCTCTCGTGAAGAGTCTTGTTCTGGCATTTTCTCTTTGCTTATTATGGAATTCAACAACACCACTCTTAACTCCCATTTCACTATGTTTACTTTTACTGATGGTTCATTAACAACGTCACAGATCAGACTAACTTAGTTATTGGTGTATGTGTGTACTATATATATATATATATATATATATATATATATATATATATATATATATATTATATATATATATATATATGTTGTTATCACAATAAAAAACACCTTGTTTTGTGGCAAAGATTAACCCTAGATTAGTCTGACATAGATAAAGAAACAAGAATATACATGTTTTATTTATTATATTTTTTAATTTAATACAATTTATATCTTAACTTTTTTCCTATCTGGATAATCATCATCCTCATCTTCATTGGTCCGTTTTCTTTTTTGAGTATTTTTGTTTAATGAGTCATTTAAGTTGATTTTTGTTTTTTTTACATCAACTAAATTGTCATCAATTATTTTTCGTTTTTCTCTTCCTTTGGATAGACGTTCATCATCATCATCGACAACAAAATCATCAGTAATATCCACATCCATATTAGGTTCGAATTGTTTTGCCCTTTTATGATTTAAAAGCTTTTGTTGTATTTTTTGTTTATTTTTTACATTTTGTTTGCGTTTTTTTGATTTGGATATAGATAATCCTTGGAGTAATAAAGTACAGTGGTCTATATTTTCATTTAGTTTGTCTAAATTATTTTTAGCTTTGTTCATTTCTTTACTACAACTGTTTGTTACAGCTTTATAATTAGTAGAATCTAGACCCATACCTAATTTCACTTTTGCTTTCATTGCACCAGCTACACCAAGTGCTGCCAACTTTTCTGAAAATGCTGTGTTTTTTGATCGAAACTGTTCAAAAGCTTTTTCAGCTAGAATCTTATCAGCCTTATGTCGTTCAGATAGATCTTTGTTTTGAGAATATGCAATATCATGTTCACGACACGCCTCATCTAATCCATTTATTCCCCTATCTCCTCGTGCTAGTCGTTTCTGTAATTTGGTACCGGGTCCACAAAATCTATAACCTCCAGGGATGTGCATTTCAAACGGTAATTTGTTAATGGCAGCGTTTAACATATTGATAACGTACTCGTACACTGTATACAAAGTAATAAATACTTATTCTATATATAAGTCTTTATATATTTTTCTCCTCAGACAACTGACCTCACATTTCACCAAACATACTACTTGGTATATTTTTAGCACCAGATCTGGATTTCAAATATTCAATGTATTCACAGTTTATACAATTTCTATTAGGTATTTCAGTCTCCCCACCACACTTTGGACATTTATACTTTATTGGTACAGGCATACTTATTTTTGTAAAAATAGATGACTTGGGTTATTTTTGTCTCCACCAAATTGTCGAAATATACTTTTTAGGTAACAATTTGCACAGAGTGTATTTGGAGTGTCAGTTTCACCACCACACTTTGGACATTTATCTTTCACAGGTACAGGCATATTCAAAGGGAAAAGTATAAATGAACTTTATGATATATTTACAGCTACTTTATATATATTTTTAATACAATTACATTATTTTTGTGGTCTCTGCCTTTTTACATACATTCTACTTGGTATATTTTTAGCACCACTCTCTTCCTTGTACACCTCTTCCAATTCACAATTTATACACAAGTCATTTCGTTCTTCAGTGTCACCACCACACTTTGGACATTTATGTTTCACAGGAGCAGGCATATTTATTTTTCTCACTCACACTTTCTTTCTTGTTGTTGATTCTCAGAAAAATAGGATAAACTCTTTGTACAAAGGCACAATCAGGACTGTATTTTTTATGATCTTCTATTACATTATCATTTATTTCCCATTTGTAAATCTCTACACCACACTTGAAACACTTTACTATATCATCCACATGGAGAAAGTAGAATCCGCAGGCAGCTAACTCTATTTCAGATTTCGTCCCCTTCCAGTTGTTAAAAGTTGAGAGCCTTGAATAGAAATCGTCAAGCTTTAGCATGTACACTTCAAGACACATCTTGAAATACTGACTACCAAAATTATGATGGCTACATTTATTCAAATTTTGGTGGATTTTTTCAATACATCTAAGCGTAATATTATGTAATCTTGTATAAATAAATTTTTAGATTTGGTACGTTGTTTTTTTTTCCTTCAGTTACTTTAATAAATGTAAAAGAGATAAAGTAAAGATTTGGTACGTTGTTTTTTTTTCCTTCAGTTACTTTAATAAATGTAAAAGAGATAAAGTAAAGATTTGGTACGTTGTTTTTTTTTTTTCCTTCAGTTACTTTAATAAATGTAAAAGAGATAAAGTAAATATGTCAACGAAGTATACCTCTAGACAAGTGTTAAGAGGCTAGGCTAGGCTAGACAGATTTTGGCTAGATAAGCCCGTATACAAACAATTTATTTTTTTAACTCACCAACACATACAAAAATTTTCTCAAAATATATTTCGATCACCCTGTACAAATTTAACGAAAAGAAGAGGAGATCTAAAGATAAGCGATGAGTTTTACACTTCATATACAAGGTGGTCTACAGACCGCTTCTTTTACTTCTTTAGGACAGGTAAGACAAAGAAGAGACAGGTCAGACAGGTGAAAAATAGGTGACACTTCTTCGGCTGAGAAGAAGAGATCTAGAGATAAGCTACCAATTCTTACAACCCTCTGGTCATTGACGATCACTTCTTGTACTTCTTGTACACCCCCAAGGTCAAAGAAGGCTTGTATCGTCCTCAGCATCAGAGACCCTGATGGACAGGTTACCAAAGTGGGTTTGTACCCCGTCTGCTATACTACTCAGGAGTAACAAGATTAACAGCTTGTGGCCCCGCTCCAGGAGAAGAAGTTTGTGCCTGTCCAATACCTGCCTGAAAAGATTGATTCAAAACCGAAATCACATTAAGCGCCGCTGGTACTGAGCTAGATCCGGTTGGATGCTGCTTATCATGCAAATCCTGTGACAATTTCAAAATTTCCGCAAGAAAGTCTGACTTAACATCCTGGGCTGCTGCGGCATCATCTCCTGATGGCAATACCATACGATCAATCCTCCCAAGGACATGGTTAATCTGTGTCTGCAATCTCAAGAACTCAGCAGAAGCAGGGACACCGGTAAAATTTCCTACAGCCGTTGTCAGCTCCGCAAGTTTAGTCTCAATTGCTATTTTATCCTGCGCATAGGTGAATGGGTTTGCAGGATACGTAAAACTCTCATTAGCTGCCTCACGACTAAGCACTGCAGACAGACTAGACCTCATAGAATCTACCGTGCCAGTAGACACTCCACGAATTTTAAGTTCATATTCCAAATCCTCCTTCCTAAGATATTTGGGTACAAGTTTTCCAACCATCTTGCAAAAGTTGAAGTTCAAAATTCAAATAATAAATTTGTCACATACAAGGGTGCAAAAATTCAAAACAAAATCAAGATGTCAGTAATAATATTAAAACACGGGTAGTTTACTTTATTATTGGGAGCAAAACGAAAACAAAGTAATAAATAGTCGCTTTATTTAATCTATAAAATTTTCACAAAAAAATTCAAAATATTAAAGTTCCAGAACAAGGTACAAGTTCCAATACAATCCCAAAAAAAATTATATTCACAAACACAATTAAGTTGCAAACACAATTAAGTTGCAAACACAATGTAGAACTTCGAAGTCCAAATGCTTTGAAAAAAAAAATTGAAGTCCAACCGAAGTAGAAATATTTCAAAGTCCAAACATCCAAAAATTCTTCTAAGTTCAAAAAAAATCTCAAAATATTTCTAAGTCCCAAAATTCTTCAATAAAAATTTTCAAAGTCCAACAACCAACTTCTAAAAATTCTTCAAAGTTCCACAATCTCTTCAAAATTTGCCAAGTTCCGTCTTCGACTTCTTTCAACTTCACGTCACACAAGAAAATAGTAAGCACTTCTCTGCATACACTACCACTAAACACGAAGTTCTAAGATTACTATTAAGCACAAAGCCAGTGGTAAAGTAAATAAATTAAAGTTTACCGAATCTGTCAGAATGACAACTTAATCTCAGCACAATTAAAAAAAAACAGGCAAAAAAAAATCTGGCCCCACGTTGGCGAACGCCAAATTATATGGCGAACCAGATGCAATTTATAAAAACTAATTCAATACTAGTTCACCACATATAAGTTAGACGTACACCGACAAAAAAAACTATACGGTGACAGTATGAGAATGGCTCGCGGCTAGACAAACAGTGGAGACTGGTCGTGCAGTCCATTGAAGTATACAAAAGTTATCAAAGGGGCGCCAGGTAAATTGGCCCACAGCCTTCCCTACGTTGCTTATGATAAACCACCAACTTACCAATAGGTTTATCGCCAAAATTACCAGTATAGGATACACCAACCTAAATACATGTGAGATAAATAAAAATACAAATTGTCTGAGATCAAGATTTGGTCAAATTTAATGATTAAATATAATGAAACAAAATACACTGTTATTTCCCTCTACCATAGGCTTAAAAGAAAATAATAATGTAGTAATGCGGGTATTACTGGCTTAAATATGATATCAACAAGTAACACTAGATAAATATATATTACAGGTTAAGATGTTTAATAAAAATTACCAAACGCTAAGGGGACTGGTGTGTGAATTAAAACCAGTAAAAAAAATGTATTAACTCAAATACGACACCACGTGAGCTCAGGTGTGTGTGCAGATCATGACATAAAATGTAAACTAAAAAAAAAATTATCTACCCTTAGGCGCAGTTTACATACCCGGAAAATGTGTAAATATATAAAATACCTGAGACCGCAATTTCTTTATTTTCTTAACAATGTTATCTGAATAAGAAAATTTAACAAAATAGCGCATAAAACTTCGCTTGAAAAACTAAAGCTCGATAAATACCTCGAATTTATCACATAAAATACGTCGTTACTTGTGTGACTTCCTCAATCGGGGTGTCTTCGAGATTCACAATTTCTAAGTCCACTGAGACGCAGCGGGGGGAAGTCCCATTAAAAGCTGTAACGGCGAAGTCGTCGCAGAGAACAGTACGAAGGTCGAAACACCTCCCAGGTCGAATCAGGAGCACATGATGGGCTACGTCCAGCCAGGAAGACGAAAATCAACCACCAAACGGTTAAAATCAGGCAATGGGAAAACCAAAACCCAAAAACAAAACGATAACGAAACG